>VWZS01002677.1:431008-634301 GCA_013397075.1 Rhabdornis inornatus
AAAAACCAAACCCATAATGTTTTTTACTACTTCAAAGAGATTTGATAGGAGATTAAAAGTCTGTGGGATAATTCAGTTATCACACACTTAAAAATAAGATAACAATTAGGGAAGAAAGTGAGATTTAAATATTAACTTTGGATTCTTTTTGGTTGATTTTTCTTTTTAAGACATGGCTGTCTGCAAATTGCTGCTAAAATGCTGCATGGGAGAAGCTTAAATACATGTAAAGGTCATGGAAAGCCTTAGGATAGTTCAGATAAGTAGTCAAACAGCTAGGAGACAGGCCTGTAGGAATCAGGAACTCAGGGGCTCAAAAAGCTCTTTATTATCCCTTTTCATTGTTTAAGCCCAAGGATGGGCTTCTCAAGCAGATGCTGCATTGCTTCAGGGTTTCACCGGGTCTGTGACAATGTCATGCACATTTTGATGTTGTGCTGGGTTAAGTATCCTGCTCATGGAGCCCTCCTGCTGAGCAGCCCTTGTTCAGGTGTGCTTCTAAAATTGTGGTATGTTTTTAGCAGTGAAGAGAACCCACGAGTCTCAGGGGAGGCTACTGTCGATTTTGTAGCATTGTATTTCCTCATTTTATGGATAGGCTTCATTCTGGCAATAATTCCAAATTGGTTTTAAAAAAATTACTGAATTTCACCCTTTTTTTAAACTTTCTGCATGTATCAGGGACATGTATGCATTAAAAATTAAGATGAGATTTTTTTTTTTTTTTCCTCAGGGAAAGATATTAAGGGATTCATTTTGAGCAGCTCCAGGATAAAAAGCAAGTTAGTAGTTCAGACTTTTCCCTTTTCACTCTTCTTGCAAAGGCATCTGCAAGAATCTTAATGATAATCTCACCAATATCTATATCTGGCCTGTTCTTTCACGGGCGATAATTACAGAAGTAATGGAAAAGAAATAGTAGAAACAGATGAACAGGCATCAACTTGGATGGCACTGCTGGCAAAGTAGCAAGGCAATTTTCAGTATATGAAGAGAAAAGTGCATCTACTTAATGAGGGCCAGAACTATACAGAGCCAATTAAGTGAAGATGAGCACAAAAAAAGAAGTTAATAGTGAATTTACGAAGTTGCCCACATGTTCTGGGACTCGCTCCTTAATTTTTTTTCTTTTTTTCTTTTTTTTTCCTGAGTATATCTGCCATAGACCTTGACAAGTCTAAGCATGAATTTGCTGTGTAATGAATAAGATTACTGAGAGCCCATGGTGTGCTGGGGGCTGTGTAGTCAGCCCAGTAAATGTAGGATTTGTTTGCAGGCATGTAAAGCAAAACACTGGTCATGGGAGACTCTAACCTGCTTTTAATGTTCTCCATGCTTTGTGTGCATTTCCTGCCAAAATTTCTGTTCCAGCAGCCTGCACAACCAGGGACAGCCAACATATTCTGTGCAGAATAATTCTTGGAGAATTTCAGCTCCTGGTTTGTGACCTACTTATACTTAAAATGGTACTTGGAGATGAATGTGTTTTCCCCACATATACCTATGCTACGAAGAGATACTCTTAAATTTAACTTTGCTAAATGTTATGCAAATTCAGTGCATTTTAACTTTCACAGTCTGGAATAGAAGTGCTACGCTTTACTTTAAACACACGTTTTGCATAACAATATTAAGTTCCATATATTATCTCAAAATGCAAAATGTATAAATCTACATGGCTGCAAGAGCATAAGCAGAACATATTACTCTGTGAAAATGGAAGCTTAGTCCCAGCAGCATGCAGCATCTGTATATTAATCAAGCCCACTGATAGCTTTGTTTCAGGGAAAAGAAGCTAACTTTGATTCTTTTTTTTTTTTTTGCTTTAATTTATGAAGTACGAGGATATATTAAGTAATAATGCACTCCAAGAGAGAGCATTTAACACATGAAGAGGTTCACATTTTTATCCTACTAGGCTGAAAGAAAAGCCGTAAAGTTTTCAAATTTATAATGCTGCGACAGAGATAAACTCCAGAAATCATAATTTAGCTGTTTCTCTGCCAGTCAAAAAAAGAAGTCATAGTTCAGTAATCAGATCCTAGTTATTAGTTTTTCCCTCTTAAAAAATGAAAACTTCAAAGTTTTCTTCACTGAGCAGAAAAACTTCCATCAGTGCAAAGAAAGAGTCACAGGACAGAGAGACACATTGACTGTGTGCCATCTCCTTCTCATGGCTCTTTTCAGTGTGTAATTGGTGTTGAGAAAATCAGCAAAGCGATTTTTTAATTAAAGGAAGAAGAACTTTTTATCTCACCTTTGTTCCCCTCCCTCCCCACTGCCTTCAAAGGAAATAGGATTTGTCAAAGAATGCAGTGGCTGCTGTCATAAATGTGAGAGTGAAGAGACTTGAGGTTGTTCAGCCTGGAAAACTTGCCTTCCTGTACCTAAAGGGGTCCTACAAAAAATGCTGGTGAGGAATTTTCACAAGGGCATATGGTGATAGAACAAGGTGAACAGCTTTAAACAGAAAGAGGGTAGATTTAGATTGGATATTAGGAGGAAATTCTTTACTGTGATGTTGGTAAGAGTTTGGCAAAGGTTGCCCAGAGAAGCTGTGGATGTTCCATCCATCAAGGCCAGGATGGATGGGGCTTTGAGCAATCAGATCTAATGAAAGATGTTCCTATCCATGGCAGGGTGCCTGGAACTATGTGATTTTTATTTCAACCCAAACTATTTGATGCATATCATTAATGATTACTATTTTGACATGTTCATAGTTCAAGATTTTTCAAAGGTATTTAAGACTTTATTCACAGAAATGGTTCTCAGTAGTTTTCTGCATCATCTGTTGAAATCCATGGGACTTGCTTTAGCATCATTCCATTAAATGTAGACAATTCACCTCTGTGCTTAACTGCATGTTTGGGTGCCAAACACTTCTGAGAATATAATCTTTAATTACTTGTCTGCAATAACAGAAGAGCTTATGACAGACTGCCATCATTTACCTGAACTCACAAACATAATCTCTTCCCTACCCACCAGAACATCTTTTAGAATGTACTGAATAAATCACCTCTGCCTAAATAATTACATGTTCAGGTTGTAAACCATTAAAGTTCATTGATTTATTACAAACCTTTAGAATATGATGCTCTGGTTTGGTAAACATTCCCAGGCATATGAAGAAGCCACACTCTTGGCAGAGAAACAAGGCAGAGAAATGGTATTTCTATGGTTTTATCTTTTTCACCAGGTTCTGCAAAATGTATGTCCACATGAATAATCATGTCCTATTCCTCACAAAATATTTAGGAGTGTTGTTTTCTCTAACTGAAGGAAGCTTAAAAAGACAAAATTCTGTCTTCTGTTACTTTGATAACAGTGGTGGGAAAAGCTGAAGTGATTGCACTCCGCTCTCTTAGGCAGAGTCACATGGTGCTGTAAATAGGTAAATTTTGCTCAAACTAAATGGCAAAAACTTGTGTTAAAAGCTCATGGACTGTCCAGTTCACTGTACAGATACTTTTCACAGGAAAACTATTTAGTCCTTACTGGCTTTTTAAAGCTGTCATAAACGTTTTGCCTGTATTTAGTTTATGTCTTTCATGTGGAACACTATCTTTTAAGAACAAGGAAAAGAGAGAAATAAAAACATGGTCTTTTTTTAAATACCATATTAATTAACGTGAAATTTTAGACTCTGTAGTACATCAGTAATATGATATAATTTAATGTTAGTGTGTTCTGTCGCCCATTGACTGATTTTGGGGGAGAATTTTTGGCATGTATTTTTAGGGAATTATCTCTTTTTATATGTTAGTTGCAATGTGCATGCAACTTTGTTTTTTGACATGGTCTCTTAATTGTTCTTTATGTGATAGAGCACTTTTTGCTGCACATCAGACTGAACAGCCTGGTTATTGCTCTCACGTGACAATAATGTCATAAAACTTAACAGAAGGGGAAAGGACCACTCCTGTCTTGTCTGTGATCACTCAGAAAAATAATTTCTAGTAAGATTGGTTGAAAAGACTGATAACACCTTTTTGGGTGTTCCTCCCACACTGCATCTGTTCTGGGTATCACTGCATATATCAGTATCCAGACCAATACTTTGGATAGCCCTATTTTTAGTTTTATGGCTGATACTCCAAATGAATGTGGACTAATAAACTTGGACTGGTAAACTCTGACCTAAATGTCTGGGAAATCAAATTTATACTCCCCTACTTCCTGAGGGTGACACAATAAGTTAGAAACTGAACTAAAGCTCTTTTGACTTTACTATCTAGACCAACTTAGCAAAATTTATAGATGTATAGTTCCAATTAATTTCACGTAACTTGCTCAGGACCTTGTGCAAATTATAAGGTATGCCTACCATCTCTCACTCTCTGATATCCAATTATTTTTTAAAAAAATTCCTGAAACCTCAATGAAAGTTTCTCCAAAGGCTTAGGAAAATTTAGAGTTTGAAGAGGTGATCTTAGATGTAATTTTCACGAGTGGCATTTAATTTTTAAGTCCCTGAGTCCCTATACTTACAGAGAATGAACACGTGCAAGCAATCTAAAAACCTGCAAACAGTGGAGCAGTACAATAGAAATATGTGGGGGATTTGTTTCTCTTTTGTTGTTGCTGGATATGAAGAAAGAAGGCAGAATATAGGGAAGGATATAGAATAATTTTTTCCCTACTCTACAGACAGAGCTGTGTGTTTAACAGGTATTAGTTTGGGCAACTTAATAAAGAGCAGGAACTTTTCTCCTGGACTGTCTGGCAGAAGAATGTGTTTAACTTACGTTGTCAAGGTAACACCAGCAGCATTTGCAGGCCTCTTGAGAGCTTTATTTTCCATTCTTTAATATTTGCTGGGTATGATGAGCAGAGTTGCACACCCCTCAAAGTGTTTCCAAGGGCCAGCAGGTCATTGCTGCAATCCACCCATGAGACCCCTCCACTTTCTTGAGGTGATCTTGTACCTGTTGGAGAAAACATCATTTCTGATTTTTTTTTTTCCCCAAGGATTACAAGTTTCAAAAGCCCTGTCTTAATTTTTTTTTTTTTCAATTTCCTTGATGCTCGCACTCAGGGAGAAAGAAGAGAATTTTTGTGGCTTTAAATCTCTCACTTTCTACCATGAGCAGAATTGTGCTGGACACAGAACAGAGAATTAGGATCAGGTTTTGAAATACTGCTTTGTAATGCAAGGGGCTCTGCATGGACCAAAGCTTTGCTGATAGAACTGTAGAAATAATTTCACAATTAATTTGTTTATTCACTATAGTGCACTAATTCCCTCTCTGACTCTGCATGTTAAACAATATGTGTCCATAAATTAGTCGCAAAAACACACTGGCAAAATTATTATCTGCCTGGCCCAGTCTCTGCATTTTTCATCAGAAGTGTTGCAGTCCCTACATTGGATTTCACAGTATGGTGACTGTAGCTGCAGGAGCACTGCGGGGCTCTATTTGTGAGAAGCCTCACGAATTGAATCCCATGGTTCTGTCTGCAGGGGGTGACTAGCAATGAACCAGCCCCTGTATATTAAAATATGCTGAAGAACATTTTCAAGGGCAACTGCCAAATGGTTTTCCTTTTTAACAATTAGCAGCTAACTAGTAACTTCTCCTGCTCCCTTCAAAGGCCTCTTATTTAACTGCATCGCTTCACTTTGATTATTCCAACAGACTCAGTGCTATCAGCGTGCTCCCTTCTCAGCTGTCTTGCCTCCAGATTCTTTTAGAGATTTCTTGCCATCCATACCCATTCTCTGTATCTGCTAGCATACAGAGCCTGGAATGTAAACCATCACATTTTGTGAGTAGGATCGACAGGAATAGCTAACATACTTCCTTAAATACCAACAGAAATACACAGAATGTGTCTTCACAGGCATTTTAGCTCTGATCAGAAATGTGCTGTAACAGTGAGTGTCTCAAAGGTAATTTCCCATGCTGTAGTCTTAGGTTGCTGGCTGGGGTTAAACCACAACAGGCAGATGGACTAGATTTCTGTTGGGTGAAAATAGACTGGAAGATGCATTCCCAGAATGTTCATAATCCTCTCTGAACTCTCAGAGTCACTCAGTCAACAGGGAAAAATAGAGCTAATCTGAGGTGGAAAAAAAAATAAAAATATGGGCAGGATATCAAGTGCTCAGAAGCAACAATAGTTCTTCTCAATAAACCTGTGTAATATGGACTGAGCCAACACTAAGTCTCATTGAAATCAATGGCACTTGTATAAATTCCCCAAATGCTGGGAGAAATTACTTCAACATTTCCTGAAATGGCCAATAATTTGCATGTCTGAGAGTAATTGAATTTAAATAGTAATTTAAAACTTTATTTGAATAGGTCTGCTTTTCACTATAAATTTCTAATAAAGTCGGTGTAATGTCTCACTGTGTGAAAATCACCCCAAAATCAGTCGCTTGCAAAATTCAAATATTTCTGGATTGAATAAAGAAAAAGCAACAACAAACCCTTGTGCTAATTTGATGCACTTGCCTGTAGTTTTAGGGAGAAGAAAAAACTCAAAAGCCAGTTCTATAAGGTTCTATAATTTCATACAAACTGATTTAGCTCAGGTGGAATTATACATGGCATTACGTGTCTTCTATGAATTAATTATTTTGTGCGTGTGTTGTTGTCTTCCAAAGCAAAATTCTGACTAAGAGGTAGCCTGGATGAAGAGTAATGTGCTCCAAATTGCAAGGAAAGTACATTACTCAGCTGACAGCTGACCTGCCATTTGTAATTAATGTCAGAACAGCAGTAAACCAAAATGACTACTTTTCCAACTGATATAACTTGTCTTCTGTTTTGTCCTTTTTAAACCTCTTTCGACACACTATATCTATTGGCATATCCTTCTAAAATGCCTTTCAGTGCTGTGTTTTGATCTCTTTAACCAGTTGATCCCATTTTCTCACAGTGTACTTTTGTTTAATTGAACAATGTTCTCTTAATTAAGAAATAATTAAAGTGGAATTTCATTGAAAATAGCTAGGTCTTACCTTATTTCCTGTTTTTCCTAGGAATACAATCTGTTGGAGCAGCTGTGTGAACAATAAAACACATCTTGTATTAAGAGGCTAATCTGTTTTAACCATAATAAAAGTTATATTAGTACTGCAGATACCCAGAAGGATCTTTTCACTCTCTTCCTTATCTCTCTTAAATCTCTCAGAGAAATGAGAAATCTCTTCTTATATTCTCCTGGATTTAATTTACATACTGTCAGAACTCTTGGCTGGTCTCAGAATTGACACATGCAAGACAATTGAAAGAGGAATAATAAGTTGAACTATTAAAGTAAGTGAGAAGTGAATAAATGAATATTTGTGAAGAACATGCACAGAGAATATAGTAAAATAGAAATTGTGGCAGTTAAAGATGATGCATGCATTTCTTCTTTTACTGTAAGTGCATAATTATGACTACCATGTCTGAAATCCTATCAGCTATTTGTGAGGAAAATTCTTTCAAAGACTTCCTATCGTATTATCTTTATTCAAAATTTAATATCAGTGAAGATAAAATAGTTTAGCATAGTGCCTGAGTGCCCATGGCTATCTTAGATATATATGTATATATATATATATATAAAAAATACATTAAATACATATATATACACATTTTTATATATATATATTATATATATATATATATACGCATATATATATATGGTACACTGAGTCAAACTGTATTAGTAACAACCTCAGACTAGTGTTAACTTAAACTTTCATTAGGTTCCTGCTAGTATCTCTTCCAGTTCATCATTCCCTGACAAGCACAAGGGGACATGATGTGCCACTTTTCATTTTCAAAATATGATACATTTAATAATGGAATTAATGTTTTTAAAGTCTGCAATTTGAATGGAAGCTTAGTAAAATAGAGCACTTTTAATAAGAGTGGAGTGCTAGGATCCATCTTGTGGCAAAGCTGACCAGTCAGAAGTTGGGGTGAGGAAAATCAAAAGTGTGATAATTAAGGATTGTTTGAGAAAAATAAGCAGGACATAGGTGTGTATACCATATAAGTTCTTGTCATATTTCCTCTGTGTACTCTTGAAAAGTAGTAAGTGTTCAGAATTTTTTTTTTTTTTAATCTCAAGTTTTGAATTATACATTTGAACTATCTCTGGAAATTGCTACTTCTGCTGGTAACTATTGAAGACTGAAAACTGTTGTTGTGTGCATATGGGATAGACTCCCCAGAGACAGCATGGCAAATATTAAACCTGCTGCATGTGCTTGATCTGAACCATAAAAGCAAGTGTATAATCAAATAAAACAGGCCTATAAAGCACACTCACACTTCAAACCTTGCTATTAAAGTGTCTTTGTTGGATTCAATGTTTATTTGGCTTCAATGACTTCTAGGGAAAATATGCTAATTTTACTCAAGGCTTGATATGTCCCTTTCAGGAGCCAGGAAGAACTTTCTGTCATGGATTTGAGGGACAGGGAAATATTTGAAGGCTACAAATGCACATCCATGTTATTGTGGTATTTGTGAATATGAGAGTTTACACAGCATTAACCAAGTGATGGTAGTTGTTTGGCTGACCTCTCTTTTTCAGTTTCATAGTTTACAACTTTGTTGTTTGTACTGGTTTTGGCTGGGATGGAGTTATTTTTCTTCACAGTAGCCAGTACAGGGCTATGTTTTGGATGTGTGCTGAAAGCAGTGTTGACAGCACAGGAATATTTTCATTCTTGCTTACACTGTGCCAAGGCTTTTCCTGCCTCCCACCCTGCCCCACCAGTGAGTGGATTGTGGGGGTATCCAGAAGTTTGGATGGGACACAGCTGGGACAGATGACCGCCACTGACCCCTGGGATATTCCAGACCAGACCATATTGGCCGGGGCTGTCGTTCCTTGAAGATTGGCTGGGCATCACCACAACCACCAACCGTGGCCAGCAGTTTATTTGGGATTTTTATCACTTGTTTTCTACTCATTTGTTATCTTTGATGGTTTATTTGGTTTCTCTTTTTTTATTATTTTATTTATTTAAGCTGTCTTTATCTCAACTCACCTTTTTTTTTTTTTTTTTGGCATTTTTACCCTGATGGTTCTCTCTTCCATCTCACTTAGTGGGGGGTTAAACTGTGATGTTGTTGTATGCATATGAATGGACATAGTTGGTTTCTGTGAAGTAGCTAAAATGCTATAAATCCACATCTCCTCTTGCTTTGATGTGACCTGTGTTGCTCTCCTCTAGATACTCACACACAATGAACAGTTCCTTGTGATCCAAGGATGCTGGAAAGCAAATTCCATTGACATAATTCAAATATGTCACAGAGAAGAGATATTAATATATTCTTCACTTATTCTACCATTCACTTTAGGGTTTACAGCAGCCAGCCAGTCTGCATGTTTTCCTTTTGTGGAGACCATATCCCTGTATAGGAACCCAAAAATGAATTTAGTGTTTGGAATTACCTGGATTCTAAAATTGAGCAAATATTTAGTACCATGAGCCACAAAGAATAGCAGTTAAAAAAAAAACAACAACAAAACAAAACAAAAAAAACCAAACAAACAAAAAACAAACAAACAAACAAAAAAAAACAAAACAAACAAAAAAAAACAAACAAAAAAAAAAAACAAAAACAAAAACAAAACAAACTAACAAATCTTTGGATTGCTGAATTTTGGACTGTACAAAGCGCTCATTAAGGGCTGGGTGTGATGACAGATTTCTGAAGGGCATGGGAATATTTTGCAGCATTAGGATTCTTGTCCCACAGCAAAAGAATTCTTTATGTAGTATGTAATACCTATAAAACAGGCTGTGAAAAATTTAACGTTAAAAAAGTCAGATGAAAAGACTAAACACAGATTTTGAAATAATCTTGGATGTAGGCTGTGTTGTTCCATCAGTATCTTTCATTGGTTTTGACTATAATTTGCTCTTGTAAATTATCAATGGAATAAAATACCAATGTATTCAATATAGGTACGGTATTAGTAAGAGCAACATTCACATTTTTAATGCACAACTACCATTTCAAATTGGCATCTTTTTATTGAATTTTGGCTGGTTTTGTTAACAGTTCTGTGAAGCACTTATGCAACTAATACCAAATGTATATAATTTCACTTCTTCTATTTTTTGGTATAAACTTTTGGAAATGGAAAAGAGTATTTTTGCTTCTGCAGCTCACTTTTGCATAATAATTTCAGCTTCCCAAAACCAGGTGTTAAGTGCTGCTGCCTAAACATCCTATTACAGGAATTTCTCTGCCTACTTTGTGCAGCTCTAAATGATTACCTAAATTATTATACAGAGAAAATTATCCCATAAGGAAAATAGGTTAAAGGTTAAAAAAAAAAAAGCAGCACATTCTTCCAAAAGTAGAGCAAATGGTGGTACTTTCCTAATCTCCCTTCTTCTATTTATCCTCAACTACTGTTTCACTTTAATTCTTAATCCTTAAAGGCTAAAAAAGAAAACAAACAGAAAAAAACCCATTGATTTAATTGGAATGAGAACAGCTCCTTTTTGTGAGGTGTATTGAGTTTGAGTAGTTCTGGGTCAAAATTGAGCTTATTTGCTGCATCAGTGTGTTTATTTCTTAAATCCAGTGAAGTCTCCTTGTACTATATATTGTTTCATTCTTATCTTCAATACTTCCTTGAAATGCTGCTAGATTTAAGTGGAAGAAAATGGGTTTGAAGAGTAGATTATAATGTCATCTGTATTAAAACAAACAAACTCAATGTGAAAAATGCATGGTTACAGAAATAATTCTTTTTCTTCTCCTGCTTCACAAAAATCATTAAACTGCATTATACATTCCACTTAATAATTTTGCTTAATGCTACAAAATGTATTTAATTTTTTATTAAAGGATAAATGGTCAATCACTCATATATTAATTCAGGAACATCTGCCTGCTTACAGATAAGAGTCAGGGGAGGAAGGCAACAGTGTTGAAGCTCTTTCTTGAAAAACAATGTTTTCCTATATTATAAAAAAACAAAAATGCAGCAGCAGTAGTTGATCGGTGGATCGCCATTATTTCTCAGATGCCATTATCTGGAGAAATACATAGGTGCTTTAAATCCTTGCTGTGCCAACCCCCAGCCTTGAAATATTTTGGAATTGTTGTTTTTTTTTTCTTTGGATTGCTGACAGTCTAAACTGAAGAACTGTATAAAATTCTCTCATGGTGAAATTAAAATGACCTCCATAATATGTTTGACTTTTGTTTTGGTCTGTCTTGTGTTTTGGGGTGGGCTTTGTTTTGTTTGGTTTTTTTTGGACTGTACAAAGCCAATTTATTTATTCTGAGTTCTTCTGAGGTAAGGAAGCAAAAAAAACACCAAAAAACAAAGAGAAACAAAGACAAATGTATGCAATCCCAGAAAGGAATGTTGTATATTGCGAGTTTAAGGGGGAAAACAATTGTTGTTTGGCTCAGCTTGTTTGTTTGTTTGTTTGCTTTGTTTAAACATAAACTACAGCTCATTTTTGGCCTCTTTTAAGGGGTTGTTAAACACTGGTGTGGTGGGAGTGGATGTAATTATTGTACACTGAGACTAAGTCGGTTTTACCCAAAGTGATTTACTTTGCACAAATGCAATGGATAATGAATGTATGGTGAATGTATAATGCTTTTCCTTGCAGTACTTGTTATCAGACATAGCCAATGCCAAAATTTTATTTTCACATACAATGTATTTTATTCTAATTACAGTAAATTAATTTGACCAGAAAGAGAGAGATAACAGTGTGGGGAGAATGTGAATGATAGTCTGAAAACATGCAGAGAGACAAAATGGAATTAGTTTAGAATTTTTTTAACAATTGTCCTTTTTAATAGCTGGGTGGGGTTGTGACTGAGACTATTTTCAATTACTCTTCAGGTCATTAATGTTGATTACATTCTTCTTCTAACCATAACTCTTTATTTAATGAAAATGTATGCTACCCACTAAGCAGCCATGTAGTTAGGGAACAATACAGCAGGATTTGATTGCCCTATTAACAATAATCATCGTGAGACTTTGGGAATAATAATTTAATGACTTCTTGCACTCTTGTTCTACTTTTTGGTAGTGTTCATTCAGTGTACTACAGTGATATTTCTAATGAAATTTAAACTTGCTAGAAAGCATTATTAGCTAGAGATAGGCAGGTACTGAAATACCAGACCTAACAGGGCTCCAGCAACTGCCATTAAAATACCTGTGGACCAGGTAACTTAATTTGAATAAAACAAGGTGGCATCTCAGAAAGAGATAATTAAATAATTTGCAATGACTGACAACGTTCATGTGGAGGAGATTGGGGCCTGGAGAGGAGAAAGAAATGTTTTGTTTGTTTGTCTTTCTTCTCCTCACAATTCACAATTGTTGCCAGCCTTGTGGACAAAGTGAAAGCTGGTGGCACAGGGCTGGAACTGGCCCAACCAGAGAAAATGGTGGGACTGCTAAAAAGTTTCCTTTTATGTGCTCAGTCTCGCTTACAAGCATGTCAGCTGTCAAATTCTCACTTGATGGATGCAGCTCCTGTTCCTTAAAAAATTCACTCTTCTGCATTCTGAATTGACCAGCAGGCATTGTTTTGCTGACACAAAAAATAAACTGTCGAGGAAGACATTTTACCCAGTCTTCTATGAAGAATTGGAGTTAGGGAAAGTAGCTGCTGCTGTTCCTTGTGCCTTCAACACTTCTTTGAGCCAGAATAGAGAACTCTGTGTTTCAATTATCTGGTTGCATGTTTGCACACATTTTCTCTGCGCTCAGCTAATTCTTTGAGCTTTGTTATAAGTATTTAAGCTAAAGAATACATTTAATAATGTTGTACTGAGCAGAGGCCTGCTACCGAATGATGTAAACCACAGAAAGACAGTGTGTTCTGAGCATCCAACACGGGCACTCATTGTCTGAGCTGTGGTGTCTGACGTCAGCTGCATGCTTGCCCATGAAACCCAAGATAATTCTTTTCCAAAACACACTTCAATCAGATGTTGCTTAATGCCATAAATATTTGATTATGTGAGTCCAACAACTGAGACTCTGTCAGTGAGTGGGTGGGAGTTCCTGTTCCACTCCAGTGAGAAGTTAATCTTGTACTGCTCTTTGCTGAAATTAATCTAACACCAGGCTGAGGCTCTCAGGGGCCTCTCTCAAGGCCAATAACCACACTGTGGCTTGGAGGCAGTAGCTAAGGGATGGAAGTCTGTGAAGAGGCAGCTTCCTAGAACTTCACTGGCATAACTGCTGATCAGTAAACTTGGTGCATCTCAGCTGAGATCAAAGTATAAGTCATTTGCAGCACTGGCTGAAGGCAAACATTCTCACTCTAGAGTTGAAGGATGGTTTAACAAGCTGTTCTTTTTTATATTCCACTAGTTGCTAACTCTCTCAGAGCCTGAAGTTTGTACTTGGTTTGCTGTCAGTCCATCAGCCGCTCATGTCGCGGAAAGAAAATGTAGCCTTGTGATCTAAAGTAAATTAGTTTTCTTCTCATGCATAATCATGTTTTCATTATACTTGAAGCAGACATTTAACATATTTTTCTATTTTTATATAAATAAATATATATGGTGATATATAAGGTGAACATAAGAAAAACATAAGAATATATTTTTATGAGGATATAAAAGATATCATGCTTACACTTCAAAGACCTTTTTGCATCATCTCTTTAAACTGCCATGGATAGGAATAATTCCAGAGTTAGAACAGAGGAAAGACTGTAAAAAGTTAAAAGCCAGTCATTATGTCCTAGAAGGTAGTAAAAATGTATATATATTCTTGTTATCTTTACAATATATGTTAACTGTCTGAGTAAAATTCCCTGCACATGTAGAGAGTACCCAATATAATTCTGTATTTAATGTAAATATAGCAGCAAAAGTAGATATTCATAAAATTAAGAAGGTTCTGTCCGGCTCTGCACTGAGGCTTGCTGTAAAATTTTTTCAACAGGCAGAGGTGGCCAAAACCCTTATCCCTGACCTCTGGTGCTGTGCAGCACTTGCAGGCCAAATACTTCCAGTAACCATCAGGCTGATCGAAAGCATGCTGTACCATTATCCCAGGAAAGAATTTTTCTGGTTTTGAATAGTTTAAATATTTCTAGACTCCAGTAATGTTCATTTCAGTAACTGACACCTTATCTCATTATTCTTGAGATCTTTTAAGAGAGGAATAAGACTGACTTTAGTAGTTTTTAGTTAACTGATTGCTGTTTGGGCAAGTAGTAGAAGAAAAGTTTTATTGTTTTTGGCCTTTTTATGTTGTATCACAGAAGATTTGAGGAGAAAACCTAGTACTAAGCAGATACAGTCTTGTACAGTCTGATAAACCATATCAGCATTGGAAGGCAGTATAACAAGTGCTAGGAGTATCAATCACAGAAAGTGTTTCTTTATATCCTATAAATTCACACACCACAGTCTGACTGGCATACAATGTCAAGTCAACATTAATAGACACAGTATTTCAATCTTGATGCTCAAACAGAACCTGATGCTTTCTTCTATTTGCAAAGCACCATAATTTCAGGTCAAAGAGAAAGGGTTTTACTTTACAGCATTTATCATGTACAGGAAACCCACTGATGACTCCTGTGGAGTGGCTGTGGTCACTCTGTAGCAGCTACTATGCTACAGTTCTGTCAGCAAGCCAGGCTTTGGACACTTAAATAAAATTCTGGTTTGTTGGTTAGAATGGCAGACAGCATGCCACTCACTAGGTAAAGATGCAGTAATTTCTAGATGATAATTTTGTATTTCTTTCTTTCTTCCTTCCTTCTTCTTTCTCCCTTTCTCTCTTTCTTCCTTCCTTTCCTTCCTTCCTTCCTTTTTTTGGTAAGCGTGGGTCTGCAAGACAATTCCTAAACACTCTTTACATAGACTCAGAACCATATAAGTTATGTTTTGTTTTGTTTTGTTTTTTCCCATATATTTTATCATTTTTTGTATCTGGTGAAGACTTGTCAAGAGTTATTTAATCTGCTCAAGTCTAGTATCAGATATTTATTATACAAAGTGTATCCATTACATTTAAGAGTCTTTGTCTTACTTGTTCATGTGGTTGGTCTTTATTTTCTCCCACTTCAGGGAATTCTACATATTTATCTAAACTTTTATAGGAAAAAAAGTATGTCCAGGCATTTTTCACCTGCTGCCACACAGAGTACTCAGAGTTTGAAAAGGAACATTTTCAATCTGGCCTTGGCAACCTTTCCTATTTCTTCACTTAAGTGGTTCTTCATCTTCCATCTGTCCTATTAGGCAGAGACACCTTTTCAAGCACAGGGAACTGACCTGTATGATTTCTTTTAGATGCCTGTCTTGATTATCCTATCTATTAGCTTATATTGCTTACTACATATATTGCTCCTATTACCTTATATTGCTTAATACAGACAGTTTTCTGAATATCTGAGGCATATGTCAAATAGCTGCATCTAAATCTTTTTCCACAGAAGAACTCTGACATTAGGAAAATTAAAATCTGTTTTAGTCATACAACATTAAAACTCTTGTTTGATATTTAAAGGATGGTTTGGTACAGATCTTCTACTGGCTTTAAGTTGGGTGGCTTTTGGAATAGGATTTGAAAGGGAAATAAAATCTTCAAGAGCGTTTTAGAAGTTCTCTCAGAAAATCAAAAACAAAAATATAGTTTGTCTGATAATTATTCACTATAAAGGCTTTGATTTTAGTTCTTGATAGTTCCCAGATCTTCTAAACCATAAAAAAAAAAAGAATTAAAAAAGCTTGGCAACTTGGGGGTTTAGGGTTATAATTACATTGATGGTAATAGGATTAAAAATCATAAAAATCAGGAGGCTTGGTAGAATCAGTGATTCCATGTCACAATTTAAGGCAATTGAGAAAGTGTGGTAGTTCTTGTACTTCAGTTTTTTGAGTAAACATGTTAATTCAATTTACTTATCTGACTTAAAAACTCTCCAGGCTGGGGAGGGAGGGAAGAAGGAAAACACTACTTCTGCAATAAAATACAGAAAATGTGGAAAAGGGGACAGAGAGTTTTTATATGATTAAGAATTAAAGAGGAAGCAGGAGATTTTAGGGTGTTTTCCTTTTGTGTTTTGCAATCCTACAGCTTACATTATTTCTCATTATTTCTTTGACACAGACTGATGGTTATTGCTGTCTTGCAGAAGTGTGCAAATTCTCTATATTCTTAAGCTCTGGAGCTTCTCTAGTTTATATTCTATTTTGGTTTGTATTTCTAACATCTCCAGAGACTCAGCCGCCTTGCATTGCTGTTTATGTATCACTTGTTTGGTGCATAACCATGGGAATACTTTTCTGTGGGCACTTTTTCCCTCAAATTTCTTCCACTCATACTGCCATTGAAAGAAGGGATTTGAAGTTGAGCAGGCTAACTCAAAGAGGTTCATTTATTTCTTCTGGAAATAGCTGCCATTCACAAGGATACTGAGTTTTGTGAGGCTGTAGTGGCTAAGAAATGGATGTTTGCCTGCAAAAGGATCAACAGAGCTGCAGGAAACCATTCTGGACATGCAAGGGGAAGTTATTTAGCCATGACAAATGTGCTCCAGTGTAGGATACTTACTTGCAACCATTTGGGTGAAGGACATTGGTAGTGGCACATAACCTTACAAAAGCAGCAAACAGCTTGAGAAATATTTGTTTGGATGGCATTTTTTTAATCTGCATGGAATCAGATGGAATATCTGAGGGAATAGACAAGAACTGTTTGAACTTCCCAGTCACATCAGTTGCCAGAATCTTTTCTTATCCCAGGTATATCACTGTACTACCATCCACACTGATACCAGACAAGTACTGGCAGAAAATAACTATATATTTCTTAAATGCATGTCCATCTAATTGTTCTCCCTGAATAACTCCAGTCTCCCCATATTTTTACAGTATCAAGTTAAGCAGCTTCCTACATCTACCCACACGGCAGTGTGATACTAATAATCTTTAAAAAAAAAACAAACATTGAATAAGAACCTCCAGTATGAGATGAAGGTTTTGGAAAATTGTTTTAATGAATGTCAATTTTTAGCAAAGCAGTGGGACTGAAAACGTTATTTTCAATTTCTCCGTTTCAATGTTTTATTTAAGAAAACCTTAATTTCTGTATCAGTGTAGGTTGTTTCATTTTTTTAATTTTTTTTTTAATTTATTGTAAAATCCAATTTTAATTATTAACATTTTAAAGACTAATATCAATGATAATAAGAAGAAATCAGAATACTGCTTAGATTCCAACTTTTAGAATTTGCAATGTTGAAAGATTTGAGAACTGAAAAATGTGACAAAACTTTCATAGAACAAATTATCATTCCTAACAAAATCTCTCTACAAGTAATTAATTGATAGAAAGGAAGAATTCTATCATGGAACCAACTACTGGTGAATCAGAATCATAATCAGTTTCTTACACCCTTGTTCCTTCTGGGCCTAATCCCTATGTTCATTAATGCTAACATGTTTCTTAAAATTTATCCAGCTGTCTCTTTCTGTGGGCATATTTGTTCATGTACAGCTGTTTATATTTTCAAATGTCTTTATTTACACCTGAAAAATATGTTAGTGGAAAGCATTCCACTTTCTAAGCACTAGACTGGTGTTTTTTCTGTTGAATTTATGCTTATGCAGCCCATTGGGTATAGGTTATCCACTTGAGATACACAGTAATGGATGCTGATAAATTCCTGAGGAGCCAAAGAGCACTGGGCTTGTTTCCTTAAATAAAATAGAAGTCTTCACCAAGATGGCTTGAAATGTTTACTTCCTTAGAGATCTACAAAGGGTTTGGATGCTTTGCTAACAACACTAGGAAAACATTTTGTACACACTGTGTCTCCACAGAGAGTCTTTGCTTTTTGCAATGATCACTGCTGCCTTTAACAGCATTAAGATTAGATGGAGCTAAATCAAGATTTCCAGGATTGTGAGAACACCTGCAAATCTTAGTCACATCCTGACATACATCCAGGTCTTATTCCGTTATATTTTAATCCTCCCATGAGCCCAAGTTTCTGGTCGAAAGGCAGTCGGAATTTGCCAGGTTTGTCACTACATTGCTTAGTCCAAAAAATGGGACGCCAAGGCTGTGAATTGTGTCTGTTCTGAACTTTGGACACACACAGTGGCATTTTGCAATAGTTCGCCATTGAGATGATTCTGAAGTATGCCATTGTACCCACTAGAAATCTTTTATTCTTCTCTTGAGTGTAGGTCCTGTTTTGTATTAAAGATCTTAAAAATAAATCCATCTGGAGGCATATGGTCAGTGAGATTAATGCATTCAAATATTTAAAAACAGGCTTTTGAATACCAAAAATTGTGATTTGACCACAACCTATAAACTTATCTATGTAAGCAAACTTATCTATGTTAGCAAAAAAACTGGCATTAAAAAGAAATAAATGTGTAAAGGCTGGACTTTCCAAAGAGAGAACCAAAGGTGAAATGGAACAGAAATAAATAGATTTGCAAATACATTTTCCCCCTACCCCTGTTTCCCGGCAGCAGATATTCTTCTTAAGGTTTCTCCTCAGCCGAGGAACAAGGTATTTATGAGAATAGCAGGAAAGTCCATTCAGCACTCTCCAGCTCCTCAGGAAACACTGCCTTTCTGTTCTCCAACCTCGTTGAATGTTTCTGCCCACATGGCTCTTCCTGCATTTTCTTTCCTTTTCCAGGTTGCAATGTGCTAGTTAAATTTACATTGTAATTTTGTTTTGTTTTGTTTCTAAATTTGGTGTTTTGGCCTTAGATAGCACAAATGGTGCTTGCATTCAATGTAAAACTCATCTTTTCCTGATTACTGCTAGCTTTTTGTGTAACTTAAGGCTGGTTGGAATTTCACTTCATAAAAAGCAGTATTTTGCTGGAATCACAAAAAGATGCATCCTAAGAAATTTTATTTTGTCTGAGTATTACTGGGGGGTGGGATTAAATGACAGTTTTGTCCCAAGCCAGGGAATTTCAGAATAAGTGTCATCCCTTTTTAAGTTTTCTTAGCACAGCTTACATGCTGATTTTATTGTTTCTTCTAAAGTCCTCAAGCTGTTTAACATTGTGCTGTCCTGTAGCTCAGAGGTGATAGTGATACTGTGTTGCTGTCAAAATAATGGTGACACAACAGATGAGTGAATACACGGTGGATGTCACATATATTTTCCTCTCCTAGCAAAGCATTGGAGCTGGAAGAAAGACAATAATGTGTGTATAACCCTTAGGGAATCTCTCTTGTCACTGCTCTCCTCACCTTTATTTTTTCATTATCATTTACATTTCTGAAAATGGAGCTTTGCTAAAGACTTGGCTTTTATCAGTGGACTGGCAAAATATGGTTTCCCTGAGGGATAATGCATGTGAAAAAGGGAATTATGTTAAATACTGTAATAATACTGTTGTGATGGTATCTTGCAAGATGGGGGAGACTGAGGAGTGATGTACTACAGAGGATATTTAAGAGTTGGAGTCTAATATTTACCCACTCTGGCTTCAGAGCAACTTGTCCATGAAGTCAAGTGAGTAATTCAATTGCCACTTAAGAAAAGATGAATTTGTAGTTAGGATGGCCAAGGAACTTGGACTTCATTCTTACCTTAGCCACATTTTTCCTGACAAACCTTTGAAAAATTATTTGACCAGCCCTACAGGTAGAAAATTATTGTTATGTTAATGTTATGGTGTCTCAAACTTTTTATCGTGTTTATGTTAAAACCTTGGCACAGGTGAATCCCAGTTAGATATGATCTATTTTTATGCTTTTTTTAATAAAATCCCAAATGTTTTTCTTGCTCTGTGTCTTGGACTGCACTCTTTTTATGAGTCCTTCAATATGCCCCAGGTGCAACCATGTCTTAAGGTGACTTACCTGTTGCAACTCTGAGGTTACTAACAGACACCAATCTGTTCTTTGCACACTCTGGGCTGTAAAAAGTCACCAATCTATATGCAAAAGGCAGTGTTTTGGGGGCCAGTGTGCATCTCCTTCACTTCAGCTTCTCCATGGGCAAGATACGGAGATTTCTAAATCTGATTTATAAATACTGGCAGAGGTTGATGCCTGGTAGGACCTCAGCTCTCCAGCACTGGTTGGATGAAACTTGTTATTAGCTCAAAGATCCTGTAAGGCTTCTCTGTAGAAGAATAAATGGCTTCAAATAAGACCTCCCCAGGTTAATGACTTTGCTGCAAATCAGTGCAGCAGCCACCTACTGCAGGAGTAGCTCTATGAAACAAACATAATGACAATCAAATCTAATGTATGCTGAAAATGGTGACCTATGAATAAGTCTTTAATTCTAACTCTCTTTCTCCAGTTTGTGGTACTTATTTGCTGCCAGTGATGCTAGGGGGTGCAGTGCAACAAAATGAAATCTGCTTATAATACATCTTCAGATTCCCATTAGGACAAGTTTTGAATCATAAAAGGAAGAAAATAAAAAATATATATATGTATAAAATGGTATACTTTGTTTCCCCCCCTGTGGATGGGTTTACAGTAAGAAAGTAAATGTTAGCTTGTTATAGGAAGGAGCCAGCCATTCACTGGATATCACCTTTTCAACTGAAGGGGAAATAGCATTCTTTTTCATTAAAACTACTTCTTTTATTTGTGTTAAACATATGCACCCACTCAGTAGATTCTCTGCAGCAGATCATAAATTAAATATGAAATAATATTTAAAAATCCATACACAATGCACACAGAATGTAAAGACTTTGTGCAATTACTGCTGAGCTTTTGTATTCACTGCAATATCTGCTCTGACAAAACTAAAAATCCTCACCATGTTTTTTTTCTTCAGAAGTAAATAAGATGTGATTTTGGGAGTTTGGTCATGGTTGTTTGTGGAGATTTTCCCTCACTTTTCCATTCCTAATGCCAGGAAGTTGCTTTGTTTTTTCTAAAATGCAGTTTGCTATTGCACCTTTACTAGTAAGGTAATTAAAAGCTTAAAGCTTTAAATTAAAAGCTTAAAGCAGGAAGATTTATCCAATTCTTTGGACATGGCACCAGAGGTTTAGGTGACCTTTTTGTCTGTTCTGTAAAAATTTCTACTGACTCTTCTCTGATTTTGGTGTATGTCCTCAATCACATTGGAGGTGACATTCTTCTGGAGATCTTATTCACCACATGGCAACAAAAAATGATGGTAAGTCCTAGTCCTCAAAAGCAATAAATCCATAGAAAGCTGCTGATTTTAAATGAGTCTGCAAAACTGTGTGGTTAATTTAGCTTAGAAAATGGCAAAGGCTCTGTATAATCCAAGATCAGGGTATTTATGTTAATTTTACAGCAACTTTAAAGCATTTATTGCCAAAGCAGAGCATTCAGTGCCGTGCAGATTCCTCTTATTCTTTGTTCTGTAGCTGCAGACTTTTGGCTTCACCAAGACCTATTGTTGCAGAAGATGACATGTCCCAACTTTCATGAATTTCATGAATATCTGAGGTGAAGGTCATTAATGGAAAAAGGTGTTGTGAATAAAGATGGTGTTAGTAAACAAAACCAAAAAATCTAGATTAACAAGGGTCTCAACCCTTGCAAATACTGAATATAAGTGGTTTACACTTTTAATATTCAAAATTGTAACTGTCATCAAATTTCACAAATATTTGGAGTGACAGAGTTTTGTCAGTGGTAGGCATTAAAGTCTGTGTCTCCTCTCTTCTGGTGAGAAACCCTCTTTTTTCACAGCTCATTGTGCAGGAACTAATGAAGTAGAAATGATAGCTATTGAGCAATATTTTCTTAAAGTAATTCTTTCTTTCTCTGGGCCATGCCAAGTTATTTTCAGTGTCAGTAAAACTATTTACAGTGATTTTGTAGTCTTAGAAGATCTGATGTTTTTTATGAAAAATCTGCTACTGCCTTTTCTTAAATCTGTCTTTTAGTTGGCTCACATTTGTCATGAACTAGTGCAAACTGAAAATTTTAATGATGGTAATAGGATTGGGGAAGGGAGAAGTATTTCAAAACATTTCGGTTTGGGAATATTTTTCTTATTCCAAGTAGATGTTGAAAGATATCTAACTTTCTATAGTAAAATAGTTTAATGTTAAACATTATGTGATTATGCTGCCTTATTAACTTCTGCATCTGTTTCAAAAGAGAGCAATTGCAGAAAGGGACTCGAGCAATAATCTCAGAGATCCAACAGAAATTATTTATTTATAAGGCCAGATACCATGCCTCACCATCTGGCATTTAAACACTAAGTGCAGTCAAGACTGAACTGTGTTCAAAGGAATTTTACATAGTGAGATGACTGAAAGACAGGGACAATCTGCAGTACAAGGGCTGAGCACAGACCAGAGGGAACTTTCCTTGTTGAGAGGTGTGCTGAATGAAAGACAAAGTAGGTAGGAAGGCGTTCATGGTTCCTGTCACAGAGGGTTTAGTTTGCTATTTTTACCACTTTTCTCCTTAGAGTTCCTTCAAGAAAGTTGAGCAAAAAATGCCACATCTAAAGTCTCATAGGAAGTTTTGGTTACAGACCCCAGAACCTGCAAGAGAGGGAAGGAACACTTTGATTATTAACATTTCTTTTTGACCGGACTGCACAGCTGCAGGAAGAGATGTGGTGCAGTTCTCCAAGTGATTTAATATCAGTTCCGTTTTCACAGGGCCAATTTCCCAGTATATATGCTCCTTGGATCCCTTTAAAAATTAATGGGCCTGATCATTCCCATCTCAGTTCTTGATATTTTCTCTTCCACCTGCAGTAAAATCATTTTTTCCTTTCCCTTTCTTTATGGACAGCTCATACTGTGATAAGCAGAGGTATCTTTCTCCGTTTAGATGATAGAAAAAGTGAAATGGACCAGATCAAGTATAAACAAAATATAAAATAAAAGAAATAAGTAACATCCAAGCAGGGTGTGTACTACTGTGGTTTACACAAATACAAGGTCTGAATGGAAAAAATTTAATTTCCTTGGAATGAAAGAAGATATCAGAGAAATTAATTCAAGTGCCAAGCAGAGAAATAAATATTTTCAAAGACTAGAAGTCTGAATATGCCAACAATAGAGTTATATTAGGTTGCTCATCCTTTATCGTTTGTTTCTTCTCTAGAGCAGGGTTCTTTTGTGAAGATATAGCCTTTCAACTGCAATTCACATTGAAGGAAAACAGTATGAGGTTGCAGGAGAAAAGTAACTGTACAATGAATTGAAAATGAATGTTAAGTTTCTTTTAGTCAGATGTTGATCTGTCATTGACTGTGACAGTTTATAGTCATAAGGTTTGGCCTTTTATTGGGAGTTTTTAGCAGAATCTAACACGCCATTAACTCTTAATTGAATAGCACATATTGTAAATACTAAATAATATCAAGAGATTAGTTGCTGAAATAAGCCTTTTTAAATTTAGAACAATATTTGCATAGCTACTTAGTTGTGTTTTTCACTCCACTATTGTGGTGCTTGAATTGTGACAGTCATCGTGTGTTGGCAAACTCTGAGTCTGAAACTAGCGAAGAAGAGAAACAGAGCAGTCACATTATTGTGTCATATCTATGAGGTTCAGCAAGAATATAGCATTAATCACTTACATAAGCAGTGTGGACTTTGTTATTTACAAAGCTATTCCAGCTCCAAATTACAATTGGTAGCTACAAACTAGAGATCTACAAGAGATCAACTCTTCTCTCTGCCTTAACTTTTCATATTGCAACATCTGTTGTTCACTCAAAGTTTGCTGTGTTGAAATAAGTATTTAAAACTTTAGACACAGAAATATTTATGTAAAGGCTAAGATATACCTGTATCTCAGCAAAGATCAAACACTCCAACAACAGAATAAATTACTATCATTAGAAATGAGTGGCAGGAAATAATGTGCTGTGTTTCTTTTTCTAGAGTGGGACCAAGAAATGGGTGAGCAGGTTGAAAAAACAGTAACAATGGCAGCTTGCATGGAAACTGATGGCACTGGGAAACTCTAGAAATCAGACCTTGAGTCTATACCTGAAAAAAAATCATTATATTTGCCTGCGGGGAATCATTAGTTTGTGAAAGTTTGTTTCTGGTAGAGCTGTTGAAGAGATTTCTGCATGTGAGGTAAAAATAATAGAAGGGTTTAAGTCTGAGCTGCCTTTTTAACAGCAGATCGTAAAAAACCATCTGCAGTTCATATGAAAGTGGAAATCAGTCTCATGAATCTCAGGAGTAAAACAGTGTCTTCGTGAGCATCATCTATTGGCATTTTACCTTTCAGATAGTCCTATCTGCATAGATCTGGAGCAGTTTTGTAACAATTGTTATCAGAAGTAATTTGGGAATATCAGTGGATGTGTCTGAAGTTTGGAATGGTTTCCATATGCACAGACACAGACTATGGGACATGCTGTCAGGGAGCTGGGGTACCTGTGCTTTACCAGTGGGTGCTGTATACCCACCACTCTGCAAGGAAAGAAAAAAAGAATCCCTCAAGAAAGAACCCAATCAAGGAAGTCTCTGAACCTGGTCTGGATCATAAAAGCTCTGGTGAAGTAACCTCATTCAATGGTTCCAGCCACAGATACAGCTTCCTTCTTTGGGGTCTGGCTATTCTTAGCTCTGTTGTTCCAGATGACAGCACTGCAAAGCCAATAGAAGGTTGTCCTGGAGCCGATTTCCAGTGAGTGTTCCTCTACTTCAGGCACTAGCCAATCATCATTTTGGCTACTTTGTTCCCTGTCTTTTCTTGAGCAGATGTGACAGAATTTCCTCTCATCTCCTTGCTGAGTGGTGTCCTGACTGCCATCCACAGTGCCACCAGGTGCTGAGCTCCTGAGGAAGCACCCCCTGACCTGGTACAGTGAGAGTGGAGCACCAAAATTAGGGTACTCCCCGATTAGGGATTCACTGGCTTTGCTATTTGCTAGGCTGTGAGATGGGTCAGAAATGATTCTCCATCCCTCAGGCTGAGGAGCACAACTTACTTTGTCCAAAAAAGATAAATCCTTTATTCTTCAAAACAGAGGGGCCCCTCTGAGCTGCTGAGAGACAAGTCACTGCTCTGTGCTCACTCCTGAGCTGGGTCTGAGCTCTGTCCAGGGGAGTGCTGGCTGGCTTGGGCCAGAAGGTACCAATAACTGAGCATCTTCTGTACAAGCTGCTGAAACTGGGAATGGGCAATTCTCTACTTCTGATGGCCTCTCACCTTTCTGCAATGTTTTGGAGCAGGATGAGCACAGGGCAGTGGAGTTGTGCCACCCCTCATACACAGCCCTCCTTTCTAAGCCCTCAGTTCCAGCCTGGCTCCTGAAGCAGGCTGAAGCTCTTCTAGCTTTATGCTAACAGGCAGCATTGTTTCCCCTGCTGGGTAATTAAATAAAGCCTGGGGATGGAGAATAACACAGGATCTGAGCTTTTGCATACCCTCAATTCTTCACAGCAAGTGTTTGTGAAATAATGGAAAGTATTATGGAGCAATTTGATTTCATGAATTGTTCATACTGATGGCACAGCGCTCCCTAATTGTATAATAAACATCTGTTCTGCTTGATTAAGTACCCTCGGAACAGAACCATTTCAGAGAGTCTTCTTTCACTTGCTTAACCAATACAAACAACTTACTTTTACTTTTTTAAGTGGCCCCTACAACATGCGCTGGCCTTCATTTGACAAAACTAAAACGACAGCAAGGAAAACAAATTACTGAAATTAAAAGGTGGTTTTTACACCCTTTAAACTGTCCATTGAGCTGAAGTACAAATTCCCAGTAAGAAGATTTAGAGTCTACCATGTAACCTTATGGAAAAATCTTATGCTCTTGGAGAACTTAGGTTTGATTTGTATGCTTTGTATCAGTACCCATAACTAAAATAGTAGCAATTCTCCAGCTCTAAATGCCCCAACAGGAGAAAGGTCAATTCTTTGAGTTTTGAGCTTTCTTCTTTCAAAGACTGGAGCCATGAGAGGAAGGAAAAAAACAACCAGAGAAGCTGTTTACAACATTGAAATGCATCACACACTGTTGGATCAATGGACTGCAAGGGGAGGAATCTTTTGTGGAAGCCTGCAACAGCCCGGCTAGGACAAGTTCCTGATGCAGCAGGTTTGGAGTATTCACTCTTTTATGTGCTTCACCAGTAGAGGCCTAAGTGTCCTGAAAGCAAAGGGATCAATAACTCATCAGACATAACGTAAAATGAAAATAATGTTCAATCAATTAGGTACCATAACCATTCCATGAAAGTATCAATTGGAAATAAAAGTAGTTTAAGTAATTAAACAACCTTTTAAAGGCACCTGAGGATGGCAACTGTTCTGTTTTCACAAGTGGTATATTCTAACAAGAGTATCTTGTCAATACCTGCCAGAGATGCATGGCTGCAGATGCTAAACTGGGTTATTTCCACAAATAGTACCTCTAGCATATTGAGTTCACTGAGATACCACAGTAAAAAATTTGTCATCTTAATTTAGATAATTTCTGCTGCTCCTGAAGGTGCTTTTATATGTGCCTACATGTATGAGAAATGCAATAAAGATAGAAGGTAAAGTAAGATTTATTTCATAGTACAAAGTCATCTTGGTTTATGCCTTAGGCAATTTGTTATCTACTTCACCTATGAGAATCAATTAAAGTTTTTGTGGCACAGCTGAAGGATGTATTTGTCCTATTTATTATTGTTTTATTTTTTATTTTCCAGCTGAGTGATTTTAGTTAAGAAGTTCAGCTAATTTCTATTGTTTTTCTTTCCCCTTTTACTTTTAAGAAAAAATCTCCCAGAATCTCTGTAGAACAGAAGCTAGAATTTTACCACATTGCTTATTCTGTCTCTTGGACAATTTGTGGCAAAATGTTGTTTTCATTTACTATGACATAAGTGTGTGTTAACATGAAATTTTGAATCGCTTCTGTGTATTAGGAAAAAAATTCTTTATCAAAAGAATAGGATCTGTGGATGAAATGCATCATTTACTGCAAGGTTATTACAGCTAGTTGAAAATATTCTGTCCAAATGTGCTGCAGAAAAATGAGTATTTTCGAAGTCAGGGGATTTTTTACTTTGCTTTGTTGTTTTTTTTGTTTTTTTTTTTAATATTAACTCTCCATGGATGTCTTTGATTTTTTTTTTTTTAAATCAAAAAAGCACAATGATAAATCTGATTTTTTTTTTCCATAAAAATGGTTTCATTTGATTGAGCTGCTGTAAAGACACAGGACAGCTGTGACACAGTTACCTTGTCTCACTCATGTCTTATAACATAAATTACTTGCTGAACTTCAAGTATGAGGCAAAAAATTTCCTTCCTGCCTTAGGAATATCAGTTTACTGTCCTCTGATATATGAGTGGTGATTTAGTTGGACTAGTGTACTGAGCAGATTCTGTGAATTCCAAGTCCCCTGAAATAGGAGATTTTGTTGTTTAAAATGGAAAACCATGTGATGCAATGCAGCCCATTTGGTAGTGTTGCAAACAGCAACAATTTGACTGCATCTGCTTAGGCCAGCCAAGTCCACCATGAAAGGAAGGCTGCTGTTCATTAAGAATGGAAATTGCAAGATAATAATAAATTTCATATTTTGCTACAGCTATACTAACTTTATGTTTCTGTGTACAGAAGTTATCTTAAATATCCTGTTTACTAAAGAGATCTTGTTTAAGTATGGAAAAGACTAAGGGGACACATCTCGTGCCTACTGGAGAGCATTATTTGAATTCTGCAATGTGGTTGAACCATTGCTGGCAATATCTTTTTTACAGAAAGGAAGAATGAGAATTAAAGTCCAGTTTTGCACTTCATGATCACCTCAAGTATTTGGAAAGTGGGAGAACTGGGTCCCAGTCTGGCTCCTCAGAGAGGAAATGGAAGGGCAGCAAAAATAATTTTGAGTTTTTCTCCTTCTGATTGAACACCTGTCTTGTCCATGTCCATGCATGCCCGGGGCATGGTGGGATTGTCCTGCATTTTGGAATGGACAGCTGCTTAGAGAGCATTGCAGGGAGGTGAAAGATAGGTGTCAGAATCCTGAGAGCAATTGGAGCATCAGACAGTGAGGTGAATATTTCACTGGAGTAGATGTCCAGAAAAACTTTGGTGTCCCTTTCTGAGATGTCTGCTTTTCCTGATGGACTGCATAAGAATCCTGTATCCTATAATATTAAAATGCTTGGATAGCATCCTAAAAGGTCTCCTGTTTCTCAGCCAGAAAAGACATTTTTTGTGTTTTATGCAGTAAGGAAGATTGAGTAACTGCAATGAACTTCAAAAGTACTGAAAATCTTGTGTTCAAGAGGGTGGAGGGTGTTTCAGAGAAAACTATCAAAATAAAAGCTTCCTTAGATGTATTTATTACTGCAGAGAAAATGAGGTGTCAAATAGCCAGGGAGTTCTGATAGCTGTGTTTTATTTTTGGGAAGCATCAGAACTGTTATTGCTAACTTTTTTTTTTCTTTTTTCCCAAGGCTTAAAGGAAATTTGCTGTCCAGTGAACCTTCCCTTCCCAAACTGTCTTTTCTGAAGCACTGCATATCCCAGAATGTAGGTTTGGATTATATTTATGTAAAAGGGGCAAGATGTGCTGTGTGGGCATATGGCTACTGTTCCATATATAGAATGTTACCCTCAGCAGTGTTAACATTCCAGCTGCAGAGACCACTCATGCATATGCATAGTCCTCCAGGAGCAGAAAAGCTAGGATTATTGCATGTGTCTGAAAGTCTTAATTAACAGATTTCAGTGGGGTGAATGGTAGGTAAAATTTATTACAAGCACCACTGTAGTAATGTGTCTGTGAAAAGGCAGGTTATGCAGGAGGTGGACTGAATAATTACTGTGGTCTAAACTTATGAAAAATGCTATCTGGTATTTACTGGGTAGAGATATATGACATGTATTTTTTTGAGCAAGATAAATACCAAGCTGCACTGGACTTCAACCTGCCTGGAAGCAGAATTTGGACTTTCTTTTCTCTTCTGATCCACTTGAATGAATGGAGTCAACAACAGAGAATATGAGCTTTTTAAACAGATGAAGTGCAGGAAGGCATTTAATTAAATTAAAGCTCTGAAAATGTTAAATCTGTGAAAGGAAATACTCTTTCTAGGCTCCATATAATTTATTTTTGTTGCTCCTTGAGTGCTTTTCAGACATAGGTGTATGACCAAAGTAACCAAGAGACAGATTTGTCATCTGGTTTCCAGTAACCACAGTAACTGCTCAAGTGTTTGCAAACTTCTCTCTGGAAGATTACCTTGCCAGACTTGTCAGATTCCTACAGATTTGTGTCACAGAAATGGAGCTTTGGTGAGTCCATTCCAGCTCTTACAGCGGAGGTCTGTGACACCACTCTGCTCCATTCCTTTCGGTCACAAGTCATACTGGGCATCCTCCCCTCCTGCTGGAAGATGAGCAGGACTAGCAGAGTCCGTGTCACTAACTGTGATTAGTTGCCAAACAAGGTAAACCAAGCTGCCAGATGGGCTTTTGGGAGGGCAAACAGAATTTTCCTGTCAGTTACCAAGGACTGTCAGCCAAAAAGGCATTTGTTGTGTCCCAAAGGTTCCTGTCTCACTGCTGTCAAGACCAGTGCTGCTCATCTATTTGCAAGCTTTTGGGTAAATCATGTGTCCATGGTTAGGAAGACCAGAGCTGTGTGGACATGTTGGATGCTTCTTTGCCTTTTTCTTCCTATGGAATGCTTCAGTTCGAGGCCTCAATTCTTTTCATTGACTTTTTGGTTGGCTACTGATTTTTCTTTACCTCTCTCCTTTACCCATCAATCAAAATTGTGGCTTTATAAAGAATTTCCTGCAAAGAACCTTTCCAAATATCTGGTTCTGAAGGCAGAAAAACTTCCCCAGTACAATTCTTACTTATTGATCACATATATAATTTGACCCCTATGATATGATCCCTATGCTGTATACAGAAAATCAAGGACACAGAAATTTGACATGAGAGTAAGAATAGTGCATGTGGATCAGTCCATACCCAAAGACCACTGGGGTTATATATATATTTATTGATTCAGAGAGATCCAAAGTGCATAAGTTTTCTGTTATATGCGAGAAGATTTTCCCACTAATTGAAGGTTTTGCACTTTAACCTTGCACTTGAAGTTTTTCCTGCCTGCAATTCATCTATAACTCTCTTTGGACAGTGCAGGTTTCTATGGAACCATCTGAAAAGCCCTGGTGGGGGCAATGAAATAAAATATGCTTCTGCATGCATAACTTATATTATTCTATTTGACGGCATAATGAAATTCAGGTTTTTAGTGAAGGAGTCTGAAATGTTTCTCATCATTTGAACATTTTTCCTGTTCTTTCTCTCAAATGTTATTAGAAAACTGTACCTAGCAATGCGCTGTTTGTGGTCTTATTTAAATGAAATTATATTCTTCATATGGTACTTCACAGTTGATTACTACATTTATCTAGGCTCCAGTTTTTGAGTGGCCTGTGGATGCACCCAGGAGTTCCAAGTATCATGTATGTATGAAAGCACTAGGTCAAGACAAATTGTTTTGAAATGCTGTACAAATAATGATTCTGAAAGCTATTTTTCACTGGGTTTATCTGTGTATGTGACAACTGTGCTAAAATAATCTGAGAGTGCTCCTCCGAGTGAAGTTACTGCTCTCAACAGTCCTGACAAACAAAACAATTTCTTTCTTTAGTGGCATATACTCCTGTTTTATTGTGTCTCGTTCCTGGAAGCAGGAATGGGTTTTGAGGGCATGACACCTCAATGAGATCCTGTGGCGCATGTGACATGGTGACAAATGGCTGCTTTGCAGAATAGAATATGATAGAGACTGTGGCAGAGTTCCATGGCCAGTTTTGCTAAAAACAAACCACAAAACAACCCCCCAAAAAAACAAACAAACAACAACAACAAAAAAAGAACCAAACAAAAACCCCTTTCACTGGAAACAAACAGCAGTATAGTGCTCAGAGAAAAACCTAGAAAGCTTCAGGGGGGCTCTCCATGTTTGAAAGTCATACAAAACCCTCTCCATACCATCCTGCTTCTTCCCACTCTGAGAGAAAATCTGTGTGAAACACGCTTCTCTCTGCTGGTGTGCTTGATTTTAGGTTGCACACTGTAAATGTAATGAAGAGGAGCATTACTGATGAAGTTAGAAAACAAAAGCCTATGCTGACATTTGTGGAGCATCATTGCCAATAGGCATATGTAAAGATTTACTGTTTATAGCAGTGGTAAGCTATGATGCTGTGCCTCTGACTCATGGGAGCTATATATTTTGTTCTTTAATGCTCATTAGCGTTGTAGGAGGTTCAGATTTTAAAAGGGGTTGCCTAGGTAGGTTGTCAGCTGGTGATGAACATAACTGGTGCAGTGAATCTTTCTGACAGCTCACAATCATAATTATTTTCAGAATATCAACAGAAGAGCTGTAATGCATGGTTTATAGCTTTTAGCTGGTGGCTTGTGCAGTGGTGGGCTTTGTTTTGCAGCTATATCTACCACACCAAAGCAATTTTCTATTCTCTCACCTTCTGTGGCATTTTCCCTCGAAAATCTGTCTCTATTACACACTGCCAAAGCTATGGGATCCATTAAGAATGCATGGATGTAGCTGAAATCTGCAATTTGGTGGCAACATTTTTAATTATAAATTTCATAGCTATAGCATCTCTCTATAGAAACCAAAAGTTTAATTACAGGAAAGCAGTGCTAATTAGGGAGGGAAGTACTGTGGCATTACAGTAAATAAATGTAACAGGGAAAAGTTATTCACTGTGCTGGCTACTACCAAGTGCTCATAAAGGTTTCAATTTTCCCTTGGTGATGTGTGATGGGATTTGGGATGCTGCTCTCAGAGCCAATCATCTGCATTGGTTTGTTCCCCAGGAGCCAGAGCCCTACTCTGTACACATGGCACTTGTCCCTGGTGCTTTTTTCCTGGGGAATGCTTTTTCCCTTGTGTGATGCCACCTGTGAGCCCAACAGAGACAGTGTGTGAAGATCACTTTAAATATCTAGAAATAAGCAGACTTACAGGCCAATCCCACAGCTCCTGGAACTTGTGCAGCACTTGGGAGCAGGCAGCTAAGTCCTGAGAGCACAAAAAAAGGCATCTATGAGGAAGAAACTTTGCTGCTTTGTATTCAGAAGGTTTTTTGTGGTTTTTTTTCTCTCCAATTTTATTGCTGAAGCCTATAATATTTTTAGATTGTGCCTTCTGTCCCCAAAGTATACTTAAAAATGCCTTTTTTTTTTTGTTGTTGAGAACTGGATAAAACTGATGAACTTTTAATTAAAAGCAAAAGAAGCCACATAAAAAATGTAAGATTATGAAAAAGCTGGACACAAAATACAGAAAATTTGCAAATTCATCACAATAATTTAATCAATTCTAGTCTGGTGGATTTTGCATCGATTCACAGGCTTAGCACATGGCTTTTAAGACTCAATACAGAATGGTATTGGAGTGATAACAGTGCACACTGCTGACTTGAGAGGTATTTTAGTGGGGATAGCAGATATCTGAGAGCACATTCTGAGGTGATATAATTTCTTGTGACTCTAATGCATTCTAGCTCTGCTGATTTACATCTGCTGAGAATCTTATCTATGGGAATTCCTTGATGCTCAGTGCTATTATTCTGACACCTGCCAAAGTGTCGATGGAGAATGGACCATAAAAATATCACTTCTTGATAGAAATGAATGTAACTTTAAGATCAGTCATTTGTGTTAGCCAGATTTTGTTCTCATCTTAATAGAACTTTTAAATGTCTATTTCATTGCCAGGATAAATGGCCAAGCTTTAACTACTGCAAATGAATGCAGAACTATAAAACTTCAGTATAATCATATAATTTATTTCTTAATTTTCCGTTAGTATAGAACCAATTTTCTATTGAGGAACATTGTGGTGTCAATTGGGTGCCATATATTTGACATGCAGAAGTGAAATCTGTATTCCTGAGAATGCAGACTTACAATGATTTTTATCATAATTTTAAAAATACCTCACAAAGAGAAGTAATTCGTTACCATCTTTATTTTATAGCTCAAGAATAGGGTGTTTAGAAAGGTGAAGTGACTTTTTCAAGAAGTTCAGTGATGGGAAATAAAATATTGTTAACATGACAATGGTATTTTATTATAAATGTCATTTTATAATAAATGTCATTTTATAAAACGATGAAATTCCATTACCTTCAGGGAGGCCAAAATTTCCTTTGGAGTCTCAGATGTAGCCCATATGTCTGGTTCACAACCTTATTTGCAAGAAAAGGTATTCTCAATCTTTTGCCTAGCATGGAGCACTCCTTTTAATAATAATCTCATAACGTCCCTGGGACTGCAACCAATGATTTCATTAAAAAACGGGGGTTGAATTTGAGTTCATCTTTTTAGCTGCAAGAATAGAAGGCTTAGGGGCCTCATAACCTCAGGGCTCCGTAATCAACCACTGCTTCATGTATGAGATAGAAACCATGCTGAAATTCACTACTTGCAGCAGCAAAATAAGATGTGGTTTAGGTATCCCTAAAGATTCCTAAGCAGCTCTTGACCTTTTTCCACTTCTTTTTTTTTTTTTCTTCCCTCCCTTGGTGAAGTGGTTGTTGACTCTGCCACAGGAATCATTTCTGTGTGTAACCTAGCCTGCAAGCATCTACAGCCATACAAGAAGTAAGAATTCTTTCACTGAAAGGGTTGTCAATGGCATGGGCTGCCCCATGGAGGTGGTGGAGTCACAAGGATTCAAGAAATGACTGGATGTGGCACTCAGTGCTGTGCTCTAGTTGACAAGGTGGTGATAAATCAAAGGTCGGACTCAATGGTTTTGGAGGTTTTTTTCCAACTTTAAAGATTTTTTTTGATAAGGATATGCAAACCTGTGGAGCTGTAGATGTGTGGACTCTGGCAACCACACAAGATGAGACCTGGAAATAATGAGAAAGCGTAGTCAGCACAATAAGCAAGGAGTGCTGTGTTCCATGGCCAACACCTGCAATATCTTCAGAGAATGAGGAAGGCTTTAAAGGGAAAAAATGGGAAAACTTTGAAGACAAATATTTGAAGTGTTTCTCCCAGGCACTGCAAACAGCTCCAGAGAGAACACAAATCTAAGTAGTGAAACTTTTTTTAAATCCAGTACTGGTATAACAGCCTTAGCCTACTTACTGCACATGATTATCTCTTGCAATATGATTTTAGTAATCTGAGAAACATCTGACTCCTTGGACAGCTCCAATGCCTTCCATAAGAGTGTCTCTTCTGGAAGATTTTATTCTGAGTATCTGAGCCCAGAGTTCTGCTGTTTTAGGGTTTTTCTTCAGTAGAATTGTCAATGAGAAAGTGTATCTGGTTTTGTTTTTTTGGGTTTTTTTTGTTGTTTGTTTCTTTTGGTGTTGTTGTTGGTTTTTGTTTTGTTTTGTTTTTTTAAAAAGCTTCACTTCCAAAACTGACTTTCTGACAAAAATAATGATGAAACAGATAAAAGGAAAATATGTCGTAATCAGTCACTTTATTAACAAACAGAACAGCATTAATTTTACAGAAGAATGACTCAATTTAGGGAGAAAAGTCACACTTCTGGCCATAATCAATTGGTGTGTACTGGTTGTGCAGTGGTGCTCACTGACTATGGGTTATTCAATCATTATAGAATGATGTGGGGGTTTTGAGGAAGGTGGAAATGTACTTTTCTGGGTCCTTTTTGACCTATCTTTCCACACTTTCTTTCCCTTCTACTTCCTTATTCCCTTTCATTGAGGCTTCTGCTGCTTTTATTCCTTCCATTGTGGATTTGCCTGCCAGGTTTAGCAATGTGCACCTAAAACCTAACGAATAAACTCAGCAGGAACTATCTGAATAAAGCTGAATGAATATCTGTTTCATCTCCCCTTGGCTTCTGCATTTCAGAAGTGCTAGAACCATTAGTCTGCTTTGCACTAGACTTGAATATGATCATGGAGTAGGAAGGAAAAAGAAAAAATATATAGAAGAATTGGAATAAATATCTGCAAGTTACTACTGGAAGTCTGTGTGAGGTATAAGGATCACATCCAAAGACATATAAACCTGTATAGCTCTGTTGCTGATCCACACAGAATTTTACTCAGTTAAATTGATTGCAAACTCATTTATTGTTTCTGCCTCTTGTATTCTTTTTTTAGAGCTACAGATAACATTAGAGTTTTTTAGGCTCATCTGTACAACATCAGCCTTTGCAAGTAAGGTGCTCCTCAGTGGGAATAAGGGAGACACACGTGGAAAATTTCATTATAAACAAATGTCATGTGTCTGTTTATGCTCAGGTTCTTTAGAAAGTTATAATTGCATTTCTTTTTATTAATTAGGGAAAACTGATACCAGATTAGTTAGACACACTTCTTTAATTACTTGCTTTTCATATTTGCTGTAGTTTACATACTACTTGCACCCTCCATAGTTTTGTTTTGATTTTTTTTCTTTAAAAATGCACTTTTAAGTTGCAGACTTAGTTATGCAAAACGAAATACAAAATTCTCTTCCTAAGCAAGGTTGATTTTAGTGTGCTCCAGACATCTTACTGATGTTGCTACACTGTTAAATGTATTTTCTAGGAAGTTAGTTCTGTATACAATATATCATCTAAATTATATGGAGTTGTAGAGAGGGAATCAGTATTAAGCCTTTAGTGACTTGATAGCATCTTCACTGTCTTTTAATAACATTGGAGTTAACATTTAGTTTCCTTCTGTTCAAATTTGATTTTGTTTTTTAATTCCTCTCCTCAGTATCTTTTTCCTACTAATGACTGGAAATGTTCTTATAAATAAATTTATTTCCAGAGATTTTGGCTTTTTTTGGAGGGATTGAATTGGTTTACTTAATTTTCTATGGATGAATGGATAAATTCCCTCAATGGCTATGATGTAAATTAAAAATAACTGCACTGAGGTCTGTGGCTATTACATGGAGAGACAGGATGGATTTTACCATGCTGCTCCACAGCTAAGAAAGCACAATTCTGCTGCTACCAGAAAAAGTATTCTAATATCTCTTATGAGAAGGAGGCCCTCAAGCTGATTTAATTTGATGACCATATCCTGTGAGCTTTTTTGAGAGATATGGATAGATAGACTGATAGATTTGCTTTTATTTTAGTCTCTTCTCTTTCAGATATATAAGCCATACCATGTGAAGTCTATTTTTTTCAATGATTTAGAAAACCACAGTATGCAAGCCAGAACTAAAAACCCAAATCACAAATATTCAGAAGAACTTCAGAAAAAATCTGATTACAGCATAGTTCTGGCCTTTTCCCAGGGGACTCCTCATCAGCAGTATTCATAGAATGTGTAAACACTTCACCTCAGAGCAAGGGAGGAAGAAATAATCCCTGGTCAATTGGCCCACAATCATCAGTGCACCATAAACAGCTGGTGGTGAATAACTCTCATCCTTACTGAGAATTGCAGCATGCACAGAACACAGCTCCTGCCAACTGCTGTGTGCATCCCTTTGTTAAAATATAAAATAAACATTTTTCAGTTATAGTGATACATCTGTGTGTTTGCAAGCAGTTTCTCAAATTAAAATGGACAGAAAATGCAAAACTGGAATGGATCAAGGGTCGCTAAATATTCTGGCAATCCTGATTTTAAAGGGAGACGTGAAATAATTATTTCAAGCGCATGAGGGAATAGAAAATCAGAAATAAGGGTGTTATATTTATGGAAGTGGGAAAATTGGAAAGAATTAAAATAGCCCGTAGCAGTTTTACAGTTGCAAGGAAAGAAGTGAGGGGAGGGCGATAAAATACTTTCTATGATAGATAATAAAGAAAATAGAATCTTTTTATAACATTTTTGATTGTTGTTATGACAAAATTATCCAATTAATTGCTAATCATAAGGAACCCAATCTACCCATTCTGTCTTTGTTTGAACATTTCCATTATTAGAGAATTAAATTCATTATTTTGTGCTTAAGATTTTTGCAGGTGTCATAATTTCTATTTGAATATTTCTTCCCTTACAATTTTATTAATGTGGGGTTTTTTTTAATTGGTTCAAAGAGAAACACATGGTTTTATTTTACTGGAAGAGTGGAAATCATTTAAGCAAAAGTAAAATGTGGTTAAGGATATAATTTGCTCCTGATATCATTAGCATTTAAAAAAATCATTTGGTTGTCTGACTTTTAGTTTTGTTTTGTTTTCTTTTTTCTTTTTTTGGGGGAGGCGGTTAATTGGTTGGTTGTTTTTTGTTGTTTGTTTTTTTTTTTTTAATTCTGCAGTCTACATCAAAAGTAAAAGTATCAGGGCATTGATACGAGTCTGTTTTACTTTTAAATTGCTGCAGAAAAAGTTTCATGGAGGTGTGTTTGTGTTCCACCTTTAACTTATATGCTTCATGGACAGTGAATGTGATATGTAGATCTTTGACACAAATCCTAACTTCGCTTCATTTGCTGAAACAATTTCTGTAAAATGAATAACTCAAGATGGGAAGTAGTCAAGATGATAAGGTTCCCACCATAGTTAATCCTTCTAGATACATTTAGCCTATTTTAGGGCATTTGTATCTTTCTTGTAGTGACAAAGAGGCATTCCTCAGGCCTGTGCAATTATAGGTGTATTTTTACACCTTTTTGTGAGGTGATAAAATACCTTGGGAAGAAAACAGTATTTCCCTCTTTCTATAATTACAATAAACTTAGTAGGTTACTTTTCTTAGTTATATGTAGCCCTGATGACAGTCAAGTGAAATAGGGTTTTTTAAAATTTCTTTCCAGCAGTAAAATAATCTCCAAATTAGCCTTTCTAGTTAAATTTCATTCTCCAAAGACGGATCCAGAAAAAAGCAAACCAACAAACATTGTTTCATATTACTAATATTGCTTGTTTGTTTTTTAATTCTCTGATTTTGTTAGTCTCAAACATAAGTCCAACCCTTTTGAAGAGTTGTTTATTAGCAGGGATTTCTCAGCTTTTCCAGGTAACTAATTATGGTCAAATGTGTGAAAGACTCTTTCTAGCAGTCTGTGTTGTCTGGGAGCAAAAGCTCATTACTCTTTGACAAAACCTTCCTGAATCTGGAGGAAAAACTCTTCACAGTCTCAATAAAAACATTTTACTGACTCAAACAGTGCTATCATTAATCACATCTTCCTTCCCGCCCATTCTTGCATTCCTTAAACACAGTGATAGTAGAAGAGTAGAAAAATCTATTTTTTTTTACCCTTTTCTAATGTAGCATCTTTTAAATCTCATATTTCTGTTTCCTTTCTCTGTGCTTCCCTTAATTTGCCCACATTTTTAAAGCATGATCCTCAAAAGACAGACAAGCTGAAGTGCCATGGGAAATAGAGAGCAGAATAACAAGCTTGTGCCTCTGACACCAGATAAACACTTAATGGTCACAGAATGAGGTTTGCTTACTTGTTTCCAAAACTTCCTGCTGCACAAATGGCATAATCTGAACATTTGAAATGTGTGCTCTCTAGATGAAGCTAAATGTTACCAGAAACTATTGATGAGACCTGAACCCAGAGCAGATCTCTGGAGAGCCCTGTTTGATGTCAGACTGAGAAGACTCACCAGAGTCTCAAATTGCCTGTGCATATTTTGATTTTTTTTTTTTTTTGGTCCTTTTTACCTTGTATTGAGCATACAATAATTTCACCATCACCATGTTTCCTCAACTTCATTAAGAATGTCATGTAGTTTATGACTTCTTCCCCTGATCCACTTAGGCTGTCAAAGAGGGAAATTCCATTGACTTTGCTTCTTGTCACGTTGCTGTTCTTTCAAGGCTTTGTAAATGGATTGTGCAATTTTCTCCAGTATCTTTCTGGATATTGAAATGAGGCTGACAGTTCTATGATTTTCTTGTACTCTTTTGTTCGGTTTTTGTTTTTTGCTTTTTTCCCTCTGTTAAATTTTAAACACTAAGGTTTATCTTCTCCTGACCTGTGCTTCATCAGCTACACCCCAAGCCATGGGAAATAATCACCAATGGCTTGGAGACTGCTTTTACTACTACTTCAAATTCTTGAGGAAGCCCTGGTTACTTAGATACTTCCATCATTCAAATATTACTTAATCCCTCCATAAATAGATGAGTACTGGCTATAAATAACCATTTCAAGTCTATTTTCAGTACTATGAATGACAGGGATGTATTATTGAGGAAGCAGAGACTGAGTATTAAAAGGGTGTAGGGAGGAAATTATTTAGACTTTTAGGAATTACTGGCTCAATTAAATCCTGAGTCATAAATGAGTTATAAGCTAAGGTCATGGGCAAGAAATTCTCCTTATTTAAAAAATGAATTAAGGTCATCGGTCTGAGCCTTTTGAAAAAGTTTTGGCCTTTTAATTCTTTTATAGCTCTTTTAAGTTCAGTGATAGATTTAGTTTTGCTTAACTTGTCTCTATATGTATTGAATCAAAAGCTTGTCTTTTACTGAAGAGTTAGGTAAGCTGCAGATTTTTCTGCAGTTCAGTCTGGGAAAAAAATAGAGAATATTCTACCTAATTAACTGAAAATTAAATAACATCTTGCAATTTGTATATAATTTCTCCACTGAATTAATTTCTGTAGTTTTTTTCCTAGCTTCATAATGATTTTAAATCTAAAAGGATAAAACACTTAATCTGAAATTCCATCTAATTAAAGGAATTCTGTATTTTATTGATTTTTTTGCCAGAAGAGAACCATTTTAAAGCAAGCAATATTACACTAAGGGAAGCAATAGCCTTTAGCATATTTGATGGTGTATTTCAGCATTTCAGTTGTATATGATTTTACCTGATGTATTTTATCCTCATGGTTTTATCTCAGGTTTAACTACTATGTAAATTTTAACGAGAAAGAAAGAAAACTTGGGTTGCAAACACAAGAAAAATCTTGTACAAAGTGGAAAACCAGACTAAATAAATTGGACACCCTACTCAGTGTAATATATATTTTAAACACGTACCCATGATGATATTCTTAAAGGTCACAGATGATCTAAAACTGCAAGTTACCTTTTAGATAAAAATGTTGATTATAATGAAAGTGATTTTAAGTATGGCTTAAATTGTTCTTTTCTTTGACAAGTGTCTCTTGCTCTCTTCTCTTTCCTGTTAATTACTGTGTGCTAGCAGGAAAGAAACTTTTGCTGCAAAGAGTAAGGCACTGTATGGACAATAGTAGTGAAACCACCTTTATATTATGCATTCATACCCTTGGAAAATGTGTTTTACTTGTCCAAATGCAAGCTTGGCCCCCTGTTCTTATAATTGAGCTGTTAAAAATATCCTTGGAAAGGTCTGTGGGCAGGTCACCAGTGCCTGGCCTCTGACAGGACACTAATTTAGGCACATGAAGAAACACAAATGTAAAAAGCAGTGATGTACTTATTGCATTTGCTGTAATTTCAGCTAGAAAGCCTCTGTCTTACAAAATACATCAAAGCCTTGGGGAAGTAAAATAAATATTGGATGTGGCAGTCATGTATAGTATATACCAGACCTATTATGTGTGATGTTAGCATTTTTGTGCTTTTCATATCAGTGCTTAATTATGAGCTCCACCTTTCATCCTAAAGGGAAAGTTATTAATTATTACAAATGAGTCTTCTCAAAGTTGCTTAAGCTAGGCCTGAGACTGGAATGAAAGATTTATAATTTAACACAGCCTCATTTTCATTTTTTTCATAGAAAGATTAAGAAACATTCATATCTGGATGTTGATTATTCTTTTGTAATGACTTTTAAATAAATAAATAAATAAAAGCAGGATATGGTTGGAAATAATTTTTTCAGGGTTCACCTGAAATTTAATGTCCTAATTAGAAACCTAGAGGGTTTTGAACCAGAAAATTGCTGTAATGTTGTACTATTTCTTATTATGAAATGGATGTTTTTTGTGATATTTGAAATTGTTCTAGGGACATAACTTTTAGAAACAAAAAAATCCCTTGGTTGCCAGATAGAGTTCTCTAGCGTTTCATTTATCTGCATCATCAAAGTACTCTCACTACAATAAAATATGGATGAAAATAGGCATTCTATGAGAACTGACCATACTTAAATGTTTTTTCATATGGCCTTTTGTGCAAAGCTTCCAAGTTTTCCTGTGTCTATGCCAAGCATGGGGAATTTCAACGCATTTGTGCTGATGTCCTTGTATCATATAATTATTAAGGGATGATGTAGAATGCATCACACAGACCTGATGTATCAGAGGAATCCCCATTTTGGAAATAAATTAAATAAGTAGTAATTGCTTCTCTGCCTTAACAGGGGGAATAATTTTTGGAAGGAAAATATGAAGCATAGAGCAGTAGTTTTGCTTTTTACACCAAATCAAAGGCACAGTATGGGAAGAGCAAGGAGGCTCTCCATAGACAGAGTCTATTCATCGTGCCCTAAAATATATCCACCCAGGCTGTGCCTAATATTGCATAAAAGGGGGGTTCCCAGTATGTAAATTTATACTTGCCATCTATGTTCTTGTTTTTATTCTACTCTGTTAAAGCTAGTATTTTATCATGCTGTTTATCATGCTTTTCTCTTTGAGATCCAGGAAGAATCCCACTCCTTCTCTCTATTTCTTCCCTTTCTTCCACAGTCCTGGTGCTACAGCTGGGATGGTGTCAAGGTACAGTGAGGACCTAGCTGGATATTAGGTTTGTTAGACATGCCCTGGAGCATTTCTGGGCAATAGTGCAGACCCTACTAACCTGTTGCTATGGGTGCTATGAACTGGTTTAAACACAGAAGGGCAAAGAAAATGAAGTCTCTGTGAATATGATGGAAAGAACTTTGCAGGTTCACAACAATCCCAAAAAAACAAGATAAAAACCAAATGAGATTACATGTTGATTCCAAAAAATTGATATATTTTTATGAAATAGTATGTGAGGCAAAGAGAAAGAACGAGAAAAGCAGAGAAAAGTTAGAAAAAGGTAAGGTTACTTTAAAAAGCATAGGATGGGTCACTGCTACAGTGCGCTACCTTTGTTGTTGCTGAGTCACTGTCTGCCCCTCCCTGCAAGTTATTGCCAAATCTCCCTCCTGCAGGAACTCTGAGACACTATGAATTTGTTATGGACTCTTAATCTAATGATATTTCTGCTATGAATAAACAATGTAAGAGCTGATGGTCTGTGAGAGGCAAATGGATGCAAATGACTGAGGAGGGTCTTACGGGAATTTTCCACTTTTGTTTTTATACTTGCATGGAATGGTGGAGAACTGAATTAAGTTGAATGTGGGAAAATTTGGTGTATAGATATATATATATGTAGCCACCAAGCTACATGAAACTAAAAGGGTTATCTCATCTTGTCTAAAAACCCAGATCCTGTTTCTCCTAAAATAAATGCAAAGTAGTTGTAAACACATTTATGTTTCTGGTTTTGTTTCATTCCTTAGGAGAAACACAGAGGAAAATCAGACAGCTAGAACTAATTTAAGATGCCAAGCTTTTGCTTCTGTTCTACACTATTTTGCATTGTATTTTTTTTTAAATTAAGAAATCGATGAAGGATACAGCCAATATGGTGTTTCTGTAAAAACAAAAATCTCATCTGTACAATAATTAGAATATAGATAGATGTTCCAGATGGTACACATGCAAAAGAAGGCTAGCTGCAAAGCAGATGGTATTATGACCATACATAAAGCAACTGGATAATCATTGTAATATTGTGACATGTCATATTATAAGAATAAATACTATGTTTTCCTGAGGAAAAAAAAGTAAAATCATCAGTAAATTAAACCACACAAGGCAGATGTGGCACTTATCCAGGAGTTACAGTTCTAATAAGAACTTAGAGGCTTTATTTCTTTAATTCGTTCCCCTTATGAAAAAGAGGTAATTCTAATTCAAGTAAAATGTCATTTACTCTATCAATTTTAGCATAAGAAACTTTAAATTATTTAGATTATTCTGTATTTCCAAAATGTTTAGTCCCCCCAAGAATACTTAACCATTTCAAGCAGTTGTACTCCTAAGATATTTTCCTTCAAATTTTTTATTAAAAAATGTTCAATGAAACATTGCAACAGAGACGAAAAAAATCCAGTAAACCTGGACAATTCCTATGATGAGACACAAGATCAATATGACAGAAATTTCTGAGTGTTGTTTATATTAATAACATATTCAACAACCTGGATATATTCCTTAATATGAAAGTGGCCAGCACCGTAACTAGAAAACAATATTTATATGTTGGTACTGCAAAGAATTCCTAGAGCTAATGGAATTTATCCTTTGATTTTTATTTTTTTTTTAACAGCATGCAAGTTGTTTCACAAGCATGAATGCAGAAATATGTATGCATATCAAGCTAACTTTGTGATCTATAGTAGTTAATTTCATCTTTAGTTTCCCTATACAGGGAAGTTTTTTCAAGATGAAGAATGAAATAGTTTCAAAAGGGAATAATGAAATAGTTTCAAAAGAGAATAAAACCAAGCAACACAAAGGCCTTTCTTTGTAAACATATTTAGAGGAGAGAAACTTCTTCCAGGATGTTTCCTATTTAATTTAGAAGGACATTATGCTCCTGTACAGGAAATACATGTATTTCTGGGAAAGTAGCTCTTTATATTGGGCATGTTAGAGTTCCAGGTCTGTATGCAGAGTCCTTATTGATGAAGTAGGATAACAAAGTGTTGAGCTCCAGCAGCAGTCCCTGGGATACAAGATACAACACAGGCTTATTCTCTTCTAAACAGGAAAAGGCATTATCCTCTCATCCTGTTTCTGAAAGGCAACTCCTGTGGACATTTCCAAACTCTTCCAAAGGCCATCTTTTGCCTAAGAATCCTTACATGTCCTAGGAAGTCTGAAAGGCAATATTGCCTGGGGGTAGTACAGTACCCTGAAAGACCAGCCAGGCATTTGTCCTTGTTGTGTTTGAACTGAGCTGCCTCTCTGAGCTCTGTTATTTGTGACCAACGTTTTGGGTATGGTTTTGATTTTGTTCCACAGTCTGATCACGTTTGACCTACTTGATTTTGTCCAAGAAAATTACTCAACACCTTTTGATGTGAAACAACGAACCCTTTGTTCTGTACTGTGAAAAAGTTTCAGGTCAGGATGATGGAGCAGTTTGTGGAAGCAGTCATTGACAAGACAGCACAAGTGGAGTGGCCTGCACTGTTATAGAAGAACTGTGCTGAGATTTGTGCAACTTCCTGGGCAAGAGATGGGATGGTTTGACTTGGAGAAGTGCAGCGATGTCAGATATGAGAGGTATATCAGGACATGTTGCTCGTGTGGTACGAAGACATAATTTCAGCTGTAAAATGTTTCCAGTATAGGATTCAGCTCAGGCCGAACAGGTTCTTCTGATTGAAAAGCCAGATCACTTGCTTCTTACGTGAATTAGGTAATTCTGTTCTTCTGGGATTTTCACTTAAAAATGAACTGCTTTATTATTAGTTCAGAAGAATCAAGTTGTAAAAGAAAAAAAAACTTAATTCACTAAACGCGGTTTTGATTGTGATGGAAGGACATGACAGCTACCGTAGGAAAACATTTCCATGTTTAGTTGACATACCAGGGTATCTAATTGATTAATAACCCTGCAAGGCTGTAAGCTGTACTTGGCAGCTGTCAAAAAAGCTCCCAACAAAACAAAACACAGACAAAAACTCACACAAACAAAAAAAACCCTCCAAAATTTAAATCAACTAAACATAAAAGCCCAAAACCAACTAATTTATATGCCTTCCATAAATCCTCAAAATAGAAAGTGTCAGATCTTCAGGCACAGATACATCATCCAGTCTGATGTCCATATATCACTCATAACATTGACTGGAACACTTCCCTTGATAAAAGCAACTTGGCTGAATAAAGCCTGTACTCCAAAAAATGTGCAGTTGTGAACTTAAAACCTTTGGAACCAAGAGAAACAGCAGCTGTCTTAACTTATTCTGATAACATTTATTACAAGTCCAGTTAAAAAAAAAAAAAAGATTTCTCAGTTGAATTATCTGTTTTCATGTACTTATTCTTGCTCTACCTTTCCTCACTTCATTTGCTTTCTGTACTGTCTTCTAAGGATAATTGCATGCAGTACACAAGTCACCTATCTTTTTTTTGAAGCTGAAAAGAAGCTGAATTTCTAGTATTACTCATTGTTAGGAGTTATCTCCTCGTCTCAAAACCTTAATTCTAAGGTTTCTACATCAGACTCCTTGTCCTTGTTTCAATGGCCTAGCTCACAAATTGATTCATCTCAATTTGCATGACTTTTTCTACCCTCAGTTATCTTTCTCCTAGTTTCTAGCATCTACCAGTGTTTTCAGGAGTTATTCTTCATCCTGCCTTGATGAGTGATGTGGTCTAATATTGATCTGTGTGGAAGACTCTTAAACAGCCCTAGCACCAGGGAGATGCTTTTTGTTCACTGTGCTTTTCACCAGCATCCAGATCCATTGCCTGTGTGGCTACACCTGCCATCCTTTGTAGAAGTTAAACGAGATGCACAGATAGGGTAACTTCAGTCACAGTTCCTGTGTTTTTGTACTGTCAGAGCGTGGTTTTAAAAGCTGAGTCTCACATGAATAGTGGAAATAGTCCAGCATAGGTTTTAACCTCTGCTACTTTTACATTCAGATATGTTGTGTCCAAGGCACCTGGTATGTTCAGAAGAGTTTTTCAAAGCCCGTGTTTGCCAAAGGAAACAAGTAACAGAATGTATAAATAGTTCTGCTTGTTAATCCTAATGCTTCATTTGCACAAAAAAAGATAATTTTAAAATTTTCACTACAATACTTATTATTAGTAACTTCCAGCATTTGCAAGTTAAAATTATATATTTTATTTTGATGTCTTAATAATGAATGTATCTGCCTATTATAATCTTCGAGGAACCTGGGCTAGTGACTTGCCTGCAGAAATGTTTATAATACTGTAACTGCTTGTAACCTGCTGATTCCTTATCTTGTAGTTCAGAGTTGATGCAGACTTCACTTACACCAGCATTTAAATTTCTGATGAACTCTACTGATGTTTTGAATCAGTAGGAGACGAAAAAATAGGATTTGCCAGCTATGAGAACCAAGCTGAAATGGGACCCATTTGCTACATGGTAGAGGCAGTGACCATCAATGCAGTGAGGGAATAACCACATTTATTTCCATATTTCTACCACTGTCTAGCACAAAGATTGTTTGCTTTAGACACAGGATAAAATTACTGAAATCTACAGAAGGAGAAAGATATATCTATATATGAATTACACCTTGAGGAATTATGCCTCAGCTCTGCTGGATTCATGATGTAAACACACATATACTGTAGCCAAAAAATATAACATTGAAAAAGCATGGCTTTGAAGTAAACAGCTTATTTTAAGTTAAGGAAAGAATAAACAAAACATAATTAGTGAAGAATAAGGGAAAATGGATCATGATTTTGAAAGAACAGCAATGAAACCATTGACCAAATACTTCTCATTTAATATTAGACAAATAGATGAACTTGCCCATCATCTATAGATAATGGAATCTTAGTGCTTTGTGCATTCAGAAAAAATGCAATGTTACTGCTGCTTGCTCCTTCTGTACTTTCAGTGATATCCAACAGAGAAAAAAACATCGTTTTGTGTTAAGTCCACTGGCACAAAAATTAATCTGAGCCTCAGCCATCTTGCTGAGAGTTTGTTTCTTGTTTCTGCCCACTTCCATTTCATTACATGCATTGACAATATCTTACATTTTTTATCTTGGCTTCTTTTACTTACTAGGGGATTAGAAAACAGTAGAAAGCTTGTCTACAGAAAAAGATATTTAAAGATACTTTAAAAACACATTTCATATTGAATTACCATCTAGAGAATGACTCAGAAACTGAAGTCCGGTGTTGTTATGTGAGAAAAAACCAATCTGACTAGTATCCAGAGTCAGTTATCTCTCAAGCCATAGATCAGTTGCTCTTTATCACAGAGAAAAAGGTGCTGGAAATTTTGCAGAGGATATTCAAGCTGAAGTAAGAGTCATGCAGCAGAGTTTGTCTTGTGTGGCTTTGCTATGAATTTTGTTTTCACTTGGTTCATGTTTTGTTTTTTGGGGGGTTTTTTGGGAGTTGGTTCTTTTGGCTTTTTCATTTTTTTATGAAGATATTATGAAAAATATCCATCCTGTGTTATGGCTGCCCTTGTGATCTCTAGCAATGCCACACAGTGTGATTTATCCCACTTTAAATGAAGATGTAGCACATTGGAGAGGATAAGCAGGAGATGTCTTTAAAAGACAAAGTAATTAGCAGTACCCCCATCCTCCCAGCCTTGGTGAGTGCTGTTTTTCCTTTGTGGGAGCAGAGGAGCTGTTAGCTGTGCCCAGGCTGACACAGGTGGGTTTTGCAGGTCCTGCAGGGAAAGGAGCTGATTTCCAAACTGAGCAGCTGCACATCATTCTTGAGAATAATTTAGCAGTTTTCTCCTCATTTAAGCTGAGCAGGCTCCAGAGTTTACTGAAACACTCAGACTGAGGGCAGAAGCAATTTCTGTGTGTATGAACACATACCAGACAATTTAGGGCTCCCTTCATTCCTAACCTGGCGGTGAACTGCCAGTGCCAGTTCAAGAACAGCGAGGGCAATGTGCTGGGAGCATGAAATAATCAGCCAGGCACTTACTGTAATAAGTGGAGTCTCGATGAGTAGTGTGATAGGAACTGTGTTATAGCACTTCATTGTAAGGAGGACAATGGAGTACAAGCCAATGGAAATTTTTTAAAAACCATCCCTTGTGGAAGCTTGATTCAACATTTTTCTTTCAGTCCGGTATTAGTAAATATTTGTCAAGCAAAACATTTCGGTTCCTAAAAAAATCACTTGAAGTAATTAGAGCATGCATATTTCATTTAGGTTTGGAGTAGTTGCTCTCAAGATCTTGCAGTAAGAAAAAAGAATTCCTTTTTTTATAACAAGCATTTTCAAAACATCGTGCAAATGGTTGTGAATGGAAAGACTTTTCAGGGTGATTTTTTTTTTCCTTCTGAACAGACTATTTCAATAAACTGGTGTTTTCTAATCAAACCAAAGGTTTTATTCTTTATCAAGATTGTCATTCTCAAGCAGAGTTTCATTAACTATACTTGGTTTTTTCAGCTGTAAGCTGATGGCATAGGCATTTAGGAAAATTCCAGTGTCTGGGATCTTTTACAGATTCTGCCACTATTGCACCAGATTTGTCTGGAGTGAAACACAGCCACAATGCTCTTGCCCAAAAAAAAGTTAAGTTACTTGTCAAGTAGCTTAACAAGTAAAGTAAAGTTAATTTTCCTGCTTTTATCACTGGCTGATGTCTGACAGACACAAGTTCAAAGTGCATTAACACATTGTATCAATCAAGATTTATTGGAATATTTTACTTGTCTTGTGGACTTCCCAATCATGGAAGCCTATTTCAAAAAATAACAATTTTGGTAGTCACTAAAGATTACATGGTATTAAGAAAAAAATGTTGTGGGGTATTTTGGTTTTATTTTTGTTTTTGTTTAGTTGATTTTTAATATATATATTTACTGAATTTCATTAGTTAGATAAGGAATGGATCCATTTCAGTTATCTTTGTGAACATCAAATGAGAAAGCTAAATGGGGAGATTACTAAAAAATGCCTAAAACTCAACTTTTTTTTTTTTTTAAACCAGGGCTTAATTATTTCTAAAATGTACTAGTAGAACACATCTTAAAGCGAAGTATTTATTGCTTCACTTTAAACTCATTTAATTATATTATTATAATCATTGTAATTTGCCTAATGGGTACCATACACCTTTCACCTTCTCACCGAAAAAGATGTTGTCAATATAAAATACATTATACATGTAATTACCAGAAGATGATTATCAGAAATCCAGATTTTATTTTTTCTTTTTTTATATTAAACACTTCCACTTTAAGATCACTTGGGCAATACTACAGTACCAATGATTTTAACTTCTGAAACCTCTGCATTCCTGACTGTTCTTCTAAGTAGGGTATTTTGAGGTATCTTCAACTTTGTTGAAAAATCTTACTGCAAAAATCCATTAGAGGAGTAGTTAACCTCTAGAAAAGCATCCTTTCTACCTTTACGTGGTTCTGAATGAATTGTAAACTTTTGAAATAACCTCCTGTTTCAGTTAAAGATTTTGTCTAGGATACAAATAATGAGTTTTCTATAAAATGTAAGATGAACGTGAATAGTGAAATATTCCAAGAAGAAAGTATTTTTATTCCAGAGATTGTGTACACACACTTGTACAGTCAAATAATATGGAAATAGGCTGTCCTTCCTGGAATGAAATCAATGACAGAAAAGATTGACTTTTGTTCACAGTCAAATAAGTTGTGGGCTCTAGAAGGTCTTTTAGCAAGAAAAGAGATATTAGGGTACACCATGTTTGATTTTTAATTTTTTTCCCCTTTATTCTTCAAAAAGTAAAATGTAAAAGTGGAAAAAATAGGAAAAGGAGGCATAGGGTCTTGACTATGTAAGTTTTAGGAGAATCACAATGTCTTGAGAAAATTGAGAACAAGCTCTTTCTCTCCTTCAGGGGTTAGTTCAGATTTTTCTTTGTGGAGGAGCACAGGAAGCCTGTCACATTTTTTACAATATGTTTCTCTGCATAAGGGGTATTGGTGACTCCTATGAGTTATTGTTTTGGTATGAGTAGATTAAATTCATCAAGAGCTGTGTGTGAATGTACAGCTTGGGGGGCTGGGAAAAAGGATGTAATTACTTGCTTTAAAGACGTAGGTTAATTATTACAGATTTATTAGTAACTGTTATAGTCATAGTTATAAACACTTGTATGTATCCTCAGGGAATATTAATTTTCCCTCTTTTGCTCAGGAATGAAAAGCTTCAACAGCAATGGTGGGAGGCAATGAATACATGATTATTTTAAGCATCCAATATGTGTATTCACAGGCAAAAATACATCCCAAGCATTTAATTTTGAACATGTGTTTGCCAGTTATTGCAAACAAACAAAAAAATCTTTTTTAAGTTGCATCTGGAAGGCCAAGCAAAGAGTAATTTTCAGTTCTTTAGAAAAGGAATAGATCATTTGTTCTTCCTCTGCAGCTTTAGCTCAGCAAGAGTTCTGAAAGCTTCTGAAGAGGTTCTCAGGTGAGTGAATTGTAACGATTCAACCTCTTTAAAGCCTCTGGAAGAACTGTGAAATAATATTGAAGCAGCATGACCCTCAAAAAAGTCCACACGTGATTGTAACAGAAACATGTGGAGAGTTATATAGCACAGATATGAGAAACAGGTGATATGGAAGGAATTTTTTTTTTTTTAAATATTATTTTATTTGCATGTAAATATTTCCTTGGACATTTGTAACCTCTTGGACCTGCAGGGTTTTTGGTATCCCAAGCAATTTTGGGTTACAGTCTCTTTTGAGCTATCCTTACTTTGTGTGAAGAGAGAGAAAAGGAAAAGAGTTTGGGAAACACTGACATAGGAGAAGAAACAATATTTCCCCTTTTCCAATGGGAAAAAAAGGGAAAAAAAGAGTAAGTTACATTTTCTGTGCACTTTATCCCTTTATCTTGGCCACATAATATTGGGCAACTAAAAGATTATTTTATTTTTCTTTATTGGATGTCTTTTAACACATGGCCCACCCAAGAAAAATGTATTAAATTCCACTTCACTGCTATTTTTCATTGCAAGGAACAAGTACTTGTTTTTAAAAAGGTTTGTTTGACCTAACTGTATTCCAGCAGCCAAGTATAATGAACAGATTTCACTGAGAATTTGTTCTCAGGGCACAGAATCCTTCCACAGCTTCAGTCTTGGGAGTAACAAAATTGTCACCGATATCGTTGCCTGATACTTTTGACAAAGAAAAAATATTAAGGGTTTTGGAGGGCAACAAAAAGGAATTCTCCAGTAGGATGTTGGGTTTCTTTGTTTTGTTGGTTTTTTGGGTGATTTTTTAATCAGAGCAGGAAAGGACACTTTGTCTGACTAGAATGGGTCTCCAAAGCAGAGGAGTGCAGCAAGTAATTCTGTTTCCTGCCATGCTCAGTGCCCTTTAGGCTGACAGACTCTAGTTTTTTGGGACACTGAAGTGGCAGGCAAGCAATCAGAAAAGGCAAAGGAAGTAAATTTGCTGGTTTTACGCTAAATGAAAAAATGCTTTTCAGTAAGTATGTCATGACTGGTTTTTCCAACTCTGTTGCACTAATAATACTGTCATATACAGCAGGGCTGGTATGGAAGTGATTCATTCCACTTAGAGCAAGGTTGCACCAGGACCTTTTCCAACTCCAGCATTTTTGCTGGGAGCTGCATTACCCCTACTGGCTGTGACAGAAGCTCTTTTTCCCATTGCTGTTTGATTTCCGTGCGAAAGAGGAGCAATATGACTTGTACTAACTCTATGTCTGACTCTTAAGCAAATTATTTTAACATTCTTTTAGCAGCTCACCCCTGCATAATAGTGACTAAGTCTTATGATGAAATATTTATAAAGTCTGGAAAACAGACTGCTACGTGTGCTCCCATTTTCTTGATCATTCTTTTGATGGCTGTCTCTTAGTATTCAAAATCTGGTTTTATTTACACTGATGTGTATTCAGAGTGAATTTTCTGAGGTATATACTGCCGAAACCCATGGCATGATTTATCTGAAAGCTTGAAATAACAACAAAAAGCTGTAAATATTTGGTTAGTTGGACTATTGCATCTGATTCTTCCTCCTCTTTGGAATGCATGTAGTGCATAATGAGGTGCAGAGGGAAGACATGGCAACTATTCTCAAGGGATTTGTGTAAATAAGGAGTATTGGCACTTTTCTCAGTAATATTAAGCTTCTGAGCAAAATGTTAAATAAAAAAAAAAGTCAAGGAAATGGTGCATAAAATGTGTATGAATCAGGTCTTAACTCAGTAATCTAACTCCTGGGGAACAATTAAGGCATAACAGTCTCAAGGCATTTATCTGTCATTTTTACTGGGACACAGGGAATTAAGGAAAAAAAAAAACACTAATGGAAATCTTAATTATACATACCTAATTATGAAAACTTCACAGAATAGAAATGCAGACAAGGAAAGCCTTCCAACACCAACAATGCTGCTAAAAAAATGCCATAAAGAAGAGAAAGAGCTTGGAAGGATCCCTGATGAAATCTTTCTCTAGGCTTCCATAGGATTCAAAGGCATATTTGTAAGAAAAAGGAAAGCAAACCATCACAGTTCTGCAACCATAATTTTAGTAAAAGGTAAATGTCTTTACCTATAATGGAATCAAACACAATTTACCTTTCTTTAATTGCAGACACTTAAGAAGTGTTTGTATATGATGTATTCATATTTGCAAGGAACAAGGAGGTAGAAAATTACACTATTTCCACACTCCAGTGCAAGATCCTGCCTCAGCCGCAATTATAATCTTAAGAATTAAAAAGGTTTTGGTTTTCCCCTGCCTGTATATCCCAAAATATATTTGGGTTGAAACTCTTGGATAGTGGGTAGAAATGCAGATCTTGGAGTAAAGGAATACTGTAGATGAGGGAGAGTACAAGAATACTGAAAGTTAGATTAAAAAATATAAATCTATTAAAATGGCATGTGCCTTGGTAGGCTTCTGTACATGCAGTTAATACAGTTTGATTATATGCAACATTCCTTACTTCCAGAATGGCTAGAAATCCTGGCAGGAATAATTAGCATGCACGGGATGTATGTTTTACCTTTTTAAGCTCTTCTGGCTCTTGCTGCTTTTGGGACTGGTATTATGGAAGAAACATTTTATTAGAACTAAGCCTCCATTTATTCCACTCAATTATCGGTGCTCAAACGAGGCATTTGTATTAATTGCATTCCTTTGGAATGGAGGTATGTGCCCTGCACAGATTCCTCTAGACAGTGGGGTGTCTCCACCAGCTGTGGGCTGAGCTGAAAAGAACATCACTCCTCCCAGCTGGATGGATACAGGCTGGATGTCCTACAAGCTTCTCGGTACATGAAACCGTTGATTAGTTTGGCCATTTTTTATTGCCTGGCCCAGCAGGATTGTGAGTAAAGCAGGAATCTTTTAGCTCACATGTTGAATTTGGAGAAAAAGGCTTTTTTTTTTGTTTGATTTGGGGTTTTGGGTGNTTTTTAAGGCCAGACTGTCCAGTTAAGAAAAGCTACCAAATCATTCCTACTTTCAACCCAATAACCAATCACCCATGACCCACAATGCAGATTTTTCTATCTGATTATAGAAGTACTATCTAGACCCCTGAAGAAGAAGGTGAAGAAGAAAGACAAAACCTCCATCCCAAAACCTCCATCTTGCCCCATATATATTGCTATATTCCAAAACCCCAAATTCCAAGTTTTCCACCATGGGGTATTACACTCTTCCATTCAAACAGCACACCCGTGATCCCAGTTCTATCACTCAATTTTGGAAGCCTTCTCCATGGCCTCAGGTAAGAAAAGAAGTGTTCTCCTGGGGGTCAGTGCCTGCCAGCACAGAAAGCCCAAAACCTCCAGTTCCGAGGGTTCCAACAGGTGGAGTAATGATTTACTACTCTTTAGCCAAGAAGACCATGGGAGCATACGGCTCTGAATGTCTTGAAGTTAATTTACTCTCTCACCTCACTACCGTTTCTTCTATTGGGAAAATTTATCAAACCCTTACCTGGCAGAATTTAGATGTGAAACACGTAAAGGACATTTGAGAAACCACATAAAATACTTTTGTAGATGAACTTTAAGTCTTGCAAGATCCATATAATAGGGTATGTAACAAAGAACAAAAGACTTCTGATAAAGAACTGGTTTAAGAAGCAAAATTAATACTTTTCCTAAAAGAATTGGATAAACAGTTATCCTTACTCAGGAACTCTGTGACATGAAACCTTTATCACATCAAACAATAATGAAGGGTGACATTTAAATCCTCAGTCTTTCTAAACAGTGACTCTGAAAATGAAGCATTACTGATGTCTTTGACAAGAAAAATATATGAAGGAAAAGAGGATGTAGCACAGAGATAAGCTATTTATTTTTACTGACCTCAGTCAATCTTGTCCTTGTTTTTTTAAATATTTTACCAGTCAACATGCTACAAAATGTGTCATTCATTAGATCTGTCAGAGGCAGCAGCTTGGGGAAATGGATGTGACGGATTAGCAAAACTCCATGAAAAGCAGAAATAGTGACAATCTTGCAGAAAAATGATATATAAATATCTAAAAATTGGGGGTTTTTTTTCAGTGTGCCAGAGATATAACAGACTCCGATGCATCTGACAAGTCTTCTATGAAGTTAAAAAGAAAAGGGTAAAAAAAAGGGCAGGAGTTGTAGAGCCTTTTTAACAGTCATACTTGAAATAGGGAGTTGGTTGGGATTTGTATTTGAGGATATTTTTTAAGGTACTATATATGTGTGGTGAAAGTATATATCAGATGCAATTAAATTAATCTTAAACTTTTTACAAAATAATCTGATTGTAAAGAAAAAAATGTTTTAATGAAGATCTGCTAAATGAGAAGGATCTTGTGTCAGTTTTATATTGCTGACCATAAAATCGTTACATTTGATTCATCTGCCCAATAAATTCTTAGGAATTCAAAGCTCTCAATGCACCTAGTACAGAACAGCACTCCTGTTTGTTTACATCATGGTGAGGACACAAACGGTCATCACAGAAATGACAGAATCATTTTTTTTTAAATTAATTAATAATCTATTATTTTTAATATACTTAAAATTTTCTTTAATTTAGTCCTTAACAAAAGAAAGTTTAGCTTATTTTACCCAAAAGACTCTACAGTCTTTCAGAAACATTCCTTCATATAACAACAAACTTATTTCACGCATTGTCATTTTATTCACAGAAATGTGATCTGTTTCTTAAATAAGCAACACATTAAAATATGTCCTGAAGTTATCATTATTTAGTAGGAAGACTAAGCTTTTTTGTATTTTTATGAAAGTTAACACACATTTAGGAGCTCTGAGAAATGGGAATGCTGTTGATGGATAAGCATCATGGTGAAATACTTCATGCAGTACCTTATTCCAGATACTTTCAGTTCTCTGTGATGCTTTACAACAAACTGTGTGGAGTCACACCAAGAGCACTGAAGGAGAAAAGTTGCAAGATTTCATCTTTATCTTACTTATAATGCCTTGTGCTAGGCGGGTGAAAAGTCCAGGTCCTTTCTTTTGGAAACAAGGCTTCATGGATTGAGTAGGGCTGGCGTGGTGGGGTGCAGAATTTTTCCATTATACAGTATAAATTTTACAGCTTTAAATATAGGTCATAGATATGGAATGGTCTGGGTTGGAAGGGACCTTAAAGATCATCTATTTGCATTTTCCCTGCCATGGGCAGCACACCTTCCACCAGACCACGTTGCTCCTAGCCTCATCCAACCTGGTTTGGACACTCCTAGGGATGGGGCGTCCAGAGTAGCCTGTGCCAGGGCCTCACCACCCTCATGGTAAGGAATCTCATCCTAGTATCTGACCTAAATTTACCCTCTTTCAGTTTCAAAATGTTTTTTCTCATTTTATCACCACGTGTATATGTGGGCATGACAGTCATTTTTGAAATGTTCCTTCATTAATGATTTCAAATTTGTCTAGTTCACATTATCCCAGTAAGGATATTAAATACCTTTAATTATTTCAGTCCTCTTTTTCTACTGGAAAGCAACTGTTTATCTTTGTACTAAATATCTACTTTATAAGGGAAATACTTAGGTCTAATTATATGGCAAAGAAGGAAAAGCCCAAACTGTGTAAAATGAGAAATTATTGCTTGCTGTATAGTTTCACGGGCTTCAGGCCTCAATAATAAAAGTACTACTGAATTTCCATGAATTTAAAATCCATCATGACATAAAACAATTATAATAAAATTTCAGGGAAGGAAAATAGGTCAATTAAAGTAAATTTAGAGGTGACTGAGGAATTAGAACACATTCTTGGAGAAATGAAGACAATGTATTCTGCAAACAATCTAATAGGATTATCAAGGTATTCTGAAATAAACATGGATATGTGAAGATATTTCAAGGTATTTTAAAGCATTTCAGCTTTTTTTAGTTGTTTTTTTTTTCTATTCTGCCTGCTTTTGAAGTTTGAACATGATTAGCTTATGAAATTTATCATGTTTTAAATGTAACTGAAGAATATGCTAGACAAATTCTTTATCAAGAAGATATATGGGTGTTCTGGTAAGCAAAGCTCAGCAGAATTATTTAAGTACATTTAAATATAATTCTTCAAATATGACTTCTATTCCTATCTCTTGGTGCTCATGGGAAAAAGGCAATATCAGCATTCTGGTTTCAGTCTGGTTCTTATTTGGGCTAGTGTATGCTAAAAAAACATTATTCTCAACTAGTACAGTCCTAGCAGTGAAGAAAATCTTTAAGCTGGAGACAATTTAATATGTTTAAAAGTGGGAAATATATTAACTAGCTTAAAATATGTGGGCAAGTTTATGTAGAATCCTAGTTTGATTTTAAAGAACATCATCTCCATAACCACTTGCAGGGTATCTCATTTAAAAAAAAATAAGAAAATTCCTTTCTTTAATTTCCTTCTTTTTAACTTTGCTATGACCACAGTTATCTCAATGTTCTAAAACATTGAGTATTCTACGTGACTATTTTGTTGTGCTTGTATTAACTGCATTTATTTTTACTTTCTTTTATGCTTGAAAAAAATAGTATTGTCCTTCCCTCAGCCAGCTAATCTGTACTCCTACAGTCAAAGCCACTCTATATAAGAGGTTTTTTTTCCTCCAAGACTTTGCATTAATGTCAAAATATTTGGCGGAAATTATGTTTCCTTTATGGACCTTTTTTTTTAATTATAAAAAGAATACATGATCAGTTAAGAAAATAAATTTAAAAAAAAATACTTGGAAGAGAGTCCTTCTGAGACATCCCTTATACTGCCATACTCGTGACCCATTCTTTAGTTTCTTTTCAATCTATACACCTAAAATTCTCCATTTTGTTTGTTTAAAACAGCTTATATTTGCATTCAGCAAATGCGAAAGGGGAATCTGAAATTTCAGATCATTTTTAACTGATTACCAGAGGGGAAGAGGAATAGAAGTAAAACATTATAACCTTTGAGACTTTTTGTGAAACACTCAAATTTTAAATCTGTTCCATACTCTTTAGTATAACAATATGCCATATATGTTCATGTATATCACTGTAAAGTATGTAAAAAATGTCATTGCTACTAGATTTGTAGCTGAATGGAGAATTATGTTTTACAAATATTTTGTACCTTTGTATTCAGAGACATAAATTACTATAAGAACTCAAGGATGTAGGAAATTAGACCCAGTAGGTACAATTTTTCCCATCTCATTCTTGCTGTATGCTTCTGTAGCTCACTAGAAATTTTATAAGGGGCAGCTACATAAGACAATTGAGGTTTTTTTCACTGAATATTTTTGAAGCACTATAATTTCTATGCTCTAGTTCCAGAATTGTTTCTGCAAAGTGAGTGCATGAGTGATGTAGTTACTTTTTATTTTTCTCTCTTTGTGTAGCTACAGTGAGTTGTGAGCTCCAATCCCTGCCATTCACACATCAGGAAGGTCCTTATTATACTGAAGTACAACAAAACACAATCCACCAGAAAGGTTCTGTGTCTTGAGATTTTTGCCTAAGTTAAGGGTATTTCCTGTGATATGGGAGGAGGAGCCAGCCTGGTATCAGCACAAAATATTGAGCTGAGTTTGAGCAGTAAACTTCTATTTATTCAACCTGAATAGGATACCACAAATAGTAAGTAGGTTGTAGCCTTCACTAGAATGTGGGCAAAATTGTGGGGATTTTTCGATTTTTCTTGTTTTTATCTTATACATATATATGTACACCTCTGCAGTTCAAAAATATACCTGAGTGATTATCTTTCAGTTCATAAAATAAGACCAGAGAACTGAAAAGGACATGAAGCTCTCCCTAAACTTCCTCTCACTTCCTCTACCCAAGAAAAATAAGAATCCCCAAAAGATAAGGGAAGAACATTTACCTTGAAAGCGAAGACACCAGCAATTAGGTCTGTGTAGCCTGTGCCCCACACTGTGGGGATGTAAGTGAAAGGTTGGGTTTGATATCTGAGATAGTTCCTTCTTTTCCATCCCTACCCCAAGTTACATCCTGCGTTATCTTGGTTTAGCAAATGGTGGCTGAATGACTTCCCTCTGACTCTGTTTCCCATCTGTAAAATGGAAAGGGTGTTGAATTATTGTTAAAGCAATTAAAACATGACTTACAACAAGAAACAAAGGTAATATTATTTTACCATCTATTAAACTCCATACCATCTTTCTAGTTTTTGCTACAGTAGCTTATTCCAGGAATGCTCAAGAACTTTGACATTTGTCAGATGTGTTAGAAAAATGAGAGTTATTTTTTCTGAGCTTGCTGAAAACACCTGGATCATTTCAGGACAAAAACTTCATTTTTTTCAAACCATGTATTTTAGTGCTCATTTATAATTAATATTGGACAAACTTAAAGAAACATGCATTTCCTTGGTCTTTGAATGTATTGGTGTGGTCATGGGTCTGCAGTAAAATCAGAGCCATTCTTCTGATTTTGGATGATCTGCAACAGGCCCAGATTAATTGAGGTTGAGAGAAACTATATATAATTATTTGAACATGTTTGTACTATCTGAGTAACTTCCAGACTTTTTCTGCCTTCATTTCTGATTCATGTAGAGAGGAATTTTTGCAACCTGAAGTAATCAGGAGCTTTGTGATTGACTTTGGGATTTGACCCAGCTGAGTTCTTGGTTTTGTTTTCTAGTATTTAAAAAAATTATAAATAACTTCATGTTCAGCTCTACTAAAGAAGCCCTAAAAGAACAGTTCCTCCCTTTCTTGCCATCCATATGATATTTTTATATTATGGTTTTATAAATGAACAGTTTATATTCAGGCCTATCTTTTGGAGAATCCATAACAATGAGTCTGCAATGAGATTATCCTTTACTCTGTAGCACATGAAAGCAGTGGCAATAACTGCACTACTTTTAAATAAATGTGTTGTAGTGGATCTACCTTTCCTTGCCTTCAGCTCCCCACCCTGCAGGTCTCACTCTCCCCAACAGCACAGGAGAAAAAAATAAGATGGGCAAGCTTGATGGTTGAGATGAGGGCAGTTCAATGAATAAAGAAAAAGTCAAACACAGAAGCAAAGCAAGATGAGATGTGTTCTCTTATTCCCATGAGAAGGCAATGTCCAGTCCGTGGGAATCAGTACCTCAGTATGAACAGTTGCTTTGGAAGACAATTGGTTTATTAACTAAATCCCTCCCCCCTGCTACTTTCTTATGTCTTTTACTGCTGAGCATGATGTTGTATGGTGTGGACTGTCCCTGGCCAGTTGAAGCCAGCTGCCCCAGCTGTGTCCCCTCCCAAACTTTTGCTCATCCTTTCAGCCTTCTGGCCTGAGAGAATGGTGTGCAAGCACTGCTCAGCAATAGCAGAAGCTTTGGCACTTTATCAACACCATTTTAGCCCCAAATGCAGCACATGACACTCTATGGGCTGCCATGAGGAAAGTTAACTCCATCCCAGCCAGACCCAGCACAGCCATCATCCAAAACAGTTCTAGTCCCTTTGCCAAGAACAGCAATGCAATAAAGATGTTTTATTGTTTGCTTTTATTGTTTGTGTCTTTAAAAGGCCATTAAAAATAACAGCCCAAATGTCTCTGTGGTTTGTGGGATCTATATGTGTCAGTATTAAAGTGAGTCTTACCATCACAGTCATGATAGGTTATTGGCATTTTGCTTTAAAAGAAAAAGTATGGCTTGCTTGAGCTATTTTTTTCTTCCTGCTTTAGTAGCATCTCCATCCTAGGAGCTATTATGAAAGTTTATATAAGAGAAGTTTCACAAAGCAGAATTCCAGCCTCTATTAAGCAATATATTTCATTGCAAAATTGGTTTTGCTGTGAATTCTAGGAAAAAATGTTCAAAGTATTACACTGTGTAAACACATTCTGGGTAATTGCATAACACATAGATCTTGGAAGTCAAATATCAAACCATTTCCTGGAGACACCCATGTGAACCACATGTATCTGAAACCACACAAGCAATTCCTGTATTTAATGGTGTCTGTGGGTTTGTTTCATAGTTGAAATTACAGATAATTGTTTTCATCAGCAGTATATTGGTATGTGATTACTACTTCTCCAGGAGTGGAGGGTGGCTGGTACCTCCTTTAAATCTTCTAATACTACCAGGATAAGTTAAGCGATGTTATTGCCTGGTTTAGCAGCTCTCCAGCTTGTCACCATTCTTTTTTTTTTTACTTACAAAGCTCACCAAAGTTTACTGCATCCATATCCCAAAAACTGAAATGCTGATGTGGATGGTACAGCCTTGTTACCAGCCCTAGCTGAAACCAGGACAATGCCCCCTGGACTGATTCTCCTTGGGCTTTGTCTGGACTTGTCTTGATCTACTTAAAGATGTCTTTATTTTTGTGTAAATGATAGTAACAACTGAAGATTTTTCTGCAAAGAAAAAAAAAAACCCAACATCTATATAATCTTCATATAATGAAGTAATACAGAGTATGGCCATGGTATAGCAACAGAAAGTTGGGACCTGGTGCAGTGTAAAGGAATGTGGGTATAACATCATAAGAAAAATTATATATGGTGACCCTCGAGACCTCAGGAAACAAATCACTTGTGACTATTTGCTGATAAGTAAAGAAAAAAAGGTATGTGAGTTGGACAGTACAGATCTTTGGAATAAGTATTAATTATATGTAAAACACGCCATACATGCTGCATTTAACTGCAAAGTGGAATTGTAGAGAAAGGAAGAAAAGCAAAGTGTAAAAAGTGATAAGATAAAAGGACATAAAAATAGCCCTCATTGGACCCCAGGGTGAGGAAGATGAAGTTACCCTGCTGCCACCAAAGAAAAGAAAGAAACCCCTGCCTTTGACAAACCTTTTCTTCTGAAGGACTTACTGTCAGACCTCCTGACCCCAAAGTTTAGCCAATAACCTCAAGACCAAGAAACATAGTAAAAGGGTGCACCATGACAGTAGAGAATGACTAGGTACTAGCAATTGTCTTATAGCAGTTTTATTTCTATTATTATTGAGACCCTTTCTCTAACAGTAATCTATTTTTAGGGAGGAGTCTTGGGGATTTTTTATTGTTTTGTTTTTTTTTTTTCCCAAGTCTATAATTACTAGATTTGGAATTATTTGATTGGATGGCTAGAATCTCAATTTCACAAGCAATAATTCTTGACTTTGCTCATTAGGAGTGTTTTCTTTTGCCGAAACAATTTTCTGAGCCTATCAATACTTCCCCAACTTCTATATTATCATTAGAGTTCATCATTATGGAAGATTTTCAATACTTGTTGTACCAAGTAAAAAATAGCTCAAATTATTATTTACTTGCAATTACATAGCCAAGAAGAAAATGAAATAATATTTCTCTGTCTTTTCAATAACGCCAGCAACATTGACTTCTAAACAAAATTTTAACTATATGAATTCCAGATTGCATTGGTTGCTTGTGTCTCACCATGTGAATAAAAAAAAAATAATAAAAAAAAATATGTATATAAAAATATAAAAGGAAACCCACTCCCAATATTCATAACTAAAAACTTGTGTTCAAAGGTTTTCCTGGAAACTTATTGTACCAGAGCTACATCTTGAGGGATGTAGGGACACAGCCAGCAGTGGCATTTAATGAATTAGTGGCTACAGGAAGTAAAATATAACTGCATTACACTGGGCTAACCAAGCTGAACATATCCTTTTCATTAATTTACTGCAAGCTGAGGATATCTATGGTAGACAATAATAAATTGAACTTCAGACTTAGCTTCCTTTTACTGTAGGGGGTAAGATACCTCTCAAACTTTGAAGCACAGTTTAGGAGGGATTACAGCAAAGGAAGGGAAATAATTGCACTGACTAAAAGCATTACTATTTAAGCCTGTGTAGACAAACAGTTGTCATTCTGTGGCACTAAAGCTTTAGTGAATAGTTTAATTGGAAAGGCAACTCAGCCTTCAATGAAATCAACTGGTTTCTCAGGCCTTATTTTGTTGAATACTGGAGTAACATGGATCAATCTCCATGGCTACAGAAAATGAAATCCTGAACCTTGTTCTCCTATATGTCCAGACTGAAACTGGCCCTCAAGTATTTTTCTATTGTTAGATCTTCCAATTAAAAATGTGCATGATGTCACTGGTATTGATACTGACCTATTTCAGCATGACACTAATTTTTATATTTATTTGATTTTATAAGTTTATTATCTGATAAAATAATGATAAGCATTACTAAAACCACTTAACTTACTGCTAGTTCTGTTTGGTTTCATCACTAACTGCAATGCATGCATACAATATAGTTTGTACACTTAGTTTTGTTTCTTTATTTCCCCTGAATTATTACTGAATTAAGTTGTTACTTATTTAATAACTGGAATGGAAGATGTATTATTAAAATCTAGTACAGTGTTTGCTATCTATCCAGTTCAGCACACTTGTGGCAGCATTAGGTTGTGTTGTAGCTCAGAAAGGTAGCTAGAAAATCAGGGGCAAAGAAGAAGATTCAAGCAAATTAAGGCCTGTGCAGATATTAAGGATTTAGGATAGCATGAATTTGATTTGTATAGATATGCCAATGGGGAAATAGATTCAGGCTGTAGGAATTTTTTTACATTGAAGGTTATCGCATAGAGAAAATATTTTTTCACACAGTATCTTTTAATCCTATTTTGATTTTTCCCCCCACTTCCACAATTTTAAAAGTTCCTACCAAAAAAATCCCTTTTTTTCCTTCCTTAAGAAATGCTACAAAAGAAACACGTTGGAGTCCCAGGTGTGTCTTTGCAGGCCAATTGCATCACTTTTGGTGATGCAACTGCAGAGCTGCTGAGCAGCTCCTGTGGCTCTGGAGAGGGAGGGAGGTACCAGAGTGTGCGTGATGGCTCAGCAGAGGCTGTCATGGTGCTCCTGGCTCTTCCAGGAGCCCTGCTCACCGACAGGCCACCTGTGCAGCTGCTGCACACAGGCTGCTGGCCCCTCTGCTGCACAGCTGGCAGGCCCTCGGGAGGCCCTGCGGAATCCACAGCACAGTATCCCAGGCAATTACCGCATGGCATGCCGCTACAGGCCCTTCTGATGCGGCACACGGTAATTCGCGTTAACGAGTGTCACAACTGGAGATGCTCTGCCGCTGAGCGTTTTAGACCACATGTAGAGAATACCAACAAATGGCATGTCTTTGTCTCTCTTGTCAACAAACAGTGTTAGACTCTAACCTATACTTAGAACTTTTCTCCTTTTTATTTATTTTTTTTTCCCCGCTCCTGCACAGGTGTGAACCACAAGTTGTATTTAATCAAAAACGCAGATAACAGGGACCAGCAAACTGTAGTCTATGTAGTTTCCCATAACAAGTGAGACTTAATTAATTAGTTAAGAATCTAATTTGATAATTTCTGGGATAAAGTAAGTGTTATTTTGCCCCTCTGACAAGGGCAGCCTAGCTGAAATTCAAACAATGTCGTGTAATGACAAACCTAATAATTAGTAAATAAGAGAAATAATCAATATTGCTCAGACACTCATCTACAGGGTAATTGCAAATCAGTATCTATCCTTCTAACACTTCTCTGGTGTGCCATTGAAGGGTTTGTCAACCTTGCTCTGTATAAAGACATCTTTCTGTATAGATGAGTATGTTAGTTATTGAATATGTAAATTTGTTTTCCCTTACAGGTTTTAGTCAAAATATAATTCATTTTTCTCTGCAAAAACTTTCCCTCTGCAATCTTCAAGTGTTCATGGACTAGTTCTCATTTTACATAAAAAGAAGTTTTGAAAAAGAAAGGCTGTGTGGAGGAGCCTTTGGTTTGCAACACAGCATCTGTAACCATCACTGTTTTAATTTGCAGATTTAATGAGATGTGGAGATATGAGGTTTTCTAGTGTCCAAAAGTCCAAGTAATGGAAAAGATAATGAATTATATATTTAGTTAGGAATTCTAAAATATGAAGAGTTTATTGGTTAGCAACTTGAGAAATGTAGTCTCAGTGAACAAGTTCAGTACCCAATTCTAAAAGAAGAAATTACTTCTTTATTCTTGTTTATAGTCTAGATGATATTTTCCACTCTTAAACACTTAGTACATGTTCTTGCTTCTTCTTCCAATTTGCTGTATGTGGTCTGTCAGCATTGGTATATTGCAAGAGTAAGGTCTAATTCTAGATTGGGTGCAAGTTGGAAAATATTATTTCAGTTTTACAGAAGGATACTGGACAGAGGGTGATTAAGTGACTTCCCAGAAATTCCCAACACAGAGGAGAACAGCAAACTGAGCAGCAATGGTAAGTTCTTTAAATGCTCACTTTATGAAACATGCTGTAAGTGTCCACCACCAAGTGCCCCTGAAAAGCCTGAGCATTCATGATGATTGATTGCATCAAACTCTGCCTGCTGTGGTCACGGTGGACTTCTCTGATTTATATCACTATAGGATCTGCTTGGAATTCTAGGAAGTGTTTAGTAGAAACATCAGCTTATAAAGTTCATCACTTTTCTGGCAAAAAATGTTGTGAAAGTCCTTAACATGCCTGTTTATCTGTTTCTGAGTAGTAGAGTGAGGTGTTCTTTTTTTTACCTCATGTTTGCAGGAAAATACCAGAAATTGAAAGTCAGTGGAAAGGAAAATTCTGTGACTTCTGAACTTGTTTCATTATGATTCCTTGAAGAGATAGTGCTAGTTGAATCCAAATATTTCTTTCCAATAGATCTGATATTATAATTATTAATCTAATTTTTAATTTTTGTAAAGGATATGCTTTTGAAATAAAACCATATTAAAGCAAAAAACCTGATGCTTCACAATTTTTTTTTCCTGAATGAAATTTGACAGAATCAGTACATTCCTGCGGAATTTTTTTACTTCGGTGGAAATATGTCTTCTGACAAGAAAATACTCCATTGGAAAGCTTTTGACCAGCTCAGACTGGTTCTTAGTGTATACCTACTTTGAAGCCAAAACACTAAGGAGTTCTTTCTGACTTCTCTTCACATTTGACATAACCAATATATGAGAGAAGTTATTAAATGCTAAGGCAAAGCTAAAGCTTGTGCTGTAGAGACATTGCCCAATTAATATAATTATTGTGTTTTCAGTGCTGCTGGTTTTGATAGCTCCTGAGACTGCAAATCAGCCCCTGCTCTTGCTGTCATGTATATCACCAGCAGATGTAGCATTAGTGCCATAGGCACAGGCCAGATAATCCTGAATTTGCAAAGCAGAGAATGTCATGTAATTATTTTGCAGCCTAATATAATGTGGTCTGTTTGCAAAGACAAAAATACGGTGCACATCTTTTCTGTTGATGTTTTACAATAAAGTTGACAGCCAGATAGCAGCAGGGTGAGAGAGGCAGAGTGCTGTGCAGGATGTGCCTGTGCTGTAGTGACAACCCACAATACAACCTATAGATACAGCACAAAGGAGCTCTAATAGCTCTTCAAAATAGACAAGTTAAGTCAATGGCATTAATGCATACTTGAAAAGTGAACAATACCATTATCCATCCTGTCAATCTCTCAGCAGCATAGAGAAGGCAAAGAATTGCTTGAGGATAAAGAGTGGGAAAGCCTTCTTCCTCTTTGAGGAACTCCAAGCTGGCATCAGGGGACCGGAGTTCAAAAACATCGGAGCATAACTCCAAATGTCAAACAATTTCTTTTCAGGTTGAAGTTATTGTTTCATTGTGACTTGACACATCCTAGTTAGTCTGTAACAGCACATTTTCATCCTTTTCCCTATATCACATCATATCATTACCTTCCTGTCTCTTAGCCTTCTCCCCCATTCCCCTTATGTTTCCCCTTGTTTCCAGTTTTCTCCTTTTCCAAGGCCACTCTCCTCACCCCACTGTTCACCTGGTGTATTGTGTACTTCACATGTAAAAGGCCTTGTTCTCTGGGAAGATTAATGCATCAACCAAAATAGCTAAAGTGACTGACTATCCTAAATTGCTCTATTCCTTGTGTATTCCTGATTCATACATAGCTAATTCAAGAGTTCTTTACAGGCTGCTTTCAAGTCAAGACCGTATTTAAATGGGTGCAGTAGTTTTGTGGCTCACATCTTGGCTCATGTTTCATCCACGCTGTCTCTCTGGAACCTCTCTTGGCATCAGGGATAAATCTAACTGCCTGCTTTTCAGGGAATAGTTTTGGTCTTTTATACTGGCAGTCACAGTTTTGATTGCTGAGTTGAATAAAATTGGGAAGCATAATACTTATCAAATATGTGATGGAGATTGCAGTTGAATGATACCAGGACTGTGTATCTTGCCTGTTTTCCTCATTTAAATTAAAAGAAACTTAAAACCTGAGCAGTTGATGATGACAATGTTGACAATGGTAACAACTATCAATAATACTATTGGTGTTCTCAGGCATATTTTGCAGCCATGAATGCGAGGAAATGATAAGGGATGGCAAGAAAATTAGTTCAGGAAAAAAATTTTCCCTGACATCATCTGCGCTCTGAAAAACATGACAATTTTTTCTGAGTTATATGTATGATTCAGATTTAACCTTCTTTTAAATTCCGGATTTTCCATCTCACTATCAGTAGTGCAAGAAGACTGATGATTAAAGGGCAAGTTGGCTTGTACCAGAGCCCAGAAGAGAGGCTTTTTTGGAAAATTAATAGTGTGAAGAATAAGACAGTGTCAGGCCAATAAAAATTATGAAAGAGAACCTAAAAATCAATAGTACGAAATAACAATTCTCCATCTTAATGAGATAAAGTTAAAGCATATTGGCACAAAGTGACTTGCTGTTTTATTGCTATCAAATTTTGAGGTCTATGGTTCAGGAAAGAAAAGGTTTAGAAACTTTTATTTTTGAAACTCCAAATTTCTCCAAAAGAAACCAATTTCTTCTAACCTGTATGACTCACAACAAGCTAAGTTAAATTGATGGTATAAATTGATAGTAGTGTTCAGATGTTGTTAGAGAGCCCTTGAGCTAGGCTCCTTTGGTTAATGTTATCATCTGGATTTCACAATGATTAAAAACATAGTAACACATTCTTCCTCATTCATTGCCTTACAGGTAATAACCACATATTTGACTACATTTTATGACATTATAAGCAATATGCTCAAAATTATCATGTATACAAAAAAAAAATAGAAAATCTTTTGAATGTAATTAAGATGTAAAACAACAACAACACAACAAATTTCTTCATAAGTTCTAGCATTTTCTGTCCAAGAAAAGAAAGGAAAACCAATCTCCTGCCACAGAAATTAAGAAGGGCAGCAGGGGAAACTAGGCTTAATAAGTTATTTAAAAATATAGAAATAGATGTTCTTCTTTACTGTTTATAATCCATTTATAATACTTTGTTTTTCATTTTAGGGCAGCACAGAAAGATATTGTGCCCTCTCTCAAAAAAATCATCTCTTAGCTCCTGGTAAACAGAAGACCTGCTGATACACAAGTACTGTTTTGACTTTCCCAGCACTTTTCCTCAAATGTTTTTGGATAGTTGTAGTACTTTGTATCTGATTTTCTCTACTTATTATGCACATCATTAACAGATCTCCCACAGCAGAGGAGGCAGAGAGTCCTGAGATCTACACCTGCCCATAGCATCTTGATAAACTATTCCCTTGGTAATTCCACATTCAAGACATCTGTCTCACTTTGTCTGCAATTTTCAAAAAGGCAATATCACGGTGCAGTGTCAAGGGGAAAATAAAAACAAAATGTGAGATTTGAAACAGAAAAAAAAAAAACAAACAGGTGGAAAAATGCTGGGAAATAGTTGAAACACCTTCATTGGTGTTAATATTTAAAAGGGTGTCCAGTTATCCTCTAGACTCTTCTGTTTTTTTAGGTCCACAAGCAGCAACAAGAGTGTTTTTACTGTCTGATCTGTGTTTGTCAGTCTCCATCACACTATCTAAACTACAAACTGCTAGAGTGTACAAGAATCTAAGATTTTCCCAAATACATTCTTTTAAATGGAGTATGTTTTTTTTAGCTGGTAGTTATTACAGTTGAAGTTTTCTGTGGGGCAGATGAAAAACAAGAAAGAATCTCTACGATGTTTGAATGACACTATTCCAATAATTCAAGACCTTTCTGGTAGTGCTTTAAAAAACTGTTTTGACAAGGCCAGTGGCTATAGTGATATTTTAGCTAGAAAGGAATGCTATAACAGGCCTTTCATAGAAAAGACATACCAAGATTTGGCATCTGTCATTTCTGTATGCAATATTTATATTTTGTGTGTCATTACAGTATCTGAGTACTATTCAAGGATTGAAAATACAAGTCATTTCCATAGCAGGAGCATTTTAACAACACAGAGTACCTATTTACCATCTCAATAAATTCGGATGACAAAGGAAAGAGAAGTTCATGCATCATAATCCAAATCCTTAAAACAGCCTTGACAAGAACCTGTGTAGTGGTGAAAGTCTGATATAAAGTATTTGTTCACTGCTTCTTCTGAAGAGTTAAATCAGAATTTCAAAATTGAAATGTTCTATTTTAACATTTAAAAGTGCTTTCAGCTAATATAGTTGAGTAGCCCATAGCCTGCAGTAAGTTTGAAAATTGTTTATAGTTAAAGGAAAATGTAGTATATTACAAACCCTATAAATTTTAATTATTTCATTAATTTTCTTGGTTTGGTTAATTTTACCTAAGAGGTATCTAGAATTGTATATAAACAATGCATAATTTGATAATTTCTTGTGACCTCTCTGGCAGAGAGATCTTAATGGTAGAATACAATTTTTAGATGCTTGTTCTTTATTGAGAGGATTGAGCAGAGAATCTAACTTCTGGAGAAGAAAGCTCACCAGCGCTTAAAAATAAACAGCATTTTGTCTTTCTTTTCTCAGAATTCCAAAGCAGACCTCCCAGTTTCCATCCAACCCTATCTCTCTGATATGGTCACTGATCTGTTCAGTGGCTGGAAATGTATAAGGAACTGTGCTGCAAACTACATGTTTTAGTTTCAAAACTTGACGTGTGCTACGAGTTGTGATGGCATTGAACCCTGAAAGGTATTGTTTGTCATTGGCACAACATGCTTAGGGTGCAAATGTTTCCTAGCATTAATTTTTGGGACAATTTCAGTGAATGATTGATGGCCAGATCAGTGTTAGCCAGAACACATTATGCATGCCACTTTCAGCATTCTCCTACATGGATGTCTGGGTTTTTTGCTCCAAGGTCACACAGACTGCTTCAGCTCACAGACAGAGTTGAGCTAACAAACCATAATAGCATTACATTCAATGTCTGAAGCCAGCCTGGGGAGGACAAGGAATTTCTCCAAAAACTACATAATGTCTGTAACAGGCCAATATTATCATCGAAGGAGTCCAAACAATTAAAAGGTTGTAGAGTCAGATGGGTTGAGAGCAGAAAAATCTTCTGCATTTCTGAAAAATATGAGCATAACTATATGAGTATTTGGGTTTGAATTTTTTGAAACAAATCTCCGTTCTACTGCCAGTTCAGGTCATGGAACAGTCTCCCAGAGTATGAAAGCATGAACTGGGTCTTTTTCAGCTGAAGTCATGGGAGCAGATGCACTCCAGGAATATACCTAGTGTGCTGTAGCTGTATGCAGTTCATAGAACCAGAATGGAACTGAAGTAAAAGCTCTTGAAGCACAAAAAATTTTGATGTCTCATTGTCAGCACAGTTGTTTTGCTGCTCACAACTGTTTTATTTGTGCAGCACTTCTCACTCATACAAACATAGCCAGTGGCTGTTTCCACATGCAGTTTATTTCTAAGTATTTTCACTACCTGTATGTTTAATAGATACAAGAGCTAATTGCTACAGGCAATTGAAAATCTGACAGGACTGTCTGTGTGGACACTGCTGTAAACTTTCCCAAGGACTTTCAGAGCTTTCAGTAGTGGGACTGGTAGAGGATCTCATGTCTTGCAAGAAGCCCTCAGGGATTCTGCGGTGTGGTTGTCACAGGCACAGAAATCACCCATGACTTTGTCTGCATCTTTTGTTTCCAATTTCAATTCTAGTTGCCAGCATTTCCTGAACAGCTCTCTGTGTTGTGAAAAACTCACAGAATCCTTAAGAAAATCTTCCCTTTCCAACACACACGACTTGACTGTGGGCTGGCTTTGAGAAAACTCCTCATCTTTAAATTAATTCACAACACCCATGTGCTAACAACTAGTTCTCACTGTGCCTGCTCTTAAGTGCAACTAGGGAATCAGATAGTAGAGATATAACAGTTGTCACAGCAGTTTCCAGGCTTCTTCTTCAGGGAATTTCTTCCATATGTTTCTTCTGCAGGGATCATCTTTCTTGGGGGAACTTCTGGCAGCCTGCTGCTGCAGGTGAGGGGTGGCTTCTGGAGGCTTTTGCTTCTACCAGCTCTGACAGCCAGCTTTTGTTGGCAGCTCCTGGAGGAGCCCACACTTCTTGTTTCCAACTGGCTGCTGCTGCAATTTTTTTTTTTTTTCTCTGCAGGGGGTTCTAGAAACTCTTCTGAAAGCTCTTTGAGCCTGCTCATCCATGGTGCCCATTTGCCACAAGCCAGCAGCTGTCTGGGGACATCTGAGGCCCTGACCCAGAGGGAATTTTGCTGGGAGTGTGCAGGTTGTGCCTGGTGCCTCTCCCTGGGGATGTGCTGAGGTGTCCTTCCCTTTGGGAAGGGGCCCTGTGCTTGAGGCACTGAGTCACCAAGTAAAGGAGCTCTGAGAGGAGATAACCAGACTGCACATTACTGGCCTGGATGAGCAGAATACTGATGGAATTTTAGATTGCAGAAACAAGAGCCTAGGCCCCATCATGGAGGGGAAGTACTGGCAATGGCTGTGCACAGAGGAGTGGATAGACTACCATGATGAGGAAGATGGGAATGTATGGCTTCTGGCAGCAAAGCTGCACTTACAGAACAGGCCAGGCTGGATGGGGCTTCGAGCAGCCTGGTCCAGTGCAAGGAGTCCCTGCCCATGGCAGGGAGGTTGGAGCTAAATGATCTTTAACATCACTTCCAACCCTTATCATTCTATGAATCTTTGATTAATCTGTGATTTTCTTACCCTTTTTTTTAGCCAGAACCACTCTTGTTGCCCTTCATGTCCTGTCCCAACTCCACGTGAGCTCTGGTTTTCCTAACCCTGTCCATTCATTATGCCTGCAATTCTCCTGGGCAGCCTGTCCCCTCTTTCACTACCCATGGGCCTCCCTGCATCCCTGGAGGTGACGTCTTAAGTTTTAGCTTTCATATTTTCCAGACTCTGCATTGCATTAGTATAAACTCTGAACTTCATATAAAATGTTAAGAAGTTCTCTTCGCAGTTTATTTGGACAAAACAATCCTTTTCCAGCCTGAGAACTAAGGACACTGTGGCAGCTTTGGGTCCAAAAAGTGCAAATAACAGAGAATTGAGGAGAGCAATCTGGGAGGATAGGACTGCATAACCTGAAGCTGTAATTGTACAATTAACCCCAATATGGAAATGGACCAAAACTTATAAAAGTGTGAGAACTCATGACTTGGAGTCCATCTTTGGCAGAGCCATGACCAGGCTCTTGTACTGCCCAAGGTGTGTCCTTTGAAGGCCTTTTAATAAATTCCTTCTTCATTCCTTTAACACTCTCTAACCTCTGATCTAGGTAGCCTCTCAAGGCATCAAAGACCTTCTGCCCCTTTCTCTGAGCAACCCGTTCTAGTGTCTCACCACCTCCATAGCGAAGAATTTCTTCCTAATATCTAAGATAAAGCTTTCAGAATAAATTCTTCAGATTAAAGCCATCTCCCCTTGCCCTATTAGCATATACCCTTGTAAAAAAAATGCATTTTTGGCTTTCTTGTAGGTCCCCTTCAGGTGCTGGGGGACTGCTGAAGGGTCTCCTAGCTGCCTTTTCTCCAGGCTGATGAGGCAGCTGATCAATTCTCAGGGCTTGAAGACATCAGTGAGCCTGAGTTACTCCTCCCAGCCCCATCTGTGACACCCACACCCATGCCTTGCTCACAGGTTTGGGAGCCCAACCCAAGCTCTGAGCTGCTCTCTCTGTTGGTGCCACTGCTGCCCTGACTTACTGACTGCATGGACTCCACACCTACACTGTGAGTAGTCTTTTCTTAAGTCTTGCTCCTGTCTTCTGGATGGCTCATGGATGTGTTACAGGCTACTCTGATTTCATTTCCTGCTCTTCCTGAGTTGATGTCTTGGATAGTCCTTGGATACAACTCATTATCACAGTTTTTCTGTCTGTTGGCAGAACTTGCCACTGCCACCATCTTGCCATACTTAGGTACAGTGAGATTGTATGGATTTATCCAGGGAAAATTGTGGCTTAATGTATTTACATAGCATGATGAGATTTTGGGCTGTGCAGTGAGAGACAGAACAGTGGATGCTGGTTTACCTTGACATCAACTTGTTAAATATTCATTTTATTACAGACATTTTCTGTAACAAATGTTGCTGTTGCACTTGCTGTGGGGGTTTTTTGGGAGGTTGGATTTTTGTTTGTGGTTTTTTGTTTGGTTGGGGTTTTTTTGGTTGTTTTTTTTGTGTGGCTATCCACAGTATACACAAGAAGATAGAGTCAGAAAATGATTGGTTAATTTTAATTCCTGTAGTTATCTCTGTTAATTAGAAATAACATGATCAGATTATGTTAGATGAATCTGAGTGTTGGCTGATGGCAGATATGTGCAGTAGTACAGCTTCCTTTTCTAAAGGAAGCTGTTCTAACAAAAATTTTGTGGGTGGATTATTTTGTTCCTCTTTCTTTGATGTCAAAATGGAGTTCTGTACTGATGGTGTGGGGGCATAAGGAAGACTGTAATAAAAACATCTGTGATATTCTCAAACATTTCTCGCTGCACTCTGAAGGAAGACCTTGAGGTATTGTCGGGGACAACAATGCAGCAAATAATATGCTGGGTAGACTTATGAGCACTGTAATTTCTGACTTAATTCTAAACAGCTGCGTTATGGTAAATTAAAAATGTGAGTAGTGTGTTTTGCTTTTGTTGCCATTGAAGCTTCAATGTGATTCTCTGGAGACAATAAATAACCTTAAGTTTTTTGTATTTGCTTAGGTCCCTATAAGAAACATGCTAGCATCACAAAACTCTACTGTGTGCCTTAGGGTTTGTTTCTTTGGATGTATTTTATTGTTTGAAAACTTTTATGAAACTCCTGATTCTCTAGGCATTGTTATGGCAGTATTTTTTTCTTCAATCTAAATTTTCTGCCAATTATCATGGATACAGATTCTCATCTATACCTTCTTTATATATTCACATTATCTAATGTACGAGACCAAATGCAAAAATAATTGTAATACATGGGAGATCCAGTACATTAAAATAACTTCCATTTGCATCTTGGCTAACTCCATTATTGTAGCTAGTCCAGATCTGGGCAGATAGAGGAAAAAAAAAAAAAGAAAAAAATCAGAGACTTCAAGTTTTGTACTAGGTTAGCTGGAATTTTCAGTGTCTTAACTATTTCAAGTAGAAGTGATTATGTGAAATTTTTAACTTCTGGGAACACTGTGCTCTTGAATGATTCCAAGACTACTTTCTAAGTATTTTGTGTTATAAATCACTAAAGAGTCTAGTGTTTATTCTGTGGACTCACTGCTCTCCCAAAGTTCTCGCTTTAATTTCAGAAGATGAAACTTCTAAATAGATTTGTTTCAAGAACAGTCAGGAGAAAGGAGGAAAAGAAAGATAATTTTTGCTACTTAAGACGTGTACAAGAGAAAGGCAAACTTTTCTTGTCCCACACTTTTCCTTTTGTGGTATCTTACAGAAATAATTTTGGTTGCTAACCTGTAGGAATAGAAAGCCTGGGTTGACACCTCAGGACTAGATTACTTTAACTGTAATGCAGAGATGATCATGTCAGCGACAAATTCGAGATCTTTCTATCTGAACAGCCTGGTCTGTAATCTCTGTTAGGTATTGACATACTGCACTCTTCATCAATTTCCATAGTTAATGGCAGAGACTTCCATGTTTACATATTAGAGCTCTTTTTCCTCAGTTAAAAACAAAGGTGGTTGTAAGAAAATTAAGACAGTTGGAAGAATTTTCTATATACACCTTCTATATACATCCTTCCTTTTGAACATCTATAGTTAGCATAAAACAGCCATTGTACCTTTTAATGAAGGAGTTTTGTGATGTGATGCTCATCATAACAAGGAGCTGGAGCTGGTGTCCCAAAATATCACTTTGCTCTGAACCTTAAAAATTATGTCATACACAATTTTCATAAAAAGATCATGAAACTATCGATTAGAAAATACTTCCTGTGGAAACAAATATTTATTTTGCAAGAGTGTGGGATAAATCAGATTTCAGTTTATCTATATTTATTTCACCTCTAAAGGTTACCTGCAGCATTTCATTCGTAATTAGGATTATATGAGCCTAAATTCACCTGAGAGGGGTTCATGTTTCTGTTAATTCACTTTGGTTCAGTCATTACTGTCTACTCCACAAAGAAATCCAAATTGTGGATGAATCTATTGAAGGATGAAACTGAAGCTGAATCATAGTAGAAAATGTCTCTTGAAAGAGAAGTGAAATAATTTGTGGTTTTTGTTCCTGAAGATAAGACCTTTATTCAATGTTATTACATTTTTACAAGTGATTGCTTTCCTTTTCTCATTGCAGAGTACTCTTAGCTTGTGGCTTGTGGAGAACACTGTCAAATACAATATTTTCTCAACTAGTTTATTTATTGATGTGGTTTGATGCCAGGCTGGGCATTGTGGATGTGACTCACTAAAACTCTGTCTGAATTGTAATACCGGAAGATTTAATCTCACTAGATGCTGGAGAGCTGTACTTCCCAGTCCACTACCTTTGCTTTTTTTCCCACCTCTGTTACTCCTCAGTATCAGTCTTGTAGCTGATGCATCATGATGTGCAAAAAAAAGGAATTATTAGATGCATTAAAATTTGCAGTACAAACAGCAGAATATAAAATTAAGATAACCCTCCAGAGAGAGTCATATCCCCAATCTTCCTAATTACTCTATGAAGATATCTCCTTCAGCAGCTTCCAATGGCTTAAAGAGGTCATGGGGGAATTAGCTAGTGCTATTTTTAAAAGTCAGCAATTACAATCTCCATCTACATAATCATGAATTACATCATCAGTATTCTGCCCACTGCCCAGACAAGAGAGTTTTCCAACCCTGATGATATAATAGCTGAAGCAAAAGAAACTTCAGATCAAAAAGGGTCAGAGGAGCTTAAAGCTATGGCTACTTATAGCACATTAAAATCTCTGACTCTGTCTGAGACTTGCTGCACCTGGCATTCCAATTTGACTCTTAAAAAAAATAAAAAAAATTTATTATTATATTTTTCTACTTCAGTTTCATATAAATTAATGTCACAATAAACCTCTACAGAAGACCTCCCGACCTGTAATTTCTGGTAGTTATTATTAAGTCCATGATTTCAAGGATTTCTATTGAAAGTTGTATTTATTTCCTCTTCTGTCTTCTCTGAAATACATGTGCTTCATAATTTGATTTGGCATTTTACTGCCAAGAATTCTTTCTTCTACTGTTTGTGATCTGACAATGTCTTATGATTTGTTTGCTCAAATGATGAACTATAAAACTACCTATAAGTATTCTACTAATGTTGTATAATAATACAAACAAAAGATCTCTTAGAAAGTGTCTTAGATTTACTTTTATTTCTTATTTAAGATTTTCATCATGTCTTATGTTTTCCCTAGTTTGATTTTTGAAAAATAGTTTATTTGGAGAAAACAAACAAACAAGTCCTTATATTGTATTCAAAGCCATTTTGCTGTTTTGTCTGGTTTTCTTTCAGTATTTTGAATCTTTATTCATAGCATACTTAAGATGCACAGTCTGTTTAATATTTGTATTGCTTACAGTCCACTAAACAGAAAAGAAGCTTGTAAGATTTTTCTTCTTTTGACATCTTCACAAGGTTCAGTTGCTCATAAGAATAGTTTGAAGTGAACAGTAAAAGTTAGACAGTTCAGCATCCCTAGTTAGCAAATTCTAATAGTGAAATAAATCAACAGTGCATGTATATGGACTGACTACTAAACATAAGATAAAGCCATGAACTACTCTAGGAAATTCCTAGGGTAGAGTTTTTTCTTTCTCCATCTCTCCCCACCAGTAAAGTGATACTTCCTTATCAAGTGTGCCCTGAGCTCATATAGTATGTTATTTAATACAAATTTTTATATCTTAAAAAAAGCAAGCAAGCAAATAAACCTGAGCAACATACCCCCCCCACCACATACCACATTTATCCATTCAACCCTGGTAGAGTTAAACCTGGCCAGGAGTGTCAAGGGCAACAAAAAAAAGCTCCTACAGTCCATGTCAGTGATGAGAGGAGGAATAGGAAAAATTTGTGCTGTCTTTGTAAAGACACAGGAGACCTGGTTACCTGGGGAGAAAGCTGAGTTACCTGATGCACTTTTGTGCATCCTTCTCCCCTGCCAAGTGCTCCAACCACCGTGCCCAGAAGGCAAAGGCAGGGGCTGGGAGAAGGAACAGTCACCCACTGTGGGAAGAGATCAGGTTTGAGGCCATCTAGGGCTCTTGGAGGTGCACCAGTCCATGGGACCTGACCAGATGCATCTGCAGGTCCTAAGGGAGCTTCCAGAGCAGTGGCTAAGCCCTTTTCTGCCTTATTTGAGAAGATGTAGCAATCCAGTGAAGTTCCCACTGACTGAAAAAGCATTCCTTGTCTGCTATGTTCATCCAGCATTTTCTCACTTCAGTAATGCCACAGCTGCAGAAATAGTCTTCAGAGTACAAAAACTGGAATAGTGTTTATTGCACTAAAAACAAAAAATATAATTTCCAACTAGAGCTGACAATTTGTTGTCTGACTTTTGTTCATGCACCCCCTACTTCTTTTGGAATAGTTTTATTTGGAAACTCTAATGAGTATGCTTCTAATTTGACATTTGAAATGCAAACCTTGTAAATTTCCCTTTTCTCAGTATTCAGACCAACTTTGTTTTGTAGAATATGTCTGTGATTTTAATATTTTACTTGCTAGAATATTAATGAATATGCATATGCACACATTAGTGTATAAACATTCTTGTCATGGTTAGAGTGGCTTGAGAAGAGATAAAATAGAAAACTGTAAGAAAATAACCTGAAACTTCTTCATTAATAGATTTCTGGCTTATCAAGATCACATTTTCATGCTTTTTTTTTCCTGTGTTTTCTGCTCGTTGAACTAAGACAGTTCAAGCAAGTTAACATCCCACGTAACTTGAAGGATGCATTACTAATAAATAATACACCAAGACCCTTATTTTTATGGAGCAGGCACAGAAGATTTTATAAATTCAGTGACAAATGTCTAGATAACTTTATCAACTATTTATCAGTTTAGCATAGACATTCTTAGTGAAAGCCACTAAAATGGGAAATTTCATAGATGATGCACCCTCAGTGCAAGAATGATCAGACTATCTTTGTGTGAATTTGCAAAAACAATTTATCATTTTTTCACCTTTACATTATGAGAAGACACAGCTTCTTTAGATTGTACTCTAGATGAGTAGCTGAAAGAAGCAGGGTTTTATTAAGACAGAATTTTAACTTGAGGAGGAGACAATTTTCCTTGATTTTATTTTCCTTTTGATAAATGACCTTCAGTGTCATTCAAGGGGGAGCATAAGTTTCTCACTCCTACTACAAGGGAAAGAAATTACAGAAGCTAGACTTTTTGGCTGAAGCTCAACAGATTGCAATGCTTGGGGCAATAAAAAGATCTGAAACAAGATTATGAGAGTTAGCTGCCACATACAGCTGGACTATGTGTCTGCTTGAGCCAGACCCTGAACTTTTACTGTCTCTGTAATGGACTCAGTTGAATGTTGTCCAAGATCTGGGTTTGGTCATTTCTGAATGCCTAATGCTCCTGCTTCATCTGCTGTGCAATAAATTGTGGGAGATCTGCTGCTTTTAGCTTGTGCTAATTAGAGAGAACTAGCCTCAAAAGGTTAAAAACAACGATTTTGTTTAAAGAAAAGGAAAGGAGGGGCAGAGGGAGTAGGAGGCGTGAACAGATGGTTCTTGGTCAGTAGGTAAATCAACAGCATTTGTCTGTCTAAAGAGGAATGTGGGATTTGTGGTAGAGACAATGTGATGGTTTTCTAATACTTTTCATTGAAATATATTTTTATTTTTCTCTCTTTATTGTTCAGATGTTAAAGACAGCTCTATTGTTTCAACCAAGGACTTGCTGGAAGATGGATTAGTTTAACTGTTGTGAATTGCTGAAATTCTGGTAAATAATTATGAACCATATTTTGGTTTATAATTTGGTTTCCCGGAATAGTTCTTATTATTGAAGTGTGTGAAATCAGAGGTATTCAACATCCTGGATAACATGCAAATTACTCCTGAACTTTAGGAATCATAGCTGGTCGCAACAAGTTATATTGTTACCCCTGGAAAATCTCCATGTAACATATATATATTTCATTCAGAATATGTATTAGTAAACTGCCTGCTGTGCACCTTCTGACATAATAAGCCTGTAGTCAAGTTTTTTCCTTCGTTGCCTTGCTTCAAAATATTAATGTAGCAAAAATACTAAATGTACTTTTCAGGAATTTGATATAAGCATTTATGAATTTACCCTGGTTTAGGTGGTTTTTTTTGTTTGTTGTTTTTTTTTCTGCTTTCTTGGGGTTTTTTTTGGTTGTTGTTGATTTTTTTGGGGGGGTGGTTGATGGTTGTTTTATTTTTCATTGCTTGTTTTCTTCATTTATGCTTGTCCTTCATGCAACTTTGATACAGAACATTTTTCGGTGGTGACCAGGCAAACACATTTCTCCCAATCCCCTACTTAAGCACATAACAGCTTTGACACATGGACTAAAATTAGGCTGGAAAAAACACTTTGGGATAAATTTTTAACACAAAAAGTAGGCAGCCTGTGACCATTTCCTTGACCATACTTCAGCCTGTCTCTAAAAGATACCATGACTATTCCCACCATGGAGTAATTGCAAGGGGCTAAATATGTCCATGAACAGTTCCCCCTGTGTGGTTTCATGATTTGTGACTTCTGTAGATGATGAACCTTAAAGATAGGTGTGGAAAATGGTAGTGCAAGGTGTAGAGGCAGAAAACCTCACCATTGAGTGATGGTGCAGCAGAATGCATCCCTCATGATTTCGAGAAACTGCAGCAATTAAAAAAAAACAAACAGAACAAACAAACAAACAAAACAAAAAAAAAAATTAAAAAAAAAAATTTTTTTTAAGGAAAAATCAGGTTTCATGGCACCTGAAGGTTTTTCAATGAGTTAACATTGCAGCAAACCAACAGATGCGTCTGGTAGAATCTTCAGAAATCATGTTGCTGGGAAATCAAAAATATCTTGAACAATCTCAAGAAAATATTTCCCTGTTGTTTTCACAAACCCCTTATTTCATTTTGCTTTCATGCTAGTGGCTTGAAATGAATCAGGTAAAATGGAAAGACATTTCTGCATAAATGAGAGAGTTAAGTGGTCTGGGTAATAAATTTTCAAACCAAATATTTAAGATGATCTGTAATATATAATTTGTAATTGTTTGAACTAAATATCATGTATTGGCAGAAATTAGTTTTTTTCTTTTCTTTTTTTTTTTTTTTAAGGAAAAATGTCAAAATAGTAGAGCACATAAAAATTCCTTCACTTCTTAAGTTAGAAATTAACTTGCTGAAAATCATCATTTTTGGACCTTCTAATTTTGGCCAACTATGACTCTTGCTTTTCAACTGTTCATTTTCTGGTTTTGAAAAAGGATCTGGGATGTGAGCCCAAAGGCTGGGAAAAGTTGGACATAGGAACTTTCTTGATAAATCTGTCACTCTGATAATAATGCTTGACCAGAAACAAGTTTTCTTAGGAGCTTCAGGTGCTTAAAATATTAAGAAGAAGAAAAAAAAAATCTTATTTGAGTTTAAACAGGAATAGTAGGAATAGTATCCCTTAAAATATCCTTAAAATTTCTGTTCACAAGACATATTTTGGGAAAAGAAAAAATGGGAGATCATTAATTTTGGAAGCTAGATGCTTCATTTGTTCTCCATTTCTTTTTCTATTTAACTTTAAAAATGAGAAAAAACAGTTGTATTCGGCTGATGTTGCAGCAGACAATAAAATCTTTGAGTTGGAGGCCTTATTTACATGTAGTGTGCCTTTAAAGCTGGAGTTCTGCTCTGACCAGACTGCTATAGGAATTGCTTCAGCAAGATTTCAATGAAACAGTGTTCAATAAAACATTTAAGATTAGATTTTTTTAATGTTTATATATGTCTATATATCCTGACATATTCTGCTATCAAATTATTAAATATTAACTAGTTGTGGAATGTATCTAAGAGAAGAAAAACCGTGGAGAATGTAAACACTGGACTATTTATGTGCTATATTGAGATACACCTGTTTCAGCAATCATAAAAGAGAAGGCAGAATTTCAGAAATATTTTTTTTGTTATTATCTCTTTGGCATAAAATAAGTAACTGACTGGTGATTGAAATTGTTCCTGTGTTTCTAGGCAAGAGTTTCAGGCCTTTTCATTACTTCAGTTGGAACGTTATACCAATTATGACAGGTAAAACTCAACTACTATATTGTATTCCTCCTATTCTCCCCTCCCATCCTTATGAGAGGAAAAATTACCAGAGCTAGAGCCAGAAAAAATTGTTCATATGAGAACTTTATGCCAACAGAATCTTGCATTAATCTTTATCATTTTCAGTCACATACATCCATTCTAATATATCTGTGTGATAATGACATCATGGAATGAAACAACTGAATTGACCATACAACTGATTTTTTGAGCATTTTTTTGAAACTTTCCTCTGAGAGTGGGGTTATTTGGAGCATGTAGGATCAAATAAGATCGGAATGTGGTTTTTGTTCACTCCAGTCAGGGAAACCTACCATAAGAAAAATTTTGGACAGGGTCTTTTGGCCTGAAAACTGTTGATGAGTTTAGCAGTGCACTTATCAATTTTAAACCAAGAAAAAAATTAAAATACTTTCCGTATTTTTTTCTGTTTAACCTTGTTGTTGCTCATAATAAATACTAAAATAAAGCTAACACTTAAATTTTAAAGCAAATTTTCTGTATTATACTTACAATAAAATACATGTATTAAAAAGAACACAGATTACATATTTAAAAATAAAAACCCGCTGCCGTGTCCGGAGAGATAAAAATGCAAGCAGGAAAAAGACGGTAGGACTATTAATATTATAATACTAAGTCACAAAGCATAGAGAGAGTGTTGGGACCTTTGTAAGATCAGTTCTTTATGTAGTCCAACAACCAAGAACTCAGTATTCCCAAAGTTATTTTGTCATAATATTTAATATGCAAGACACATGAGCTCATTAGTAGAGCTCAAAACTCTATCAAATTACCTTTAGTAAACAACCTCAGAAAGACTCTTCATCTCTCTTGCCTTTGAAGGCACTTTGGGTGGGGAGGGGTAGGGGGAGAAGAGCACAAAGGTCTCAAAAGCTTTAGTTTTAATTAGTCCAAAGAGCAACCTTCCTGTTGAAATGTTATTGGCTATCATGGCAACCTTAATAAATTACTTTAAGTTATTTCCCATGACAAGCCTCTGATAAAGCAACATGTTAAAATATTTGTTGCCCACTGCAACGAGCTCTGTTGTGGCTAAACTGTAGAGGGAATAGACTAAGTTCAAGTTCTTGTACTCCACATACTAAGGTAGATATCTGATTTTTACAAAGATTTTAAGGTGCAGGGGATGATAACAGAAACTCCTGATTATTTATTAGTCTTTGAAATATATGTGTTGTTTTTGCTGCAGTGTGTAACATCATGGTATGGCCTTGTGAGCTCTGTAAACCTTATACATAACTATATTTCCTTCTAGAGTAGTTTGTGTGAGATGACAGACTGAACACAGGCGAGTTTTTGATGGCACTGGGTGCCATTTGCTTCATCATTTCTAATACAAACTCTAACCCCAGAGTTTTAGAAGGTTATGCAAATGATTGACATCACTTGAAGCCAGTCTCTCTGTTTGTCTTTGTAACACTTGGGCTAACTCTTGTATTTAAGATAAGCTTTTCTGTGAGATTTGCTTGGAATTTCTCTTTTCCAGATGAAGTGATGATGAATGTGCCCATATTCACTCAAGTATAGAAAACTTTCTGACCTATATATTTTTATAAATATACCCAAGACTAGGGTGCATTGTAGACTTACCACATTGGTAAGTATTGGCACTATTTCTTTTTTTTTTTTTTTTTCAATTCAGTGAAGACAGCGTGTAATCACCAAACACACACAGACACACAACAACAACAAAAAGGCCCAGGTTTGGTATTTCTCACGTCCATTTTGGCAATGCTGGAGCTTCTGGGGTTCTAGGATGTAACAAAACCTGAGAGCTTCTGAAGGCTTGACACTGAGGTATCTCAAGTTAGATTCACCAAGACAGGACCAGCGCAAAACAGAATTACTTAATTTCTCTCTATCTTTCTTCCTGTTAGTAAATTGGTGAGTGAAAAGAAAGGCTTGGTAGTTTAACCCTCCAGCTCCCTTCAGTCTCCACTGAAGGTCCCAGGCAGTGAAGATGATTGGAACTTGCCCCCTGCTGTTCCTCTGACAGCTTTTGCTGCATGGTTTGCCCCACAATGTAGAAGGCTGAAGGATTTCTGCAGTAATTTCCTGCAGCAACTTCTTGCTGTAAAAAGGTCTGAGCTATTGCTACAGAATTTCAATCAACAGATTTTTTTGCCTCTTTATTTTTTTTTCCTTCTTTCCTGTCAAAACCCATAACCATGGAATTGCATTTAATGCAATTAAAATTTGTTTTAATCAAGCAGTAACATTTTTATACTCTTTCAGTAATTTAAGCTGCAATATATAGGATCTAGCTGGGGTGCTGAAGTAATTATTCATGTATATATACTTGATTGGGGAGAGAGATTAGAATGGCAACAGGAACATGGAGAGGTAATTTAGGGATCTTTAATCCTTTTCTTTCCTGCAGTTATCTGCAGATAGAGAGATGGGCAAAGAAGAACTATCTGAATTTTAACAAAGGTAAAGGCAGGCTCCTGCACCTGGGGAGGAATAACTGCAGGTACCAGCACAGGCTGGGGATGACCTGCTGGGACCCAGCTCTGTGAGGAAGGACCTGGGTGACACCAAGCTGTCCATGTGCCAGCAGTGTGTCCTGGTGGCTAGGAAGGCCAAGTTGTCATGGAATGCATCAGGAACAGCAGTTTTAGTAGGAGATGAGGGGATCATGGAGATGATCCTGCCCCTCTACTCAGTCCTGGTGAGGCACAACTGGAGTGCTGTGTCCAGTTCTGGGCTCCTCAGCACAGGAGAGACACAGAGCTCCTGGAGCAGATCCAGTGGAGGGTGACAAGCACGATGAAGGGATGGAGCATTTCTCTTATGAGGAAAAGCTGAGGGAGCTGGGGCTGTTCAGCCTCAAGAAGAGACAACTGAGAGAGGATCTCATCAGTGTCTAGAACTATCTGAGGGGAGGGTGTCAAGAGGATGGTGGTGGTGCAAACTGCCCAGCAATAAGGCAGGATGTAATGGGCAGAAACTGATGCACAGAATGTTCCACTTGGGCACAAGAAAGGACACTTTGACTCAGGTGACCAACACACAAGAACAGGTTGTCCAGAGAGGGTGTGGAGTCTCCCTCACTAGGGATAATTAAGAACTGTCTGGATGGAGTCCTGTGCTTCATGCTCTGGGATGGCCCTGCTGGAGCAGGGAGGTTGGATCAGATGACCCACTGTGGTCCCTTCCACCCTGACCCATTCTGTGATTCTGTGCATGGAAGCAGGTTACAGAATCAAGCAAGTAAAATGATAAGACACAAGATTTTTAACTCTGTTTTTTTCATAGTTCATAGTCTTGCTTTTGTGCTTTTCCTGTAGAATTGTTTCAGTCTGCATCCTCTGATCTCTGTCATTCCTTGAAGCTCAAAAAGACTGCTGAATGGTTTCCAGGTGCTTCTGTACTATTTTAAGAGCAGCTTATTATTCTTATTCCTTCATTGAAATAATATTCTGTCACTTCAAATTTTTCCTGCACCTCCTCCTCCTATTTATCTTTAGGTATAACGCTAATGATGATCCTTTCCTACCTCTTTATGACTTTAGCTTCCTATTTTTTTCCTTTTTTTAAAAAAATTATTTTTCATTTAGAGACTCAGCAACTGTTCTAAGCAAGACAACATTGAAGTACAAATAGAACCTGAGAATGTGTTCCTAATCTCGACTAAAGTAAAATATCTGGTCAGATTCCTTAGATATAGGAACAGTATTAGTCTGGTAACTTGGCAGGGGAGGAGAGAGATGAAAATGGAAGTGAATAATATAGGCGCAGGAAAGCTGTGGAAGAGGAGCAAATACAAAGGGATATTTTACTAAGCAGCTAATGCCACAGGTTGATTACAGTTTGGGAAGGAAGAGAGGCAGGGACAGCACTGCCGTCACTAGAGGAAGTTTGAATCTAGCAATTAATGTCCAGTGAGGAACAGAAAACTATGTATTATCTGGCAAGCTAGTTATGCTTGTTGTGGTAGATATTTGTCTGATGGAATATGCCATCAGGATAACTTATTCCCCACTGTAGAGAGCCACAATTCTGCTCAAAACCAAAGACATGCTTTTAAAGGTTATTATAGAAAACTTACAAATTCAACAGTTTTAACAACAGGGCTGTTGAAAGGGTTCAGGACTTGCATTGTTCTGCTGCTATTTTCTGATCCATTTTCCCCTCAGTGATCTGCCTTGAATCTTGTTTAAATCTTTTGAATCTTGTTTAAAATCTCCCTCCTCCTCCAGCTGCAGAAGATGCAGTTTTCCGTTCTCCCCTCTATATTGCCCTACTTTCCTGCATAAGCTTTGTTCACGTGACAGTAACATTTACTTCCATCAAATAATTATTCTGAGCCTGTCTTTTGCTATTTGGAAAGCTATTGGCCTTACATCCTGACCATAAAGCCATCTAGGTTTAAAGTAATTTTAAATGTCAAGAAATCATACTTGGTTCAATTTTTCTAGGAATGAATGTTGATAGTGGGTGATGATTTGGATCCTTTGAGTAGCAGCTAGGGCACTTGCTATTTCTTTACATCTGTTTAAGCACAGCCTTACTGTTTGAAGGGTCAGAATATTTTAACAGGCCAGACAACCTAATTACTACTTCTTTAGAATCATTATACTACAACAGCATGTAATAATCCTGTTTGGTGCGGGATTTTGTTTGGTTGGTTTTTGGTGGGTTTTGTTTTGTGTTTGGTTTCTTGAGGGATTTCTTGTGTAAAAAGGTGTTTCAAATATGCAAACCAAGAGGTTTATAGTGGCTTAATTGTAGCTTGAATATAAGCATATCAGGTATTCCTAGATCATTTGAGACTCTATAATCAGCTCTTCTTAAAGAAGATCCATTTTGAGGGGAGAAAAAAAAGACAGCTCAGCATCCTGAAAGTGACTGTAACACGCAGGATATTTATTTTAGAAATCTGATTGACAATGTATTGGTGACTTCACAAGGGAAACACTTCAGAATCTAGTGCTGCCATAGAGGGGAGGATAAACAAGACAACTGAAATATTACTGCTAATTCCTACTTTTATCTGTGATCTTCCATGCTTTTCAAATGAGTAATCATACTAAGAAAGAAATCTTAGAGTGCTGAAGATGACAAGCTTTTTAAATGATAATGTTTTATATAGCAGGCTTCAATGCAATGTAATACATTAGAAATGTTTGGTAAAATAAAAGCTTTTCAGTTAAGTCCACCAGAGCAGGTTTCGTTACGCAACAGAACAAGATTGAACAAAGAAGAGCAGACTGAAACCCTGATTCTTTTCAGATTCAGCTCTAAAATGTCTTTTTAGCAGATCAAAGACTCACAGTTGGATTAAACCTTTAACTCCTCCACTGCAATTCTCCTTAGATCTTAGAGATCACAGGTAGTTGATTACGAAACAACAGATAACTTCACTGCAGTTCTATATTAAGCCACAGCACTCTGTAATTTAAAAGTTGCCTTCATACTGCTGCATTTAAAAACATATAATGGATTTAGGAAAAGGCCTGCTAATGTTTGTTAACTTGATGCCATTCAGCCTTTTGTGAGAGAGGCACATACATATACAGGGTTTTAACAGTAGTGCATTGATATTTTTCCAATAAAGTTGGCAAACTGTCTTGAGATGCAGTGTGTGCTCTTAACTTTAAAGCAAGGCTTATGGCTCTGAAGACTTTGCATATGTACTACTGTGCTGTCAACTGCTTGAGGGAATTCAAGCTCCTACTCTGCAGTGTGTTGCAGCTGCTGGGAGAATATTGATGATTCCTGCCTGTGTAGTGAGATGTTTATGGCTTGCTCTTTAAGCCTCTCCATACTAAGTTTATGTCACTAAGGACACACACACACATCCCATAACTTGGTTGATGCTTCTCTTTTCCTTGTTTCATTTCTATTAATCTGTGTGCATATTGTTGAGGAGGGGAAGCAAGCCACTTTTGTAGACAAATATAGTTTTGCAACAGTTTGAACTGATGAATGGCACATGTTTAGTAATTAACAGGTTTGTAAGAATGTTTTATTGCTGTATTCAAGGTTCCTTGCCACTCTGGCCACCAGATGTCTGAGTGTCAGATCATATTGGTCTTTTCTGCTCATTCTAGCAGTCACCCTTTTGGTGAAAAAGCACCTGGCAAAACACTTTGCATTGTGGTGAGCTTGGATAACCATTCTTCCTCCTTCTGATGTTAATCCAGCTCTTCCTGTCTTTCCTCCCCAGCAGGGAGGGATGTTCATCAGTCTGATGCTGGGAAGTTAGGTCATGTTTGTGACATATGAATGAGTGCTTAGACATGCTCTGAGGAAGTGGGGACTAAAGCTAGAGCTTTGAGGAGACAGCTCCCTTAACCTACCTGAAAGTGTGCCCACAACAGGCTGTAAGCTAGCTGTGAAAGCCTGGGCACTGAGGACAGCCCTTTATTAGGTAAATCAATTAAAGAATGAGAATTTAGGCTGAATAAGTTATTGCTAGTATTTCCCAGATGAGTTAAGTTAATAGAGTAATAGCCCATGTAAAACATTTCCTGCCTTTTGCCTTTATTCTTGCATGTTTGGGACAGATCTGGGAACAGCATGAGAGAAACTTGCTTGGAAACATTTCCTTCTGTAATTATGCAGTTATTTGATTGTAATGACATTGTTAAAACATAGGCTCCTGAAAAGTCTGAATTCTGACTCGACTTCCAGTTCTGTACTTCCTTTTTCTTGGTTTTCATAAACCCCCTACGTTTTCTGCTTTAAGATTATTTATGCTGTTCCTAGCCAGCCTTCTATTTGTGTTTCTAGATAATAGTTATTGAGTCATTTCTCATATTTATCAGTGAGAAGAGTCTTTATTATAAAGGTGAAATAGTAGAAGCTGGAAGAAAAAACTTGCAGGGTGAGAGTGGTCCCACCTTTCTGGTTATTAGCACATATACAGAAGTAAAAATGACAGCTGTTTGCTCTGGAATTGTGGCATTCAGTTGCTAAGTCAGCAAGATGACATATCCTTAGAATATGCTCAAAGAGTGAGGTATCTGGGAAATATCGTTCTACATTTACTCATCCATTGCTGGAGTTTTGCTCTGTCTTCTCTTAAATGTTTCCTTTTATAATAGTGTACATACCCCTTCTTTCTCAGTCTTCTGAAATATGATAGCCTTCCTTTCATCAGAAAGCAAGTGAGGGGAGAGGCTGCTCTGATTCAGAGATGAGGAGGCTGATCCCTCATTCCTGTGCTTCTTCCCTGGGTCACACAGCCTGTCCTAACATGCTTATCTTCCTCCAGCCCAGCTAGTCCTTTTATGGGTTAGTTGTTTTTTTTCCTCTGACATTTTTGTTGCTGTAAGACAGAAGGAAAATGCACACAAACATGGTAGCTATACTGTTCTGTTCCAAGTCTCTGTCTTGAGATTTTTCTAAACCTTTGATTCTCTGAATTTTTGTGTGCATCAGGTTTTTGAAAGCTGTGAAGAAAAATAGGATAGAACAGGATTTGACTGGATTCTAGACTGCTGTTCTCTTAAAGGAGAAAATCACCTTGTTAGGTACAGGAAGGAAACTGATGTGACTAGTGCTAAGTCAGCTTCAGGATGACCTTTCTTTCCTTTTATGAGGAGGAAAACAAACTGTGATCACAGGACAGAAACTATACCATAAATATTAAATCTGCCATTTTCAGAAAGACATTAAATGTGGATGTGGCACTTGAGGATATTATTTAATGGTGAATGTGGTGGGGCTGTTGGGTTGACAGTTGGGCTTGATCTTAAACATCTTTTCTAACCTTAACAATTCTATGATTCTATATGAAAGCAGAGGAATTTACTAAATTATTCTGCTTTCATACGGCGCTATAAGTGGGTAAATAGGAAGTTAGGAAGCCAAAATGAATGGACATTTTCTTGGTGATTGTGCAATTCCACACTGATATTTTTCTGTCAGTTTTCTCATGCTTAGGGATGATTTTCAGTGTAGATCTGATAACTTCAAGAACATGATACTGATTTTTAAGCGAGATGGGGGGAGATAAGTACGGGCGCACACACACACACAGAAGTGAGTTACTGTCTGTTCATTGCCAGTATTCTCTGAAGATCTTCAAGTTGCAGGTGGTCGGTAGCTGACACATCTTTAGTTGCTACTCATTCCATATCAGCATTCTCTTGGGGAAGAAAACATGAAAACAAAGTATTTTTTAGTTAAACTTTTGCTGGCAAAGAATGTATTGGTTGTATGTAATGTAGGGTATCTCTGTTCCTCTCCCTTGTTGCTTCCTCTTTCATTTGTTTTCAGTAAATGAGAACGAGCTCTATCAAAGATGTCTTACATTTTGAAGGTAATCCCTTTGGAAATGAACAAATGAGACATGCTTTCTTGGGAGGCAAGGTTTTAAAAGCTTTTCCTCCATCCTATTTTCAAACACAGTACATTTTAAAGAATAAGATCAACATTTTATCTTTCACTGTTTGGCAAGTACTGAGCTTCATCTTTTGTCCTCTGATTTCTGACAAGGTCTCAAGGTGAGTAACTTGGGTTTCTGCTTGTGCACACTCAGGTATAATGATGTTTTCTGCACAGTTCTGAGAACAAAAAACTGTCCTTTTTAATGGGAGTGAGGCTGCAAAGCTCCTCAGGTTAAATCTGTATTATGAGTGCAGAATGAGAAGCCACGCTTTTGCTGCTGCTAGCCAGCCACTGTGGGTAACAGCTTTAGCAGTTTGCTAGACACCTCTGTGCAGCTGCTCGAGCACAGAGTCTTGTCACTTCTAAATCTCTGTAACTAGTGCTGGTGTGGATGAGTAAGTCCCCTTATTCACCAGTTGCATTAGTGAAGATGGATATAACATTTAATGAGACAAAAGAAACAAAAAACAAACAAAAAACCTTCCAGAGCAGCTCCACCTCAAAGGAGTGATATGTTTTTCCACAAAACCAGCTTTCTAGAGAAATCTCTCCAACATTCCTTCCAAAACCCCAAATCCCTCCAAAGAGATGCTGTAATTCAAAGGGGCACTCTGATAACTCATATATGCTCTTATCTGGGAATCTGTGTGCTATGTTCTCTCTTCAATCTTTGATCCACCAAAGTGTGCTATCCTGCCCCACTTGTAGTGTTTCGGCATGGAACCATTGCTGAAAATATAATCTTGCCATAGAATTTGTCTCTTGTAACAGAAAGAAAATAAAATCTGTTTATGAACATATTTTGAAAATTAATAATTATATTTTAGAGTGTTTCTTTCTTAATGGTGAAAGGCTGTTGGAAGTTTACAGACCTCAGGAAAAAAGAATACAAATAGTTACTTTAATTTAAAAAAAACAACACAACAAACAAACAACAACAAAAAAAAAACCAACCAAAAAAAGCAATCCAGAAGCCTACCATTTTAGATTCCAATAAAACCTTTTAGGAATAAAGGATGATATCTTGCACACTTTCCTTCTTTCTTGCACCAGTGCACAAACGTTGGGAAAGGCAGTAATGCAAAAGAACATGAAGCCAGCTACGTGTTCAGTATTGTTTTGCTTGTTGCTGAATTAAGCCCTCCACTTTTAATAAAGAAATTAATCAAATTGATTTCCTTAGCAATCACAGAATCATGCAGAATGGGTCAGGTTGGAGGGGAGCACAGAGGGTCAGCAAGCAGGTCTAACCTTTTTCGTGGGTTATAAGTCCTTCTCTCTTTGGCTGGCACTTCTGCTCTTCTCAGCAATCAAATATTTTTTTGTCTGACATATTCAAAAAAATTCTTGCAATCTTCAGAAGAGGCCAAAAAACAGTTTAGAGAATTCTGGAGAAGTTATATACATTTCAACAAAGGGTTCATGATTTATCCATTTTGAAGGGAAATGCAACATAAACGCTATATTTAAAAAAATGTAGATGTGTATACTGCAACGACTTTTTTTGTGCATTTTTGGCTGCAGGTTTAACTTGTTACCATAGGATGTGTATCCCTAGAATTTTTTTCATGTTGTTTTAATCAAAAATCTGGCAGATGGATTACAAAATGATTGGCTTGATTCAAGATATGGGCAAGTAATTCCTTAGAATTCCTCATTCATCCTCCTTTAAAATAAGAAGCTCAGATCTGATATTCATGCTCTAATCCAGCACTGTGAAGGAATGCAGCAAATTTTCATGTGTTCTTTTGAACTTTCCACACAGTGTGAACTGATGCCACAAGTGATCTGATTCTTCTTAAATGTAGCTTTATTTCTCGGGGGTAAGATGCCTGAATGTTTCAGCATGCAGTCTTGAATACATTGCTGTGTGGCTTCTTCCTTTTAGTGTTTTCAGGAGCCTTAATACAGATGGCAAGCATTACAACTTCATTTCCCTGACCAATTTCTTAAAAATGAACCATTAAGCAGCAGTTCTTGCTTCTCCCTAAGGTAATCACCAGTGAATTTATGAAATGACTTTTGATTTGACGAGTAATGCTGTTTGATGTTTTAGTGTTTCATAACAGCAGTAACTTTTGTGCAAATCAGGAAGTGTTTTCTTACCTTCTTGTCATATTCAGTAAATGTAATTATATTTGTTAAGGAATTACTACTTTTCATCATTTTTGGTTGTTTTTAAGAGCATATTCCATACATCAACTTGAATAGCAGCTCTGGAGTAACAACAGTTTTACTGAATGCTGCAAAAGCAGGTGGAAATTATTTTTATACTTGTCCCCTTTCTTCCTATGGAAGTGCTCACAGCTCTAAAGTTCAGAACAGTGTAAACTTAAACCCTGTTGTTAACTTACAAATAACAGTCCTAAAAGCTATAGATAAATGTAAATATTTATAGGTCTAACTTGCAACCTGGCAAGTCTGGCATTTTTTCAGAGCAGATATTTGCAAAATGCTCTAAACAGGAACTTCATATTGCAACTTTTTGTCCTAATGGCTCTGAACATTAGTACTGATTGAGCTAACAAGCCTGCAGTTCCTTTTTCTTTTCCTTTCTCCCCTCCTGCTAGGGAGAGACTTTGCAGCTCGATGGGCACCCCTAACTGTGAGGAAGAGGAATGGTGGTTTATACAGGGAAAGGTTTAAAAGCTCTTTCCTGGGCCTTACTGAGAGCAGAATGACATACAGACGGCCAGATGTATCATCTTTGTTTTCTGTCTGCCTTGTGATGACAAAACTTGACTTTCTCAAAGCTTTGCTTGGTTGATTCATTCAGGAATTTTTCCTTCTGGTATAGAGTGGCATTTGAAGAAGCCTTAATCAACTTTTTACAGTGGGGCAGCAAGGCAGTGCAAAGTGTAGGTGGGCATCACTGTGAAGTACCTGTTCCTACAGTGTCACATGGGAAATAAAAAGCCCATAAAAGGCTTATGGAGGAGGAAAACCACTGTTGGCAGAGTTGCTCTGAGTGCATGACTAGGCTGTCATCCTGGCTTCCATGTTGTGTTAAAACAATACATGACGCTTTGTGAGATACGTCAGTCTTCCATCAGCCACAGATGTATTTCTGTATTTTTCTCCTTTTGGTAGTGCCTCTGCCTCTCTCCTTCAGCTGAATTTTCTTGTGGGTTTTAGCACTACCTGGAAAGAAACACTGACCAATCTACTGCCTGCCTTCTCTTATTCGGCCCAAAGGGTGTGGGCACAGGCATTGTGCATCTATATCTGTATTGGATCTGGCTGAGATGGACTTAATCTTCTCCACAGCAGTGCTCATTTAACTGTTGTGGAATTGGATCTGGTGGGCAGGGGCAGGAGTGTGGCTTCACCTGCAGATACAGGAGGCTTTAACCTAAAACCATGGGACGTGTAAGGGCACATCCAGATGTGTTCCTAGTTTGTGTTTGTGATTGGGCTTTGCCCTGCCACACTAAGTTAAGTTTGTTAAGTTTGTCTTTGGATGTGTGCCTGCAAGTAGTCTAGATATTTGTTATTTTTGTTCCATTAAAAGCCTTTATGTTTCGGGGCTACTCCATCGTTCCCATCTCTGTATTTACACCACAGACTTCCTGGCTGGTCCAGTCCTGGTATCGCTGCCCACCAGCAATTATAAACTGTCTCCATAGCAGCACTCACAGTGCTGGGCTTTTTATTGGAGTTTAGGAAGGTGTTGGTGACACAGCAGTGTTTTGGGTACTGCTGTGCAGCACTGGCACAGCATTATCACCCTCTCCTACCTTCCCCCCTCACAACTAGGCTTGGGAGAGCACCTAGCCAGGAAGCTAATCCAAACTGACCAAAGGGATATTCCATACCATATGGCATCAGCTTTTTTATTTTATTTTTTTAAATTTATTTTTATATTATTTTATTATTTATTTTTATTTTTTATTCATGTGTCAATAAAAGCTAAGAGAAATGGAGTGGGGAGGGACATTGGATCTTAAGATGTTTGTCTTCTGGAGCAGCCATTATGTATATTGAATCCTAGGAAGTGGCTGGACATCACCTGCTGGTAGGAAGTAGTGGGAAAATATTTTGATTTCCTGAGCTTCTCTGTATGGTCTTGCTTTTGCTTTATTAAGCTGTTGCTATTTTGACCTGCAAGGGTTCTTTTTTCATCTTATCCATCCCCTGCTGCCTCCTGCTGAGGAGGGGAGTGATAGAACAGCTTGATGGCCTACTGATACCCAGCCAAGGTCAACCCGTGGCAGTACTGGATGTCATAATAAGAAGCTGAACAGTGGCAGGAAATTAGGAACAATCATTGTTGCTATAGTGACAAAATCAAGCTAAATAATTAAAATCCTTATTTTCCTCAAGATGCAAAGATCATTCCCATAACCTCTCCTTCTTCGTGAGGTTTGGAGGTATCCTGTGAATTTGTATGTTATCTCTCTGTGAATAGGACACCTGTTCTTAATTTTGAGTTGTTAAGGTGATGGATGTCTCAGATGAGACTGCATGTTCAGTAAAGCCTGGCATTTTAGGCTGTTTGTGTCTGGTTTAGGGGGCTAAATAAATGCTAATTGGCTTCCTCACTCTTTCATTAGAAGGTATTACTTTAAAATATGTAAGAAACAAAATGTCCAAAATGGCAAAGGATGAGTGGTCAAGACCTGCAAAGACTCTGCCATGCTCTGCCNCCATCTCTGTATTTACACCACAGACTTCCTGGCTGGTCCAGTCCTGGTATCGCTGCCCACCAGCAATTATAAACTGTCTCCATAGCAGCACTCACAGTGCTGGGCTTTTTATTGGAGTTTAGGAAGGTGTTGGTGACACAGCAGTGTTTTGGGTACTGCTGTGCAGCACTGGCACAGCATTATCACCCTCTCCTACCTTCCCCCCTCACAACTAGGCTTGGGAGAGCACCTAGCCAGGAAGCTAATCCAAACTGACCAAAGGGATATTCCATACCATATGGCATCAGCTTTTTTATTTTATTTTTTTAAATTTATTTTTATATTATTTTATTATTTATTTTTATTTTTTATTCATGTGTCAATAAAAGCTAAGAGAAATGGAGTGGGGAGGGACATTGGATCTTAAGATGTTTGTCTTCTGGAGCAGCCATTATGTATATTGAATCCTAGGAAGTGGCTGGACATCACCTGCTGGTAGGAAGTAGTGGGAAAATATTTTGATTTCCTGAGCTTCTCTGTATGGTCTTGCTTTTGCTTTATTAAGCTGTTGCTATTTTGACCTGCAAGGGTTCTTTTTTCATCTTATCCATCCCCTGCTGCCTCCTGCTGAGGAGGGGAGTGATAGAACAGCTTGATGGCCTACTGATACCCAGCCAAGGTCAACCCGTGGCAGTACTGGATGTCATAATAAGAAGCTGAACAGTGGCAGGAAATTAGGAACAATCATTGTTGCTATAGTGACAAAATCAAGCTAAATAATTAAAATCCTTATTTTCCTCAAGATGCAAAGATCATTCCCATAACCTCTCCTTCTTCGTGAGGTTTGGAGGTATCCTGTGAATTTGTACGTTATCTCTCTGTGAATAGGACACCTGTTCTTAATTTTGAGTTGTTAAGGTGATGGATGTCTCAGATGAGACTGCATGTTCAGTAAAGCCTGGCATTTTAGGCTGTTTGTGTCTGGTTTAGGGGGCTAAATAAATGCTAATTGGCTTCCTCACTCTTTCATTAGAAGGTATTACTTTAAAATATGTAAGAAACAAAATGTCCAAAATGGCAAAGGATGAGTGGTCAAGACCTGCAAAGACTCTGCCATGCTCTGCCCTACAGGGTGCTGCTGACCTAGGAGTGCTCTGCCAATGGGACACACAGCAAGCAGGACACAAAACACACCACAACAAACTAACTGTTGTATTGCCTTTCTCCTGATGTTTTCTCTGTTTAAACATGCTGGCTTTAGACACTTTAATCTGTGAACACATTTCAGTACAGAAGACACAGGAGTGGCAGCCAAGGGATAAACCTGCAGAGAGAATTGCTGTGACAGATGTCCCTGCACTGGGTCCCCCAGCATGCTCAAGCACAGTGTCAGAAGCCATATTGGAAGGGCATCTGATGTGGATATTCATGAAACTTCTGCCTCGTGTGGCAAAATCCAAAATGCGCTGACCTGGGTCACAAAATGATCGAACAAATTCCTTTCTGTGGAAAATTTTCATTAGCTTCAGAATGACACTTGCCATGAGTCTCTTGGCAGTATAAGTTTCCATGGCAGCAACCTAAATAATTGTTGTACTTGTATGAAGCCCTTAGAGTCTTAGGCTACCTCTGAGTGACAAGCTTTCAGAGGCCATTAGTTGCCTGTTTTTCTTTGAGAGGTCTCAAGTTAGCATGCTATTTCTGCACTTGTAGAGTGAGATTTTTAGGAAAGTGACTGCTGGTCATTCCCAAGTTGTTACTTGCTGTCTACACAAGTCAGCCCCGCTTTGCTGGGTTAAAAGGAAGCACCATTAAAATGAAGACATTCCTGGAAACTGACAGCAAAAGGACTAAGGAGTCTCTGGACTGACTGGTCAGTATGAAAATATGAAAAATGACAGTACCAAAAAGGTTGAGATGTCACTGCCATGGATTGCCCTGGTAATGCAACACCCATGTTTTCTAAGTCTCTGAGTCCAGCCTGCAGTCCAGTGTGATGACTTCAAGGGGACTCAGAAGCTATCTGATGTCATTGCAAGACCACTCCCTGAAATTTTTGAAAGGTGTTGTCCAGGGAGGGGTTCCTTGTCGTGGAAAATAGGTAAACTTCACATTTCTCCTCAAAAATCATTGTGTAGGAGACCCATCCAGGAGCACAAAGGACAACAGGGCTGGGAAAAATTATAAAATTGTAGAATATCCCAAGCTGGGAGGAATCCAACAAGGATCACTGAAGTCCAGTGTTGCCTTCTGATGTTGGAACATTGTTTTGTACTTTCTCACACACTGTTCTGATAAACAAAAGATTGTTTGCATTCCTCTTTGGAGGAAGAGAGAATAGACAGACATTCTAGTGAGCCAATGGAGTCAGAGGGGTTCTTTTATCACTGTGCAATCCAGTCATTGTCAGGTGTCTTTAAATAGATATGTCTTGTAAATAAAGTGTTCTTTCCTGTTCATCTAACCTGGAGTCAGGTGCTTGCCTGTGTCCCTCTTTCGTGTGTGTGTCATAACCATGACAGTCCAGCTCTTGACCCTCCAAGGATCACACTGTGTGCCTGCTTCTTGAGCTCTGTCAGGCTTGGTGCTGCAACCACTTCCCTGGGGAACCTATTCCTATGCCCACCTACCCTCTAGATGAAGAACCTTTTCCTGATATCCAACTTAAACCTCCCCTGACTCAGCTTCAAGCCGTTCCCTCAGGTCCAATCACTGGTCACAAACAACAAGGAACCTCTCCCTCGATATCACCTTTCAAATATTAGAGTTCCATCACTGTTATGAGAGAATGATAAGAATATTTAGAACCTGTTGTTGCCTTTTTCCCAGCCTGGAAATGAAACTCGAGATAATTTTAGTAAGCAGGTAATATAAAAGGGGATCTTTAATGAAGGCCTTCAGGAGCAGTTATGGGAAGAATATCAACAAAAGCCCCCCAGGGGTGAATACATTTTTATAGGTTTTAGGAAATTACCATAATTGATAAAAAGCACCAATTAGGAGGACAAGTGGTGATTCAATTCCCCCCAGGTCAAGCCCCTTCTCTGGAGTCCCCTTCAGCACTGGCTGTACTTTGTCCATGAGAATGTATCTCCAAGAGTTGTTCTCAGCCGCGGTTCCCAAGATAGCATGGAGTCTTGTACCCCTGGGGCTTGGGGATCTGGAATTTGTTTTGTCTTTCTGCCTAGGGAAAAGCCATGGAAAAGTACTGGGAAAACTAGTTACTAGTACAATAGGCTACAGAACTACAAATATGTGTGAAGAATACAGAGAACGTGTAAAAGATAAAAGGCAAAACCTAAACAGCATCACTGTCAGCAGGGCAGGCATCCCAATCTATCTGTTGAGGGAAAAATAAGGCAGCTGCATGTGAAATGCTTGCATGGTTTTCTCTTGTATTTTCAGAAGACTCAGAATTAGGAGTAGAAGGCATTCAAGGCTTCAAATTAGGAATTTGTTTTCTTGGGATCAAATGAAGTTTAGTTGTGGTTCTCATAATGCTCAAAGAGAAATTCAAGGTGTTTCCAAATTTAATAAGAATGCTAGGGACAAGATACTTAGGAGTAGAGTAATCTGGGTAGGTAGGGAAAAGAAGAGACGAAACATTGCATAGAAGAGCAAAAGAGGTGCAATGTTAACAGGCTTTTCCTTTCTGCAAGCTTTTTCACAGGAGGGAGAAGAACTTTTGGTTTGGTTTTTTTTTATATTTTTATTTTCCCTTGCCCTCTTTAGGTGCATTTTTCTGAGGTGCAAGTTTTCAGTCTTCCTTCCTACCTGCCACTCTGATTGTGAAGGTCTCTTTTATAGCGTTACTGTCATTGTGCCACTAAAAGGGAAAATGATATTTTTGATAGAAGCATGCGGTATTTTAAGGCAAAATTTCCCGTCTGTTTGGTCCTCCTGGAGAATAATTTGCAGGAATATCATTGAACAAAGACATTCTAACTCATAATTACTCTGGAAGCAACATGCTTCAGGGGGACCCTGGGGAAAGCAGAAAGATGTACAGTACATGGATATGTCGAAAATCACAAGAAAAAGGTAGTTCTGGCCACCAATTAATGCAGACTAATTGATTATGCTTTAGTTGACCTTGATTATCCATTAGAGAGTGTAAATGGAAAGTCAATATAAATGACAAAATGTAAAAGTGCATGTACTGTAAATCAGGTACATTAGTGACATCTGTCGAGAGTTCAAAATGCTGCTCTAGAATTCAGGATTTTAACGCTTTTCTCACTGATAACTTTCCCATGCTGTGTGACAAAGTGGCTCTGGCAGGGATAGAAACCACATCTTAAAAGGTAATTAGAGCCAATGTATATTGTTCTCCAAATAATTCCTTTGAACATATGGGTATGCTTTTTTGGACAAAATACATCCCCTACAACACATAATGCTATCTTGGTGGTGCATGGAAGTTCTGATCAATGATACCTCACAGACACATGTCCTTAGTATCAAACTTAATGCAAACTATTTATTAAAATTTAGTGTAGTAAAGAAGAACTTACTACAGAGGTATTTTTTCTCCCAAGTTCACACCTCTGTAAAGAGAGAGCGAGTTGTTGATTAAGTTGTTAGACTAAGGTAACACAAATACCAGGAGGAAGGGAGACTGTTTTCCAAACAGCTGACAGTCAATCTGCCAGTTCTCACAGTCTGGCTTTCTTTCGTTCAGGTAGTTAGCCAAATTTGTAGTGCTTGCTCCTGAAACATGTCTTGAATCAGTACAAAGGGAGACCAAAAACTCACAATTTGCTCATCTTGCCTTGGGCCAAGCTTAGTGATGCTGAAAACAAACCACAGGACTTGGAAGCTGATCAGAGTGGTACAACGGTGTGGTGCATCTCTTGAGCAGCCCCTATGCATCATATCTGCACAAAGCTGATATGATTTAAATGTGTAATTATGTCCACAGAGTAGTTTTAGATAGAAGTTACCTGATGATATAGCTGTCTCTGGGATTTTTGCCCAAAGCTGTATTTCACCCTGAGCAAACTGTGAGCTAAGATGATAGCGATCTTCCTATATATTAGGATTATATTCAGACTGTAAAACCTAGATGATTTCACGTTTCTGTAATGGAGGTGCCCAAAACTCTGATTTGTAACAAGAGGTGATGGGAAAGGAGGGAAATAATAAATAATAAAAAGCAATCTTCCCTGCCCTGAATACTAAGGTGAACTCGCCTTTCTCAAACAAGCTGTTCTTTTTAAAATAAAACATAATTCTATATCACATCTATTCTTAGAGAAAATATTTCAACTGTGATTTTAAATTCATAGTATCTTCCTCTTCCTTGCCTGTGGATTAATTAATTGTGAGTTCATGATGCTACAGTGTTTTAAAAGCACTTTCACAACATACTCATTTTGAAATTATATTTATATTTATGATGACTTGTGTTATTACAGATCAAATATTCAAGTATTGCAATGGTCTAGTACAGCACAACATTGAACAGTTGGTCAGTTGCTTCATATATAAAATATGAAAATAGTAAAGTAGTATTTAGACTATTTTAAAGTTATCTCCAAAATATTTATTTAAAACCTTTGACTAAATTTGTTGATGCCTGTAGATTCAACAGTTTGATATATTGCTTATATGGAAATGCTATTTCAATTAATTTGGGAATTTAAATTTACAGTCAAATAACAGGAGAAACCAGCAAGGCTTAAAAGGGAAAACTGTATTTATTTTGCTGCTATAGCCACCCTACACATTTTTTTTGAGTACATTTTTAAAGCATCTCGTAAAATTGATTAGGATGGATTCTTAGTGCACAGTGCCCATTTAAATATATTATGTACTATTCTAAAGATAGTATAATATACTCTGTTATACTACATATTCTATATATAGGATAATGTATTATGTACTAGTTTAGAGTTTTTCTGTTTATCAGGAAGGGGAAAGCCTAATTGGGCAGTACTCCAGAAAACTCCTGTAATATTACATCATGTTTACTTGACACAAAATAAAAATGAGCACACGCAAGCCCCAAACAAAAAGAAAAAACTCCCCAAACAGGTTAGAGTTGTAAATTTGATTTAATTTATCACAATTTATAAAATAGTCTGAAAAGAACACTTAAGAAGAAACTTTAATCCATCTTACATTCTTTAGCTAAATGAACACTACTTTGCAATACCTTCATAATTAGTAAATTACTACAATACAGCATATTTAGCTGTTTCATGATTAAATGGCTGGTTTTCTCTCAAAGTAGATTTTTTTTTTCTTGTATTATTAATAGAATGCACAAACAGGCTTGGATTACAAGTATTTGGGTTTTAAGTGTTTATTATGGTATATTTATATTAACATAAATAAAACATAATTTTTATGTTAAACTATTTTCAGCATAGCTGCTGTCATCATTGGTGTTAAAATGACAGTTAGATTTTTTTTTTCATAGCACCAAAATAAAAATAATTTTTATAGCTAGATTATTCTACTCTGCTTATTCTTGGAATATAAATGTATTGAAAGTACTGTTGGACTGGTAAAGTGAATATTTGCTTCTTATTAAAACTCACTTTGTCCTGAAGAATCAAAGCTAATAATCATGTTTTTAGTTCCAAAATATTTTTGTTCTTTGTCATTCAATTGCAAGCATTATTTTACGTAAAATTTTAATGTCAAGAGACAAAAATGTCCTAAGTGTTGCACTGGTTCTAAAAAGTGCTTTTAAAAAAAAAAAAATCTGCTCATAAAATGGTAAATGCTATGGCAAATTGTATTGCAATTGCTACTTCAATGGCCATCAGTACCACTACAGAACCTAGTAAGATATTTATGACACAGAATATTATATTGAAAAGACTCCTGCTTTAATTTGTTGAAAAATCTCTTTAGTGTTGACATGTTGACACACAGGATTTTTTACTACCTGCTTTACTTTTGATCGTAGCAACGGAAACTCTTTTTCGCATCTTTAGGTATGCATATTTATATTCATGTTTGTGCAGATTTATACAGATATACGTGTAAATAATATTCTTTCTTTTAGCATTTTCCATCTTGAATGCGGTCAAAGTGTAAGACCTCAATACCTTTGGTTGCTGTGGTTTTACTCCTTGTAGTACACAGCCACTTAACTTAAAAAAATTACCACAATTGCTGTTAGTATTCCCTTTTGTGCAACTGCACGTGATCCTGGCTTGGTTCAGAGGAGCCTGTGTGCTATTTTGAGATATAAGGATAAGCTGATAAGCCTTCCAGCTGTTCTGGTACAAATTATTTGTGCAAAATGCTTTCATTCTGCCTTCTGTAACAAGGACATCCTCTTTCTGCTGTAATCCATTTAACTTATTGTAGAGATAACTAAAAGGTAATTTGATCATCTTCTACAAGTGCCTACACAGGAGGAATGTTTTTGACAGAAAAGGACTCTTTACTAAATGCTTTTTTTCTGCCAGGTTAATTTCCATTACTGAAGCTAGACAAACTGAAATGTGAAAAGAAGTGCAACTTGTATATTTTGTACATATATATATGTATATTTTTAAGCAATTAGCAATAAGGGCACTTAATGCTTGGAGTAATTTTTCAAGTGAGGTCATGCACTCTTTATATTGTGCAAACTTTACGAGAGAGTTGGAAAGCTTCCAAAAGGTGTGATATAATTTTAACCACAAGGTTACAGGTTTCTCACAGACATGTCTGAGTAAGGTTCAGTTGAAGGAGGTCAAACTCCTGGTTCTCGGTCATTGCTGCCAGCCTACAAATATTAATCTTTCTTTCAAATTACTCTTGACAGATACTGTCATGAGCTTTTCCATGCACTTATGTCCTGAGGCAAAACTCACAGAAGACTTTCTGACATCAATGGGCTTTGGATGTAATCCACAGACAGCTAGTTTCTTCTGGAAAATGTTGAGTAAAATCTAAGTGAAAAGTTTTATACCAGTATTACAGCAGTGGCATTTTGAGAGAATTAGAGGGACAAAATGCACTGGATGAAAATTAATAAAGTCACCTATACCCCATCCTGTAGTCTCTCAAATTCAGCAAGTAACATAGTGTGTATTTTAAAATATTAGAACTCATCTCTTCAATATGCTGTAAAGGAACATATACATGCTTGTCTCTTAAATACAAACTTTTACTACATTAATCATGGCATGTTGGCTTATCCAGTCATGTTGAGTATTTTGAATACCTAACTGGTGCAATCTGTCAGTCAAGATCAAGGGAATATTTATATGCAAATTAGGATTTTTTTTTTTTTTTTTTTTTTTTTAATTTTAAAAAAAAAAATTTAATTANATTTAATAGTGATCATGTGGATATCCAGACTATTCTGAAACGTGTACAGTGGCACTGAGTGTCAAGAGCACTTTGTAAGCAAATATGCAGTTTGTGAAAACATTTTTACCAAATATTAATTTGTACTCCTAGCTCAAAAATGGAAGTTTTCTTGCTCTGGTAGGAATAATAGTGAATTTAAATAAGCTTTCTGAAATGCAGGATTTATGCTCAGCATCACTAGCCTAAGCTTCCCATGCACTAATTACTAGAAACTCCATGAAAGTAGAAAGAAAAGACAAAGTCCCTGCTGAACACCATGAACTTTTAAATCTCTGAAGAATCATATGCATTGCTCCATACATATACTTGAAGTTAAATCATCTCCCTTCCTGCCTCCTCAGCTTTGTCAAAATTCTTTTTGAGATTTATTTCTCTTTTTCTACATTCAAAAGGTAATTTCCACCTTCTTGCTTATCTGTCCAATATCTGTCACATTAAACTTTTCATTATTATTGCTATAGGTCCTAATCTTGAAGCTCAGTCTGACTGTGTCTTTCCTCATGTCTCCTTGCATTGACTGATCCTTTTTTTAGGAAGCAATTTCCCCTCTTACACTTCTCTTTTACATTTTCTTATGACACATCTCAGAGATTCCCACCATGTGTGATATTCCTCTGATGAATGTACTTATCTGGAACGTAGGGTGAGCCAAGAGGTTTTGTTTGTAGTGGGTAGGCCGAAGCAGATGATTCTGTGGCACCATTAATGTAATTCCAAAGTAGATGTAGAGCTCGTGCTCTGTGATCCTGAGCATTACATTTCTGCTGCCCTGGTCTCTCTGATCTGCAGAAGTCTGTGTTACACAGCTCTGTGTCGGGGCTGGTGAAATAAATCTTGTAACACCAAGAGCTATTCTCATGTCTTGTGCTACTGACAGTGTTCTCATGTACCTTCATTCTCCAGAAAAACTACTTTTTGCACAGGCCAGTGACAGCAGAGGCCCATTAAAAAGGACCTATTTTTCTTTACTCTTGATGAATAGGTAACTTGACTGATCATGTGCTTTAAACACTCTGCTAAAAGTGAGCATTAGCTAGTTCTCACAGCCAAAACTCTTATTGAGCATTGTTAATATTCCTGAAAGAACATCCACATCAGCCCTATCTATTTCTAAATGAACTTTTTAAGTCATGTTTTCACCATGGTTTCTTCAGACTTGGAGGGGGGAAGGGTATTTATCACTTCATTAAATATTTCACTTCGGATGTTCTTGATGAGATTGCAATTCTTTCACTCATAATCTCTTCTGATGTACGTAAAATAACTTGTCAGATTTTTAATTTTAGAACACTAATCAAGAAAAATAGTCTCTATAGCCTGAGAAAAATAATCCATCCTTGATTGACTCTTCCAGTAGCAGCTATTTTTACTGCAACAGCAGGTGGTTTAAGATTCTTTACAAAATACAATGTCCAGAGAAAAGCACTCCCTCCCTCTTCCTTCACACCCCTAACAAACCCATATAGCCAGATGACTCCAGTCCCACTGTGAAATAATTTTAGCTTGTCCACTTGTTATCACTTGAGGTTTTCCACTGATTTCACAGCTGTATTCCTTTATCTCCTCCCTGCATGATACCTAAAGGTCTGCTCCAATTTTTTTATTTAGATTTTATGCACAGGGATAAGTTACAACTCTTTGATACAAAGCATCTCATTTTCCAGGACACCCCACAGATATTAGCAATTACACTGGAATACAAAAGCTTTTCATCCAAGCAAATTATTTGTTTTCCAGTAAAGAATGTAAGATCTCACCTCTGAAAAGGGATTTTTTTGTTGTTGTTTCTCTCATAACTGTGAATGACCTGTGAGACCCATCTGGTCTTTCCACAAATGAGAGGAAGAAAACCCTTCAAGGATAAAATATTATTTATTCTATGAGAAAACAATTTTAAATTAGAAAAAGAAAGTGTTTGACTTTATAACACTGCGTGTGTCTGATTTGAATCACTCGCAGCTTGTACTAATACACCCTCTTAAAATGTTAGATTGCATAATGTCTATGTGGAGAGTATAAAAACGTTTCTCACCAGTAAGCAATTGCATATGGTCTGAAAATTAATCCCTCACTAGCAGAATACATAAATAGATATCCAGATTTGTTAGTGGGGCTCCAACTGCTTTGTGCTTCTCAGACGGTGCAAAAATAACCATAGACCCGGCTTAAATGTTCAGCTGAAGTGGGTTTACGGCTGCTTTCCATTACCAAAACAGTGGAGAGCAACTGGAGGGGGCTCGTGGATCTGGCCTGTTCTGCAACTCAATGTCTCAACCCGTGTAGTACAACACTAATAGCCTAGCTAGGATGCTTCAGTACTTCCCAATTGCTGACTGCTAGGATACCTTTGTGAGCTGAGAACCTGTGATTACACAGATGTTAGGCGGAAGAAAAAAGAGGAGAGGCGTCACGGTATTAATGTTCTAACTCAGTGGAAATGTGTATCCTGAGGAAATTCGTATGAATAATGTAGTGTAGGTCAGATAATGGTCAAGTCCTAGCATGAATATACACACTGTTCTGGGAACTGGGAAGTTTTGCTTGTGTTCTGTCTTCAGTGGCTTATCCTGATCTGCTTTATGTATTTTGAAATTGGGTCAGAATTTACAAGGTCAGTTACTATCTCACAGCTGACCCATGAAAATTTATTTAGCAATTTATTTTGTTTTCACATCATGCTATGCATGTCTCTGGTACTTGTAATTCTGTTCTGAGACCATTTTGGTTTTGAAGCCCATTTTTCTGTAATCCCAGTATTGAATTACATATTCAAAATAGGGAAAGAAATCCCAGTTGCCCATGTGAATCACCTATAAAGGATAGTAGAAGAAATCTTTGACAGATGGAGCATTATTTTCCCCATGCAGGAAGAAATTACTTTTGGACTTCTTTCTAAACTATCTGATATAGAGATTATGTAGAGGTGGAGGATATCACCTACAGCAATGTAAGTTTGCATTAGAATTGGGGTGTTTAAACTAAAAACATTCAAGCTGTGATGCTGATGTACCAGCAGTCAGGAAAGATACCGTGCCAGCTGTCCAGATAAATTGTGGGGAGAGTTTGCATCAAGGTCTTGAGTTCAGGACCTGGATCTGCATCATCTCCCTACTCCTATAGATTTGGCTGCCTCTGTTCAAGGTCAGCTCTCCTATGGTGCTGTAGAAAACATCCAAATGGGGAGAGCTGTGAGAAGCCTTGTCTGAGGCCTCTCTAATGGAAGTTACAAGGAGGCAAAACTGAAAAAAACTGTTCAAGAGATGGTGGTTGGAGCAGCCAACACCTATAGACCTGTAGCATCTCCCTGCTGTGAGCATAATGTCACAGCACCCTTATTCTGGTTTTGACAGCCTGGCTGATGCAGCATGGACTGCACAAAAATAACTTGGTTTTGTTTTACTGTCCTAAAAATCTCAATACACGGTAGCCTGATACAGTTGACACAAACTGTTCTTTTGGATATTTTTCCACAACAGTCTATTATATTTAATGACCAACTGTTGATGATCCTGTGGATATTTCTGCATGACTTGGTACAGCTTTTGATGGAAAGAGGTTTAGGCTGAAATGCAGTACCTTGTGCTTGTCTCAGTCCAAGACATCATATGCATTTTCCACAGTTCAGCTGATGCAGGGAACCTTGACAATCTGTCATGCCATGAGATATATCAGAGCCTCTAGGAAACAATGAATTCCAGAGTTACTGATAAAGGTGCTTTGTGCCTAGTCACGTGTTTACAAGCAGAATCCTACTTGTGTGACAATCTATGGCCAGTTAGAATATTGTAACGCCCAATGTCTTGGAAGAGAGCTTAATTTAAGTTCAAAAAGAATACTTACATTAAATGTAATCATGTATTTGTTTTCATCAGTGGCACTTTCCTGTATATAGATCCTAAGGAGAGATTACAATTTTTCTCAGGCCAAGATTGTAAAATATCTCTTTTTAACTCTGTTGCATGTAATAAACTCTAATCTACTTATAGTCGAAGATCAGTCATGTATTATCTTACTTCAAATTATTATTCTCAAAATTTAAGTGACCAAAATCTATTATTTTATTTTTTTGGGGACATTGAAGAGTCTATAACTCAAGGAACAATTTGTATGCAAGGGAGAGCAAGATACCTGAATTGTTTAGACTATGCTACCCTTATACATGTGTTAATTTCTCTGAATAAGTACATAGTAAATTCTTCAGCATAGCCTTAACTGTTAAACCTTTTATATAGGACTAATTGGGTTAATCCAATGCCCTACAGCATCCAAACTTGTGGTCCCTTTTATTCTTAAATACTGTAAAATATAAATTCCACTTGGAAAATATAATCATATGTGAATAAAACAATCAGAGAGTTCCAGCAGCCATACAGCCATGAATCCACAATAGTAGGGCTGGAACCAGAACAGCCTCAATAGGCTTTTTCTTTTTTTTATTTTTTTTTCCCACACATGACGATGCTTGCTGATGCTTCTAAGTAAGGCAACTTCACCCTTTATGTATCTCTTGCCCAACTCTTTTGACCTCTGCTTCAAGAACAGCTTGCCAGGATGGACAATTCATGCCTATGTCATCATTTTAATCAGGCTAATGCATTGCAAGGAATTAATAACTTCATCATTTCTCTGGTACTGTTCAAATTACTGTTATCAATATTTAAGGTTACTGGAAAAACTATGAAACTCCCCCTCAGGGAAAACTGCTTATTTTACTCAACTCTTTTGAGACAAGACTTGCATATTTTGTAACCCACCAGCTCTTTCAAGATGTGTTGTCTGTTTGCCCTGGGGGCTTGGTCTGGAATCATTTACATCAGTTTTAAACAGAAATATGTTCAGCAAAATACGTTACTCCACCAGTAAATCAGTTTGCCATAAAAATCTGAATCAGTCTGTGTTTTGTACTTAGTCCTCAGGCTTCACGTTTGTTTCATTAGCGCTCCCCTTCTCTTTTCTAGAGAGACCTGCTTTTGATTTACAGTAGTAACCTTCTGTCCTGCACTGGCTTAGCCTTTGAGCCATTACTTTTTCATTTTTAGCCTTGGGCCAACTGTCCGTAACCTTTGTGTCTTGCATCAGTGGTATTCAGCCTCTTGTAGTTTACAGCAATCATGTAGCAATGACCTTATAAACTTTCTGTACCTTTCTCCTTCTTGAGTGTTCAAATTCACATCTAGCATGGCAGTGTATTGTTCAGGTGCTGCTGGGGTCTCTGTTTTCAGCAAGCACAGGTTCTGCTTCAGCAGTTGCTGGCCTCTTTCACTTGGGTTTCCAAAATCTGTTGGAAATATAGGCTAGGCTTATCTTCTTTCTATCTTGAAATGTTACAGCATTTATAGGAATGCTGCCACCAGCATTCAAGGAGATTTTTTATCCTTTCTTTGTTTTGGGCCTTCTGTGATCTTTGTCAGGTAGGGAAAAAGCGGACATTTTTATAATTTAAAAAAAAAAATTTAAAAAGGCAGTAAATAAATCCAGTCTTTATAAATTCAGTCTGGAAGAAAGCAGCAACAAACTGGTTCTCTTTCACAGCTTATGCTGTCATTTTGTTAACTCCAGACTGTATCAGATGCAGGTTTCTCTTATTCTAACTCATGATGAATTAATTTAAATATCAGAGAACCTCTCAGCACCTGTTGGACTGACACCATATGCTCCTATCTTGCAGATAGATGTCAGAGAAATAGGCTTCTTTGAAGCAGGAGATAGAGGGATGATCCATAGAAGAAGGTCATGAAGCTGGAAATACATTGCATGGCATGCACAGGTGAAAGGACTTGCCCATTTGGTCCAAGAAATCTGTCAGGTGTCCATCACACTGCCAGCAGGATTGTAAATTATAAACAGCATATAAGTCTTGAAGGTAACAACAGAATACATCACACTCATGGCTTTACGACTTGCTTAAATCTAGACATCTGTGATAAAAAAAAAATAATGAAAGAAGAAACTAAGGCAATGAGTTCTTTTAGCATAGGTGTTATATCAACAACTCATATTTAAAGATACTTCAACATTTATGTGCAATTATAAAAGAAATTATAGTACATGCTTTATAAAGTTAAAACCAATCCTTGGGGTTCCTTTTGCCTGAATTTTTTTTCAAAGTTATTTGTTGCTATTCTTAGTTTAGAATTTTAGAACTTTTTTTCTAAAATTTGAGAACTATGGAGAAGTTTTTAAACAAATTCTTGTGTTTCCTGACTGCAGTTTAGCAGCACAGTTCAGAAAGTTACCTCATTAAGGTATCTGTAGTGTAGTAGGTACTAAGGTAGCCTACAGCTTTAGAAATCTATTATTTCCAACTGTGTACAAATTTTCATATTACTCTTCTCAGTTCATGCTTTTAAGAGTGCTCCAAGTGCAAAGATCCTTAAAAGGATACTGTTCATCAGATGAAAAACAGCTTGATTATAATTTTGTGCAAAAAGATTAAAATAGATAGCCTTCTCCCCCTCCCTGTTTTGCTCATGAGCTCACAACATTTAGTGTTTCTTTGTTGTAATTTTCTTGTGGATTTTTGATTGCCTCAATGTATATTCTCTAACTGTTATACAAAACCTACTGATATTTTGCTTCACAGAGGAGGGCTTTCCTTTTTTTGTTACTGCTTTGAATAGTTGATAATGTGAAACAAAATACTGGAATTTGCATTGGTTACTCTTGTATGACATTCTCATTAATATGTTTTTCTTTAATTTTTCCTCAGTTTTTGTTCTTTGGAAAGGGCTCTTTTTCATATTTATTTCCTGGTTTCTGGGCTTTTTGAGTTAAAAAAAATAAAAAGTCATGTGATCTATTTAGTGGTATTCAAACAATTGGATTCAAATGAGTTGCAGTACATTTAGTGTGGGGGACTAAGTCAGCAATATCCTTGATCTGAATCTCAGGGCATGGTGAGTTGTACACAGAAGAAATCAATAGTCTGTGGTAGAATGTTTGCAGTAACTCCTGATGGAACTACTGCTTTTCAGACTAGACTTCAAGAGTGGAAGGTAGCAAAAAATTCCATGGAAAAAAAGAAACACCATAAATATAAAATATTTTTGTGTGTGTATGTGTATGCAGATATAGTTAGTCTGAATAAAAATCTTTGCTAATTCTTAAAATGGCTAATTTTAGGCTCATTATGATGACACACTTTTAACACCTGTAGCATTTTTGGGAATGAACTGATGCTTTCCACAGTACTTACCCAGCCTGTGTTCCTTCTGTATCTTAAAATGCTTGCTACTAATCTCCCTCCTAGTCCAGGAGGATTATGATAAATCGTCCTGAGTGCTTCACCAGGAGGAATATGGTGTTGAAGATGAAAATTATTTAATTTTAGGATATACAGAGACTTATTTTATGGTTTTTTTTTCAGAACTGTTTACTTTGCTTTTCCTTACTTGGCCTGCAATTCCACAGAGGCAAAATTTGCCTGACATGCAGTATTTTACATATGTTGGATGTATGTTCTTCAATATCCCTAAAACTGGTTTTGTTCAATTCCTGAGGCAGCTTTCCTTTAATGAACAATAATTGAACAATGGAGAATTTATCTGGCTGAGGGCTTCTGGTTTCATCATCTGCTGGAAATTTTAAGGCCTTTATAATTATCTAGCTGCACATCTCTGTTGCTCATTGTTGTCCAGGGTCAGTGTTAACTCTGCACAGGAAGGCTACTTATTATTACTATCTGTTAATTACAGATAAGTATCAAAATTACTATAACAGTGGGCTTTATACAACACAATTGCTCAAAGCTAAGATAAAACTAAAAGTAATTAGGTAATATTCACCTGGTCATTAAACAATTGCTATCACAGCTAAACAAGTTTAAACTAAAGCTACAGGCAAGTCAAGCCAAATGAAGCCTGACAAATCCTAAGGCTGAGACCTTTACAGGACTCATGCAGTCCTGGAATCCTATTGTTAGCCATAATAACACTTTATTTACTGGACTTGCAGGCTACAATGCTGTGTGTCAAAAGGGATGGGTGCTCTTGCTAATAAGAAAATTCAGAGGTAGAATCTTACATATAGTCTTGTCTACAACTCTTTGGATCCATGGAAGGTGCAGTACATCATTCAGAGTGACAAAGATTTACACATGCTTTAACATTCAATATTAACATTTTTCATCTTGCTGTAAGGATGCTTTCCTATCTGAAGAAAATGCACAATGCCAAAAATCAAATAGTGTATAATGTTCAACAAACATTTTTGTAAACTTATTTATTTACATAATATGCATTGATTTAGTCTCTCAAAACATTTTTGCTTTTAATTTGAACTTCATTTTTGCTATAATTTAGCTTAGAATTCACTGTCACTTTAGGGCGGAAAAAAAGTCATTTTTATATAGAGATAAGTAATGATTTTAATAACTTGTGACTGAATTTATTTAAAATATTTTTTGAATATTCAGAAAGAGTTTGATTGCCAGAGAAAGCACAAGGCAGTTGAGCTGCTATACAATTGTCTTTCAAAATATTTTTTGAATATTCAGAAAGAGTTTGATTGCCAGAGAAAGCACAAGGCAGTTGAGCTGCTGTACAATTGTCTTTCTTCCAAATCACAAGTGTGTGTAATAGGAGACTTCCCACTTTCCTTATTCCAAATACTAGAGAATTTTAAAGATGAAAGTTTTAGTTGTTCATGCAGTACTTACCTCCCACAGTTTTTAATCAGATGATAGAACACTGATACTTGTACAATACAATTTGATAGATATGTATTTGGTTATTTTTCTATATGTGGCATAAATACAGTGTTGTCTCACATTTAAAAGTATCAAACATACTACTCTAATAACCAGGGAATGGCCCAAGTTTGGAAAACATTGTAAACAGAATATGTGTGATATACAATTAAATTAGATCCTTTTCTATTCTTTTGTAGAGAGTAGCAGAATTTTGGAATCTATATAGCACATAACTGAAGTGTCCCCATGCTGGAGAAAATTCTGAGATTGCATAACAATCACGTGCAATACATAAGAGCTACTGCAGAAGAAATATTCAGTGTTAATAGAATCTAAATCAATGTTCTTGGATTATCATGACAGTGAAAGTGTTATATTCTGTAGAAGTTTTTAAAGTTTTTTAAAGTAAGCTGTCTGAAAAATAGCTTTTATTTTCTGCTGGTTGGATATCTGATTCTTATTTTATATTATTCAACATTACTAGGATAATGTTGCCACAGCTTTGGTAGCAAGTGCTTGGGGTGGGAGCCCAGATGGTCATGTGTACATATGGAAGAGCTGTCCACTGAGCAGTCACAGCTGGTATAATTTTCCTGGAGGAAACAGCAGCAGCAGGAAGAAAAGAATTGCTGAAAGTTGGTTTGTTTTATTAGCAAATTAACTACAATTTTATCATCTCTCTCTTTTGAAGTAGGTTAAGTAACACCCAACACAGTACCATAATTTTCTGTTGCCACAAAGCAGCTGAGACTTGGTTAAAAGGTGTTTTGTGTGTACATGCTGAGACTCTCTCTTTCACTCAGATGTTTACTTATCTTCTTCACTGATTCTCATAGGACAGATCTTTTGTTTATGCAGGTGCACACTTATTTTCTTACCAGAATAGATTGTTAACTGGATTTTCATTCCCAAGGTTGTTTCACATGAGAACCTAGCTAGCTGCACTTAAAAGAAGTAATAGGCTAGCTGGTAATTTTAACAAAGCAAGGCCTGATTTTATAACATCTTGCACCTGTCCACAACAGTTTTCCTGTTAGTTGTGCCTGGTATGATGTTTGTTTCCAAGAAGAGAAGGGAGCCTTATGGTGGTGGTGCCTACCGCCTCTGCCTCAAATGTGCATCCTTAATATTCTCATAAAACAAGGAATGCATATAAAAAGGGAGGTGCATGGCAAGTGCTTTTTTGGAGAGTTTAGAAACAGGCAGATCTTTCTTCTCACAGAGAATTATAGTGCCTATGACTGTTAATCAACCTTGAAAGGGTATTAGCTAAAGGTGTGATCTTCTCCATTAGTTTAGATGAAAGAAACAGCCCGTTTCTGTAATAATTAGAATAGTTAAACTTCTTCTAAATTTGTGTCTACAACTAAAGTACCTCTTGGTTCTTGTTTGAGGATGGTTTGCAGATAGATTTCTAATTAGTAAAATGCTGAAGTAACAAACTTCTAAAACACGTGCAATACCTCTGCATTCTCACGGCTTCTTCCTTCGTTATACACCCTTGGATATGCAGTCAGACATACACAAGTTTTGTATCTACTAGATTTAATTCATAGAATACCCAAAGGACAGCTGGCTTAAAGATATTTTTTCATCCTAACAGAGTAGATTTTAACTAGGAGCAATGAATGCTAGATTCATTCAGTGTGATGAAGCTACAACAGGAACCAAGTATTTCCTGATTATCTCCTATACTGGCACTCAATTTCTTAGGTAATCTGGCTTCCCAAAATCACATCAAAGCCTAATAGAACTCAGGACAACTTAAAAAGAAAAAGGACTGTGTAAGTCCATGTTAACAGGCAGAATCTAGTTAAATCAGACATTTTCTACGGGCATATTTTATCTTTGTCATTGAAGAGATAAAAAGATGATGGCAAAAGAACATTTGGGGAATGAAGATTTTTTTTGCCTTAAGATTAGAGCTTTCATTATGTTGCTCTAGGTGGGAGAAATTTAAATGCAGATGCCTTTGCAGACTTTATCTTTGTGAAGACTGGATCAAAGGGAAATTAATCTGTTACATAAGAATCACCAGAAACTACTTGGTCAAAGCATCAGTACTTAGGCCTCATCTAGTCAAGTTTTGAATACTTCTAAAGGTAAAAATTTCCCAAGCTCTATGTGTACCTATTTTAGTGTTTGACCTCCTTCATTGTGAAAATATTTTACCAAACAGCCAGTTGGACTTACCCTGGTTGTGACCTGGTTTATTGGCTCTTATTCTCCTCCTGGGTACCTCTGAGAGGAGTCTGTCTTCAGCTTCCTCTTGGGAAGGAAGAGGATACCCAGGCCCAGCCATCTTCATGACACTCACTCAATGCCAGTCGTCTTACTGGGGAACCCAGACTGGTAACAAGTGCTCGGGAGGGGAGGGTTCACACTCATAGACCTGCTGCCCAAAATTTTGGAAATGCAGCCCAAGATATGCCTGTTTCTCTTTAATTAAAGAGATTAAATTATCTTTTTATTAAAGACATCTTCTGTAGTCCAGGACCATGTTAATATACATCACATACACTGGAAAAAAGCCATCGTGAATGATTACATGTGCACATTGTGTGTTAACTAGGTTGTCTTATGTTTTTTTCTTTTTTATTTTTTTTTTCTTTTAATGACTAATCCTTTCTGGCTAATATATTCACTGATAGTTGCCATTCATAACTGTGTATTCCTGTCCACCCTAGAGTTGTAATGCTCAAATAAATTACCAAATCAGGTCTTGCAAACTCCTCAGAGATTTCGTAAGTTGATGTGTGGAAGGGAAATAGGAACATGCAAAGAAAACTTTGTTACAGAAAGAGGTACTGATGTTCAGTACAGACTAATAATTGAGTTTCTGTTTAGCCACAACCAACAACAGTTTGTGTTTAGGTTTTCCAGTAGAATTTCTTGGAGTAGAATACTTCTGAAAGCCTGGTCCTTCAGAGAAGGTTAGAAGTCATGCTGCAAGTGGGGGCATTTGTTACTACTCAAGGTTATCTTTTATTTGCAAATCTGCTTATTTAAATCCTTTTTTGGGTATGTAGTATCATAGCCTTTTAGTCTTTGCTGCAATGGTTTGTATGTCCAGAAGACTTTGTCAGAACAGAAGGTTCAGTACTTTTACTAGCTGCAGGTTACTCTGAATAGTTCATGGAAAGCATATATGTGATACTTGTCTCACACTGAATATGCTCACTCAGAAGACTAAATAATAAAATAATTTTAATTCATTATTTTTGCATTTTGTAACCAGCATAGCAAATGCGGTAATTATCCTTATAACCATATGCTGGTTAATGGCTCTTCATTCTTGAAAGGGGATGTATTTTAATGAGTGCTAAAATAATTTGTGTGCATAGAGGAGTTGGAAAATTTGCGTAGCTCTTTGATAGCAAAAATACTCAATAAACATTTTTGCTGGCTGAGGTAGAGTTAATTTTCCTCACACTAGCTAGTAGAGGGCTGTGCTTTGGATTTAGCCTGGAAACAGTACTGGTAATAGAGAGAAGCTTTCCTTAGTGCTGAGCAAATCATCTAAATCAACATAGGTGCTTTATTGAGTGACCCCTAAGTTATTTTTATACATTACGAAATTTAATTTGAGGTAAGAGTAATCTGTTTAATTGAAGAAAATAGCAACTTAGGTTTTTTCATCATGGACAACGTAGCATAATTGTTCTTCAATGTGTTAATCTAATTACCTGTGTCTTAAAGCAAAGGGGAATCTATATATCTCATCCTGAGCTGAAATAATAAGGCACATAAACTTTAAGGAATAGTATGTAAAAGTCTAAAAATAAGCTATTCAGTAAAAAACTTTTCTATTTTTCTTCTTTTTGTGTTTTTTGTTTGTTTTCTTTTGTTTTGGTTTGTTTGTTTGTTTTGGGGTTTTTTTTGGGGTGGGGGGGTTTGGGTTTTTTTCAGAAGGTGACACAACTGATTTAAAAACTACTTCTCTAAAGTAGAGACAATAACTTATCTATGGATTTATCCCAATTAGGAGGATTGGACTGTATTAATGTGATAACCCATTAGCACTCTTATATTATTTTATTTTTAAGGACAACTTTTTTTTTCCTCTAGGAAAACAATTTGCTTTAATTTCTTCTGGAGATCTTCAGTTACATTTATTGCATTCGGTATCAGATTTCACATGCTGTTCTTGAATCTAATTTAACATATATTTTAGTTTATGTAAATTCTAAATTTGCTGCCTATTCCCCTCTGGAATTTTCTTGTGAGATATTATCTCCATGCAGGAAACAAAACGAGTTCAGTTCCTCTTTCACTACATACTCACGCATTTTGTTTACCTGGAATAACACAGTTTTTGTCTGTGACTTACACTCTAAACCATCCTGGATTTTTTGGCTATTCCTAAATCAATGAAAAATTAATCTGCTCCTGAAAACATCTATCTGATGTCTGCTTTGCTGAGTCAGTCTTTAGAGCAACCATAGCTGGGAATCCAATAAACTTTTTCAGGCTGTAAAAATTACTTTTCCCCTCATATGAGTATTTAACATATGAAAGTTGCTCGAGGCATATCCTGAAGCAGTTGCTCAAATGGAGCTGCTGTGTGTCAGTACTGTACTGGCATAAATTCCCTGCTCTCTTCCCACACATTTTCTGGTGTACAAGTAGGGCAGGAATGTGAACGCTTAACACCCACTACCCACTACCCAAAAAAAAAAAAAAAANCTACACAAAAAAAAAAAAAAAAAAAAAAAAAAAAGCCTGATCTCTTTGTTGAAGATTATTTAATGTCATGCCTAAAGATATGTAGACCCCAACTATCTCATATGCAAACGAGGAAAAAAAGCCCCAGTATCCTACCTTTTTTTCTTCAGTGTCATAACATTAATTTGATATCATTGCATTTTATTCTATTTTAATTTGCTCCCTCATCTTCACCAGTCTGGAAATATTAGTTTCCCACTGAAACCTCTCACATTCTGCTTTTTAAAGGAATAACATATGAAAGCAAATATGCAACAGTGTCAAATTCACAAGAAGCTCTTCACATTTTCAGCCTCTATAAACTCTTCTTATAGATTGAAAGTGATCTCCAGGGGATGGGTTTGAATAGAGCTGCTCAAATTTAGATTGTTTGTTGAATTGTACATCATTCACTTGTGTCTGAGGGTTATTCTTCTATTCCCTTTTGTGTTCTCTTTAAATGCATTATAGATATTTACTACATTAGAACCTATCAAAAAAAAAAAAAGACAAGGTTTGCAGGTATTTTTACTGGTGTGGTTATTTTTTTATTATTTCTATTTTTCATTTTTTTAGTACATTAGACTCAAAGCTGAATGTGCATGGAAATGGCTGCTTTCTCACTAGATGGTTTTGTTCTGTCCAGCGTGTTCACTGATTTCAGTCTTCAGCATAAGTTAGATAAACATAAAATTCCTTTATGTCATTTTTTTTCTCCTCCTTGGTATTATTGTCCTCATGGAAATGTACTCCTGTTTTTAAATATAACTAAATGATACGAGTGAAGGAACATAATAGGTGAATTCTTAATGTGCAGAAAACCACTGTAAATAACATGAAAATACCTAGACCCAGCAAGTTGTTGCATAACATAAGAGAAGTTATGCTGATGGTGATGGACCACTGATCTAGATTGAAGATAATGATTTGGAAATTAATTGTTCTGAGCAAAAAGGAAAACAGAATTAATTTATCCTAGAGACATAATTTTGGTTTTGTTGTTGGAAAGCTGAAACTGACAGTTCTCAAGACAAAGGTATGAATTTTTTTTATTCCAATATTCTTTCTAGATTCTTGAACTGCTTTGAGGATTTTTGGGGATGTTTTTCTTCCCCAATCTTGTTTGATCCTGTTTTGGTTTTAGTTTTTTTGTGGGTTTTGGTTGTGTTTTTTTCTCTCAGAAGAAGTTTCAGTGGGAAATATTCTTCTCAGCATCTTCAATTTCCTGGAATGACATCGTCCAGATTTTCGAGCGACTTCTACTCAAACTTAGTATCACTAAGGTGAAATTTCCTCACTGCCTTGCTTTGCCTTCCATAAATGTAAAGATTTGGGCCCAAGAGAGAGAAGAAGTCACCAAGAATTGTTTGCTCAGAACAACATCCAGGTGGCTTTCAAGTATGTCCAAGCCTTAAAGCACTGGGGGCTGGCAGAATTGTCATTGCATATTTTTGAAACAAAAATAAAAACAAAACCCACAAAAATTAAACCCATAAATTGATAACTGACAAGATGAGTTTCATTAGCAGAATATATTCTCATTTATACTCCTTGTTATTTTCTGCTAGCTTCCAAAGCCACTGAAGTAAGTAAAGAAAAATGCTGAAAGAATACTAGGAAAAAAGCCAAAACAACCAATCCATGACTTGATAAATGGCTGGGGAAAAAATTACTTGGAAAATAAGTAAGAAAATGATAATGCACCAACATTATCAGATTCAGGAATTGTTCTCCTAGATTATATTCTGATTCTCTCAAACAGTGTGGAATTTTTGGTTTATTTTATTTTTCTTGTATAATTTTATGTTTAAGAAATAATGGAAAGGGCGCAATATCCCAAAGGTGAGTACATTTCAGCATATATGTAGTGTGCTTTCATAGATAAATCAGTTTACAGGTTGTATGTAGAAAACTTTTAACTATAAATTTTCTCATTTGCATTTTTGGTAAAGTGTGCTGGCTAATGTTGCTATATTTATTAAGGTTTACTGGTTTTTGTTATGATTTACAGCAGAGAAAAATCCTCTGACACAGGAATTCTGGAATAGGTAGTGTTGTGTCCATGTATGTAATGAGGGCTCAGGTTAATAGAAGAAAAACTAGCAAAACCTCCCTAAAACTAGTGGATATAAATAAAACCTTTCTGATATTGCCAGGATACTTAGCTGGAGAATAAAACTTTGAGCTAGAGATAGTTCTCACCAAAAGGAGTTTTACTCTAACAGATGTTTAATTTGTTTCATTATTTTATGCACACCTTTATATTCAGGACAGCACACTATCCAAGCCTATCATGGAAGGACTAATATCAGAAGTTATTTCACTAGGAGGTATTATTTTGTAATAAATGAACTTCTGGATGTTTTGGTTTTGATTTTGGTTTCTTGTGGTTTTGTTCTGTTTTAAATTTCTTGTATGATTAGTACAAGTACTGTTAAAGGAAGAACCTGCTAACCCACTAACTAGTCACTTAACACTGAGATTTCCTTTTTCCTGCTTACTATAACTCAAGGCTCACATCTCTAGATTAACAGTGCAATGGTATTAGTTTAGCTCTCTGTACTGCCCAAATACTTTTAACAGTCACAACTAGAAATAAAAAATAAAAATTGTGACCATATGAGTTTCTAGCATGCTTGAAAACAAAGAAAATGCAAAATATTTTCAAGTGGGCCACATGCCTGTATCAATTCTGTCCCATCTGAGTGGGAAAGATTTAGAGAACTGTAATTAGTGAACTCTCAGCATACTTAATTTTCCCTTTGCAAAGATAAATACCAAACTAACTAACAAAACAACAAAAAACCCTCAAAATAGAAAACATTTGTCTCATTGCTGAATTAATTTTGTGTAATATTGTGACTCTGATGTATCTGTAGCCCTCATCTGAAATGTTTTAGGGGAGAGAAAAAGAGGCCAGCACAGTTAAAAATGAACTTAAACAGATAAATTGGGCACAACTGTGATATATGGACAACTTTAAGTGGCTGATTACAGCTTGCTTGCCTAATAAGTGCAGCTGCTGTGCTAGGATAGAAAGAGGCTATGATGATGCTACCACTATTAAAATGACAGCAAATAAACTAGTTTCTCAGTTGAATACTATTCTCAATTTCTACCTTATTCCCTGTCCAAATAAGGGATTATAATATTTGTGTTACAATTGTGGCCGACTGTACAGTTAAAAAGAGGGTGGCTTTTTAAATGTACAGTATAGACCATTTTTCAGTATTTTACATCATAAAGACACAAAATTGCTAAATTAGACCAGGGCATAGAGAACTGTGGTGACTTGCACAACGTCAAACCAAAAGTCATCCCAGAATAAGGAATTCAGCTTAAATCTCTCATCCTTTGCCTTTACCATAAATATATCCAGCAGCTGGCTTATCTCTAAAAGCTGGGTAAATTAAAGACGTGTTGTCAAGTTGCTAGACTTCCATTTGAATGATTTTGTTCTTATATCTATCTATACCCTCAGTGTAATCCTTTATTAAAAATAATTCATTTTCCCCCAGATCATTATATGAACCATTATCAGCATAGAAAGGCTCTTGAGGTTACTGGCAATAACAAAGCAGAACATGTGAGCTGTGAAAGAAAACACTCCAGAGCTCAAACAGATTTCTCTTTCAAGCTTCTCAGGAGGCATTAGAAACAATGGGAAATTATTATAAAAGTCTTACTTTCAGAGGTGTCGAACTGCCACATCTGTTGGAGATCAGTGGGAGTTACAGATTCTGTATGCCTCAGTACATCAAGCCAATAATTTTAAATATAGTTCATTCATTGCCATCTTTAAGATAATAACAATAAGGCTAATTATATCCTCCTTCCACTATGCATTCCATTAACCAAAGAACATCACCTCTCTTAGGGTGCAGTATTCAGAGGTGACATTACTTATGGCCAGAGTAGCAATCTAGATGGGAGGAGACCCCCTAAACCCATCCTGCCATTCAAAGGTTCAAATGCCAGAAGCCCCAGAGAGAAACTTCAGGCACATGACAGTGTGCATGAACACTGACATTTTAGAAGCATTTTGATCTTTTAAAGCAGCAGCAGTTCAAACTTGTGCAGTCCGTATAGGCAATGTGTGTTGATGTTGAAGCATGAGTCAAAATGATGTCTGGCATGTTGCAGGTGGAACTGCCTTGGAGCTGGAGCAGATTTTGTCTGAAAAAAAACTCTTGAAATCTGTTGCTGTTTTCCTTTGGGAACCCTTTACCTTTTGGCAGAACCAAACAATGGATGAATACATCTTCAAAATCTCCCTGTTGAAAGGAGGTGATGACTCTTCTACTGTAGCTTTTCCAAAGTGGTTTACTTTGAACTCTTTTGTAGCTACTACACAGCATTTGCTTTGCATGACTTTTTGTTTTGTAGGTGCAAACTTCAGCATATTCAAGCTCTGAGGGATTTGTTTGGAGAGTTTTGAAAGGCAGGATTTCTTTGCCACCTCTCTCTCCCCTTTCCTAGCAAAGTTAGTTATTTGTGTACATCCTGCAGCTGTGTTGGGGGGAGACTACATTCTTACGATGTTGTAATTATTTTCCTTCCTCCTCATCATCCTTATCCTTGTGCTAGTTTTATAAACAGCAGCAAAACCATTAAATAGCTTGATCACCAAATGACATGAAGAATGATTTGTTGTAAATAGTTCTACATGTAGAAAGGTATTGTCTTTTACTTCAGATCTGCAATGCTCACTTTAATTTATGCTCTTAAATAAGTTTTGCCACAATTTCCACAATTTCTACCATAATCTTTTTTTCTTCAACCAGTAACTTTTGGAGGGCAAAAGAAACAGAGCGATTGCTTGTGTCTAGAAGTACTCCAAGTTTTCAACAGACTTATTATTTTGGCATTGATTGAAAAGAATACAAAGCTCAAATCCATGAAAGTGTGGCTTAGAGCATGAGGCAGGAGGCTTGAGTAATCTGGTGGTAAAGGGAACCAAAAAGAAAGGCTGCTACTTTGCACACCAAAGTTCTGAAAAACTGAATTCTGCATAGACATTGTTTCCTGTGTCCATCACCTGTCCTTTCTCAATTGTTCAAGCCTAATTATTCTTTTGAAATGTCTGGAAAAAAAGGGAAGCTATAAAACATTATTGTGAGTAGAACAGAATGTATTCTGCTCTTGAGTTAAGAATTATCATCAGCAAAAGCACTTGTCACAGAATTAGGGTTAAGACCTTAGAAACTCATTCAGTAGGAGGGTTAAAAACTAGGTGGCTGCTTGAGCAGATGCTCTTCTTTAAGAAAGCACTCTAGTCTGCAAGTCCCTCTCCAGGCATTGAGAAGATTTAGCCATTATCTCCAATTAATATTCCCTTCTGTGATGAACCTTTTAGCTGTTCTTTTTTTTTTTTTTTTTTAATATAAAGTATGTTTGAGTAGTTTGTTTAATGTTAAAAGTATTTGTTTTGTTTTGTTATTTCTCAAACATATCTACAAGAGTCATGGAGCTTGACATTGAGAAATTGATCTGTTTTCAGAGTGTGAAAGTTGAGGATTTCCATTCTGTACATATTTGAGTAACAAATTCTTACTACAAAAACTCTTTGAGAAGCCTCATAAGGGAAAGTTGCCATGGAGACCGAAAAAAATTGTTCATTTTTATTCATGAGTTATTGTAAGGGAGGGATAGGCCTAATTAGAGCTGTTTCAGACCTATTTATCCACAAATATCTACATGAAAAGATTTTGCCTCAAGTGAAGTCCATTCCTCAAAAGCATACTGGTTTTCCCATGTACTCCAAAGAAGTAGTCTGTAATTTTCCACGACAGCAGTGAATACTAAGTATTCTAAATTAATGAGCCTATCTTTGCTGTATATTTGGTGAAAAAAGATTAATCACTGTTGCCCATGAAACGGTGTTTCTGAATACACTATCAAGAATATATACCACATATGAGATAGTAAAATAGTTCATATAAATGGAAAGAATGAGACACAAGTACATTTCCTTTTTGTACAAGTGTACATGTATAAAATATCAGCCTGGGGTTGATGTGACTCGTGTTTCAAATTACTGAATAATTGATGCTGCCGTCTTCTGGTTTTATCTAAAGATTGCTTAAAGCTTTGGTGTTTCTATCTGTGTGAAAGATGTTAGTTCCAGCTTTTTGTCTTTATCTACTCCATATCTAGTCTGTTTTCTCTTTGTACTCTCTAATCCAGCATTGAAGCATGTATACATCACCTCATTTTGTGTTGGGTAAATAATATTCTTATGGTTTAGGTGCTACATTCCTCTATCAAATATTTCATTACAAATATGCATTGTTCTTCTGCTACCTGAAGTTTGCACTGGGGTTTTTTTTCCTCTTCTGCTCCATGTTTTATTGTATGATGGGCAGTAGGATTGTACACGTGGCCTTATTCTGCCACTTGGACATGCTGGCAGTGATATTTTGTTCCTCAAAAAATCTTAGAGCTCAAATACAGCTAAACCTGAGTACTGCTACAGATTCTTGTTCCCATAATCATCATACTTCTTTTATTGTGTTAAAGAGAGCTTCCATTTCTCATTTCTGAATTAGTTTCTTTGAATATGTCATAGTTCACAGCGGGGTACCAATGGGTTGCAAATTTAGTTTAAAACATAAAATTATATTGGGGCTTAATGGATTGCATGAGATTATTATTCCTATCTAGATAACACAACTTTTTTTTTCCTGACATGGCATTTGCCACTTGCAGTAAGCAATAGTTCTCTGAGGTTTCCTTCAGATTATACACCTTTTTGAGAATTGAACATTATATGAAGTTCACTAACTGAGCATTAGCCAAGTCAGTAATTTCCTGGTTACTGAGAGATTTTTAATAAGACTCACAAAACTGGGCATATCAGCAAGGCATTCAGCACTCACTCAAATTTGATCTAAAAGATACCAAATTTGGTTTCCAGAATCAGACATCACCTAAAGAAAACTTCTCACTTTTATTTTTCCAATTCTTTATTTTTAAAAGACACCTGTCAGCTTTGTCCCACATGGAAACAGACAAAAAAAATACCAAGTGTTCCATGTATTATAGCCTGTTTAGAATATAAGAAGTCTTTAAAAAATCTTATAGGGGACACATATAAGCATCTGGATTAATATAATTTGTATTGTGAGGTCTCTCTTTTCACCTTTGACTTCAGCTTCTACTGTCTCAGCCTGGGACTTAGGTTGCATTTCATATTCTGGCGAGCTGACTTTCAGACTGACCTAATTCCTTAAAAATAAGAAAAGCAGAACAGATCACTGGGGCTTCTGTTTCTTTGCTATAAGCCTAGCTTCACTTTTCAGACAAAAATAAAGAGCCAGGAGTGCAGAGCTAGCCAAAATCACAATAGTTTTCAAGCATATCATCTAAAACTGCATATTCTTTGTCATATAAACTTCATGCATTATAATGTTTCAATATTTTACATTTACATAAGCCTATTTTAGTACAGCTTTCTGTTTCTCTGTTATTTCTGGTCAATTGCTATGATATTTGGCAAAAAAATGCAATGTGCATTTTGACTTTTATGCAGGAATTATTATTAGTAGTGTGATTGCTATTGAGCGGAATATAAGTAACCTACAGGCGAATAAACGAAAGGGGAGGGGAAAAAAAATCTCTCAATCTCTCTTCATGAATCTGCATGGGTTTTGAAGCATCACTAACATAACAACCACTAATATTTACAACACCTTGTATATAATTGCACTGCAATCATGTTCTATTATAGGTAGAGTGCTTGCACATTTCTTTTTGCTCTCCTGTTGCTTTGCAGGCAAGCAAGATGAATGCTACTGCTTTTAGCTAGAGTTTAGCCCCTAGAAATATCCAATACCAACACATAATTCTGGATCTTAACCTGAGTAGGTACATTCAGAATATTTCTCTATTGAGGGAAATTGAATGGGTCACAATAACTAACTTCAGAAAAACAGAATGACAGTCAATGTTTAGTCAGGATGTAAAATAATGGGGGAGTTTATTTCTTGAATAGCTTCTGTGATTTCAGTGAGACTGCATGCAAAGTAAACAATTGCTTTACTGAGAATTAGAGCTGTCTTCCTTCTTCCTGTCTCATCTGCTAACTGGAAAACTGTGGGAATCTGACTTCAGTGAGCTTGATACCAGAGACACAGCAAATAAAAATAGAGGAAATCAATTTGCAAGATTTTTTTTTTAATTGCTATTGATGAAACATCATCAGCTAAATGAGCCTTAAGATGATCTTCCTGTTTCTGGTCTAAGGCTAATTTGGAATTGTCCAATTGCATAAGTAACCTTCAAAGAAAAGATCAGTAACTTTGTGTGCATGCCAGATGAAGTTGCAATCAGTGCTCCATGTCTGTGCGGTACTGCTCAAGGCATAAAAGGAAGTGCACCCCTAGTTTTTAAACATTAGAAAACACCATAAACCATGTGTGTATTTAGATCTTGATTACTCTAGAAGTAAACCAGGAGAACGACACAACCCTTCTGCTAACCAGGCAAAGATGATTTTATTAATTATCTAAATGTTAATTAGGTCTGGGAAGAATGAATATGTATATTAAGCAATGTATCTCTCACCTAGTGTAAACTCACAAGACTTGAAATGAGCTATGCTTCACTATTGAAATCCAGTGTTAATTTAATTTTTTTTTTTGCCCCTTGTCATAAGAAATATTCATCAAAAGAACATATGATTCACGAAATAATAACAGTGATTCAGTGCCATAGAGAAATTCATAGTTTCTCTCTGTTTTATTTTTTCAAGTTCTCTCATTGTTTTCTCTTAGCTATTGTCTGGTTCTCCTTAATTTTCAATAATTATATCTACTTCTGTACTTCAGGTGCAAAGCTTCATAGGACTGATATGTACTTTCACTTTTCATAAGAGAGAGCATTTGGAACCTTATTCCATCTTTGGTAGCACTACAATGTGCCCCCACTAAAACACACACAAAGATTTTCAGATTCATCTCCCTGTTGTCTTGGTTAACATGCCAGAGAATAGTTGAAACCTTGCTTAATTCAACCGTTTTGAGAAAATAAATAAAAAATAATGGAAGTAGCTGTAGTAATTAAAAAAAAAATCACTATTCAAAAAGTAAAACAGTAATTCCCAAAACATATACATCTCACACATGGCATGTTTGTTACCTACAGCCACACCTGAGAATTCCTGCTCACAGGTGCATCGTGCACCCACCTGAAAGCTACCTGAGAAGGGCTCAGGTCACTGATAAGGAGGACCCTGGGTTCATCACAGTCCAAATCATGTACAGCATGTACCTTATCCTAGGGTCCAGCCATGAGACAAGACTCCAGTGCTTCCTCCCAGGTGACTGCAATTCTTTCTGCATATCAGCTGAACCCACAGACAGTTGTTCCTCTGGGACCTCCTGAGGATCTTTCTAATGAATCGCAAATTCTCTTTTTCATGCTGTTTTTCTGTCACCAATCCCCTGGTTTGAACAAAATATTATTTTTGATTATTTAATCCAATCGTTATCCCTTTCTTTTCCTGTTGCTGATTATTTCCTGCAGCTATTTTTGTGTAGTAATGTCCAGGCAGGCTTGTTTGTCTCTTCATCTTACTTTTGGGGCATTAGCGTCAATCATCTCCCATCAATTCCCCTCCTTGCACTCATCATGTTCTGATCAGTGTAGGTTCCTGTTTCTTTTAGTCAGTTGCCTTACAGTCCTTTTGAAAGTTCTCTTATTCTCTTTACTGTTTTCCACATATTACTAAGTAAATGGAGTGATATTTTCATTCCTGCTGGTTCACAGTTGGGTAGCTCTTTTTGCCATTAGAGGTCTTTGCTGCACAGGAAAAGGCAGTGTACATAGAATTACCTTTAAGGACTCTTCTTGTTAGTATAAGGGGATTTGGTGTATTTTTATTATTTTTAAAAGATTTTCATTGTTAGTTTCTTTTTCTCCAGAAGCTTTCAAAACTTAGTTGGGATAATGGAATCAGGCTGAATTCTGAGTAAGGTTGAGAGTTCTAGTTGTGTTCCTCAGTTTGCTGTAGTTGATGCTTGGACTGTCAGGTCTGCAATAAGAAGTGCCAATACTTCTTTGAATTGCATATATATACAATATAATATATATATTACTTTCTTTGAAGTACTTTGAATACTTTTCGTGTTCAACCTTTAGCAGAGTGGCTGCATGTGAAGTAAGAGCATGATTGCCTTAGCTATCTGAACTGATATATCCTTCTAAATCTGAAAGACCTATTTTTTTCCCATTTCTGAATTCAGATTCCTGCCAGAACAGCTGGAAAAAGTTGTTTGGTTTTGGTTGTTTTTTTTAAGTAATGATATCATTAATTTTATTTCAGTGTTCCAGAAAACGAAAACTAGCTTTAAATGCCTCAAATTTCCCAGGAGCCCTCCTGAGGGGAGGGAGGGTGGGAGAGGGGGAAGGAAAAAAAAAAAAAAACCAAAAAAAACTTAACCAACAAGAAAAAAGATTACAAAAAACCAACAACTAATAAACAAGGAATAAACCAAAACAAACCAAAGAAAAAGAAACCAAAACAGAACCCAAAACAAGATGAAGAATTTATTGACTGGGCATTTTGGGCAGGAAAGGAAGGGAATGTTTCTTCAGTGGTTACTCTTGAAAATATTGTACAGAATTTTAAAAGGTTTAAAGAATGATATATGCAAAAGTACTTTTAAAGATCTGAGTTTAACTTTTTTGTTTCCAAAATTACAAAATATTTTATCATTACCTTGCTGAAGACCACTGAGACTTAACTGAATCTGTTCATGGAGTCTGGGATCTGAGTGAGACACAAGTCATCCAAGACACAGAGGTAGATAATTCTTACTGCTTTCTCTTCAAATTTAAGCATCTTATAACATCCCTTTGGTGCCTTGGGCATTTCTGGAACCAAGCAACTACCAAGTTTTTTTTTGTTTTGTTTTTGTTTTTTGTAGAGTACTCCAAATGAACTTGGAATGACATGGAATAACATAAATTCCACAGAAATTGAATAATACATTTCTTTCATATTACTTCCATCATAACATCCTAAAAGACAATAACTTTTATTGTGGTTTTTAGATGCATGGAGTTTTTTTACACAATATGGTCGTCTATAAGGAGCTTTGCATTAACTAAGGTTTATTAAATCTTTCTTCATTAGATGCAAGGTTTGAAGTGCTAATTAGTATATAATGCTTTGTTTGCTTGTTGATGAGGGTTTTTTTGTATTCTGCATAAAGCAAAAGGAAGAAGTGTGGTCTGATAATTTAACTCAAAATATACATGTAATAGGGGAGAATAGCCCTGAAAATTCTCCCTTCCTTCAGTGACTTTCTGCATATCTCTTCCAAAGTACAGAGTGTTTTGTTTTGTTAAATTTAAAACTATCATCAAGGGAGGAAAAAAAAAACAAACCACAGCATAAAGAAATTTATAGCTTTAAAAAAGTCAAGTTTCTTGTGTGATGGTAATCTACTGGAATGCCCAGAGCTATTAGCAACAGGGAAACAGTCTCTGATTTACTGGTTTCTTTCCTAAGAAAGAAAAAATTCAACTTGCTTTAACTGTAGCTTTAACTTTAGCATCTGACAAAAAATACAGATTTTGTGTATGCTGTGTATGTATAGTACAGTTAGGTACATCATGAAATAGAAATCACAAGATATATGGAAAATGAAAAAAGAATTTTTAAAAGCTTACTCTGATAACACCTTCTGATAGCGTTGTGCAAATGGTACTATGACTTCTTTTTATTCTGACAGGAAATAGTTTTCAGGTTGTGTCAGATAATAAAGCATAAAAACAAAAGTAATCCTTTGCTCAGTGGATTTTTAGTACTTTATTGTCCCAGTAAGGAGGATATCCTTTAAGAAAAAAGGAAAACACAATTTCAAAAATATGCTATTGATTAAAAAACAGTGGTACAACAATAGGATACATACTCTGTGAATGTAAATCAAAGACATTATATGAAATGATGTGTCAGTACATTCAGAGATCAGACAGCATAAACACGGCCAGGATCCATAAACTTCATCTAGAGGTGGGAGGGGGGGAAATTGTTTCATTTTACCTGGAATTTTGGGTGGAGAGTTTGACAAGAGCAGTAAAGGAATTTAAAAAGTCAAGAAAAATGTGATTTTGGTTAAAGCTGAAATGAGGGCGTTACTCAATAATATGTGCATCTCAAACCTCTATGTCCTGGGTGTATGTTCTGATGTAAATTCTACTTTGGACAAAAATACCGCTTTTTCCCTCCCTTTTCTTTCGTTCATAAAAACAGTAAAATCCTTTGTCTTTTTTAGCTCGAGGATGTCTTTCAAGGTCAGTTCTATATTTATTTTTTAAAGTAAATATCTATTGTGTTTGGACAATATTGGAATAAACAATGACAATAAAGCAAGTCAAATCTAACTCGATATTTTGGTGAGGTTCGAGCTGCTTTCAAGAATTTTTTTCTCTTCATGAGTGATGTGATTTCAATCTCAGACTGTTAGGGAAGGAGGAAGAATGGCATTTCAAATACCAAAAACGCATTCAGTTCAAAATATTTGAGTTCTTTAGTACAACCTCCTGTTGCATCAGGAAGTATTGCTATGTATCTTTAACAGTATATATCTACAGCTGACGATACAGTTTCAATTTTAAATAATATAAAAATCTATTAATTTTGCTTTTGTAGTGCAGGATAGTTTGTTGTTGGGTTTTAGTTTTTTTTTTTTTAGGGAATGAGGGGTTTTTTGTCCTCAAAATTCTCCTCCTCCAAATATTTATAAAGGGTAACCATTGTGTTCTCCCTAAGACAATTCTATGTTCTGTAAGAAAATTTCTGGGCCATTAGATACCTGACTTGGTCTTTCCAGCTGCAAGGTTTTCAGTTTCCTATTAAGGATTCTCTCTGAGAAGTGGTGGTGTTTCTTCACAGGAGACAGATTGAATCCCCAAGGGCCTGGTGTAACTTCAGTGCTTGGGGCTGTGCTCCAGCTTGCTCCCCTTATTGCAGTATTTTCTGTTCTTGGTAATGCCCAGCAGGATTTACATCCTCAACTCATTGCCAGAACATCTAACCTGGTTTATATTGATCCTTTAGAATTTTGCACCCTGAAAGTGACAAAGTGGATTCCCAGACATAAAAGAAATGGATTGACTGGGCATTTTTTCTTACAAAAGGAACAAAATACCCAGGTTTTTACTTAGTGGTTTTCACAACTCTGTGGTAAAATACTATTGCATGTCTGGTTAAAACCACATACTATAAGCAGGATGAAAATTTGATAAACTTGACATTTCACTGACTACTCTCTCCTGAATTTACTCATGCTGTACAGGCCAAGTTCCACAGCTCAGTGAAAAAGTAGAATCAGTTGAATTTCTTACATGAAAAAAGAAAAGGTAGAGGATCATGGTTAGTTTACACTAATTTACCTAAGTGAAAAAATAAATTATTTCTTTTATAACTGAGAACCTTGAGGAAAACACAGTGATTAGATGTCCCCTCTTTTTATTTTTTTTTTATTTTATCATCTCTTGTATATTAAATGGATCTTCTTTTTTCTTTTCCTTCCCTGAAGTGCTCTGATATAATGCAACTTATCAATGTGTAATAGCAGTAATCTTTTAAATATGCAAGCTGATAATGTTCTGCAACAAAGAATTTCTTAATAGTCCTTGGTCCATTTACGAAATATATTACAGAGGTTTGGAGTTTGGAACACTCCCTTAACAAGTTCTTTTATAGACCACGTTCTTATTATCTCTTAACATTCTGTGCAGCATCACTTGTTTTTGGCAAGATGATTTCATCACCATTTTTACTTATCTAAAAAGATTTCACAGCTTTCCTCTCTGTTTTGGTTTGTTGTATCCACTGTACTCTCTGTACTCTCCAGTTTAATGCATTGTTCTAGAAGGATCATCCCTTGAGATGTCAGCAGATTAAAAAAGCAAATAAAAAAGCCCAACAAAAAAACAAAAGTACCTTTTCAGTTGGAAGACACAGCATAAACACAAGTAGGCAGTCAAGCTTGTATTAAAGGTTTCACACTTAAAAAAAAAAAAAAAAATCTGGATGATGACTTGTACTGTAAATAAAGACAAAATATATCTTTACCTCCATGTCAGGGAAGACCTGAAAATACATGAGCCGAAAACTACTGAGTAATTCCTCAGTTTTCAAGGGACTTTTTGGGAAAAGGAGGATAGTACTTTTTGAGGTTTGATTTGGGATTTTTGACAGGGAAGGTGGGTGAAAAAATAAGGTCAGGAAGATGCAAAGCCATCACGTGATTAATTTAAATATTAAAAATACTAATTCCCTTTCTTATTCTTATAAGTAAAGATTTTGGCAATGCTCAGTCTCCAAGAATATGCCAGGAAGAAAATAATTGAAGAAACAGCTACTGTATACTATAAAGTCTAAGTTAGCAGTAAAATAATATGGGGGTGAGGTGTACTGCTACAGGACTGTAGCAGTGGTCTCCCAGTATTTTTGATCATATACCCCTATCAGTAAAATATTTTGAAACACACACACTGGGTTGCATGAATATATATGCATTCTTAGTTATTTATATATTTTACATGTATCTAATTACAATAGTTATGTCTATTATAAACACAACACAAAAATAGAAGTTTAAAAGAGATGAAGTAAAAAATAACTACATACTAATAATGCTATTAACAGTGCAAAAAACTTTAATTGAAAAAATATTTAATAATCAGTATTGCAAACAATATGGTTTAATATGCTTAATTTTTTTTTAATTCTGGTTGAACATCTTGTTGGAGCAATTTGAAGCTCTGTTTCTAAATTTTGATATTTTTTAATGACTATCATAGCTGAAAAAAGCTCAAAAATACATGAATACATCATTTTTCTGTGCTTGCTATATAATGATACTCATTTTTCAATCCTATTCATGAATTAATCAAGATTTTTATAGAATTTCAACTAGTATATTTTCATGAACCCCAATGTGATTCCGTTTTTCTTGCAATTTAATTGAAAGGTACTACATTGCTGTATTTTAAACAAATGGCTTCAAAACCCATTGACACTTTTCTCTTTGAGAAATTTTAAATATGTTAGAAAATCATTTCCAGATTTTTTATGCATACAGATATGAGACTTTTCATAACTGACACATTCTTTTCAGCAATAAAATCCCTTAACAATGAAATTATTTCCAAACCTCACTTGCCAAAATGCTCTCTCCATAGCATGAGGTTCTTTGGAAAAACAGTTACTTTTTCAGTCATTGTTAAGACATCACCTTTACCTTGAAGAGACACATTAAGTCTGTTTATTTATTTTTTTTAAATATCTGCTATGTAGCAACCTGCTGACAACCGCTTGTCATCACAGAAAAGCTCAGCAAATATGGAACAATTGTTCTTTTTAGAAGAAAAAATGAATAATTTATCTTTAATTTTGACAACTCTTTTAAGCACTTTGACGTGAATTGACCAGGAAACCACTGTGTGGTACAAAAGATTTTCATGGTCACTCCCCACCTCAACACAAATATTGTAAAGATTGTACTATTTAAATCTCTTTATAAAATTCACCACACTGTTGGCATGCTGTAGAACTTTGTGCACTTCTGGCTACTATTTGTTTGCTGCAACAGTTTCTCTATAAATGATGCAGTGAATGAATTCCATGAGTGGTGCTCTCTCTGTAACCTTACTCTGGGAATCTTTTTTTTTTTTTTTTTTTTTCTAGCAAAAGCAGCCATTCCATCAGTGGTTTCACTTGCAGTGGTTACTTTTGTTAAAGAAGTCATTTACCATTGAGAATATATTTTCTCCAGTACATTCCTTTAGTGGCTCACAAAGCAGTGGCTCTTAATGCACTTTGTTATTAAAACTGAATCTAGTAGATACCATAAACTGAGATGTGTTAGAAACCTGTGCACTTTCAGCCAATTGTATAGCAAGCCTAAGTAAAATTCAGCAATATTTTTGCAACATATTTCACCAGTATATTCTGAAAAAAAGGAATTCTTTTTAGTTTGTTTTCTGCATAGTTCAACCATTTCCACCATGGATGACTTTTGCCTTTTGCTCTTAAGAAGAAACCTCAGAAGAGGCCTCTGAACAATTATTAAGTTTAGCGAAGTACAGGGTTAAATATCACATGACTTCAGACTGTGTTGATTACATCTAATTAGACTGTCATCATTGTTGCCCTGTAGAATGACAGAAAAATCTTGTCAGCTACTAAGAGTAGGAGAAATGTCACCTCTGCCATATTCTTGTTGTCCACTTGTCATCACATTAGCATTATTATCATGGTGAGAAATGTGTCCCTTTTGTGAGAGTTGGTTTAGTTAAAGCAAGATATTGGAATCTGTAAATCTGCTTAAACAAGGGCGTGCGAACTGCAACATGTCACAATATGCTGAGAGTGAGCTAACAACCGAGGGCACCATTGTTAATTACCATTTTCCCTAGTTCAAGTTCCAAATTGAAAAGTGTATTGGATCCTGTGGTGACAGAAAAAGGATGAAGTGCTTTTAGTATTGTCAAGCCCAAACATTCAAAAGGCACAGAAGTGCCAGAACTGCAGACTTAGAAATAGCAATAAGCAGCTTACCTCTACATTTTTTTTCCCTTTTGCCTCTGGTTTTGGGCTGCAAGACTGACCTTGAATCATGAATTTCCAAACTCACTTCCTTAATTATGGGGATTAGAAGAACATATATATACACACACAGACACATACGTATGTGTGCATATATATGTGCATGTATGTATATATACATATATATGCTTTTATGTATTTACATATACTTACATAAAGAGATAGAGGGAAGGGAAACATTCATAAAATATCTGTTTCAGAGACTTGAGGCTTTTAAGAAAATCAGACACCTTGAGACTCATGACAAAATCTTGATAGTTGTCAAGACTGTGTTTTGTTTCTTTGCAAGTGAGAGCACAAAGAGGTTTTTTTCCGTCATGTGGGATCTGAGGAGATCCCTAATGGATCATGTCTAATGTAGTTATATATACCCTGAACTTGCTGTGAGTTGTGGTTCTGACAGCCCCCGTGCCTGTGCAGAATCCCAGGAGTGGTTTCCCTGTGAAAGAGATGTGAGTGACTCTGCCCACCCCATCCCCTGCATCCCGCAGCGCTAGCCCCTGGCCAGCCCCCAGGCAGCGTGCACATTCTGTGTCTGGGAGTGCCTCCTGGAACATTCAGCTGCCCTGCTGGCTGCACAGGACACCCCATGCTCTGTAAAGCTCTCTCCAGTTGTGCCTGAGGTTGCGTTTACAAGTGTCAGTCTCTTAAGGATGGTGGGTCTGGTTATGGAAGCAGCTTCAGAAGACTGCAGAAGCCCTACCTGAGCACAGAGCTGCTTACAGAAAATCAGCACAGAACTTTGGATCTAAAATTCATTCAGAATTGATTGTAAAAGTACTGTCAAAACTGCACCAACCATCCAGTGTGCAGCGATATGGACTTCTTTTAGTACTTTGCTCTTTATCTAGTAACATGGAAAGAAATGTTACTAACTGTGAATATCATTTTAAGGTTATATATGCAGCTGTAAGATTTGGATTTGATAACTTAAAATTCATTGGTTTATATCTACAGGTTTATTTTTGTTAGTAGAGGAAAAAAAATTGTCTGGGCTGTTAATAAATTCCAGATATATAATAGTTTTAGAAAGACAATAGTCTATTGGAATTCTAAGGAGAAATAGAGAGCAGAGATTCTTTAGCCTGGAGAACACTCAGAGGGATTTTAGTAATGTGGTAAAATTAGTAATCTGACAGGAGTGAACTCATATGAGAGAGAGAGTCTCTTCCCATTGGCTCCCAGTGACAGAACAAGAGGCAGCGGACACAATTTAAAGCACATGAAATTCCATCTGAGCACAGAAAACTCCAACCGAGAGGTTGGTCAAACAGTTGCCTAGAGAAGTGGTGGGGTCTCCATCTTTGAGGGTATTCAAAACTCAGCTGCATGTTATTCTGGACACCCCAATCTACCTGACCCTGCTTAAGCAAAGGATTTTTGGACTAAATTATTTCAAGAGGTGCCTTCCAACCTAAGTGATTCTGTAAATTATTCCTCACTCCCCCAGGTGAAATGTTAGAAGGCTGTCAGATATTAAAATACTACGTGATGAAACTCCATAGCCTCCCCCTGAAAAAAAGAAAAAAAAAAAGTCACTAAGAGTAAGAAATTAAGAAATGCTGAATTTTTATGTTGTTGTTGCCTGGCTTCAACATCCCAGATGGTCACCTGCATTGCAATTTTTAGCAATCACTGGTAGTACACTAATACTTGTGTGCCATAAACAGGAGCATTTAAAGTTAAGTTTACCACAAATAAGCTCTCCTGCTACACCAAATGAAGGAGATCAAGTCCTGAAGAATCTTTGTCAGAACACAGTGATGTAGGGAGCAGACATAATTTCTATTCATTGTTTTAATCTGAGGTATGGAGGATTGACACATGCTGATTTCTTTAGGGGAAAAGATATATCAGGAAACAGAGTGATAAACGTGAGTGAGTGGCAAGATGTAAAAGGTTCCTTTTGCACAATATCACCATTTTACCTTTTGAGATGTTTCACAACCCTTTTTATCAACATGAATAATACATTGCAGTGATGAATTTCTCCTAGGCCTATTAACATTAGAAGAAACATCGTGGTGAGAGCAGATGCTGTAGTCATGATGGCACATTGAGAAATTGTCCATCATATGGCAGGGTAACAAACAGCTTTCGCAAACAATCCAAAATATATCTCCAAAACAAAAACCATCCCACAGCCCACCTGCTCAACAGAGAATTCAGGGAAAAGCTTTCAATATGTCTTTTTATAAATACCCTCCTAGGAAGATGTTGATGAACTGGGGAAAGTCTGCAACAGATTGTTTTATGGAGGAGGAAGATAGAAATATTGGTTGTTTCAGCACTCCCAGAAGTGGAATTATCCCAGCTTGCAAAACAATTCAGTCTTGATTACTTAGCAGGCTTTAAAAATGTTTTAAAATATGTCTGTCATAGCCACTGATAAAGAAACTGTCAAGGACCATGTTGTGTTATCCTGAATCTTTTCCCTAACCCAGATTTTCCCTTAAACTTTCTTATTTTCAAGGGAACTGATGTAATATAGCATAAGTTTCTCACACCTGTATTATTTGGTGTGTTCACTAATTTGATCTGAAAGCTACTGTTTTGTTTTGCTGATGAGTTGTAGTATGGGGGGGAATGCTTTCGGGTGGTGGAAATGTGGATAACAAAAAGAGCACAATCAATAAAAAACTGAAAGCGTGTGGGAAGTTAGAAGCATTCACGCTAAAATAAAAAGAACAGAAGCAAAAAATAAAACCTACTGCTCTCAAAGTATGCAGGCGTGGAAACTCAGGGAAAAAAAAATAAAAGGGGCAACATACTGAGGCATGAAGGGGCTGAAAAATAAATGTCAAGACAGAAGAAAAATTAAAATAAAAAACCCTGCAAACAACACCCTTCCAGAATTGTAAGCTTACCAGAAGGTAGATATTTTAACAACAAAAAAAAAGAGCATCAAATACAAAGAGCCAAAAGAGTGTGTGCTGTAATGACAGTGGGTCTGAGAGATACATGCGCCCCTCGTGACCTGCAGCAACACTCTCACCTGCATTGCTTGAAGTCTGCCTCATTGTGTTTGGAATAAAAGTGGTCTGAAGGAAAGCTGGGAAAATAGACATATACTGTAAGATTTATTTATTTATGTCAGCAGAAGTAGATGATATTGCAGCTTGAATAACAACTCTACCTTTTGTATAGGGTAAGTAACACATTCAGCTGTTGGAATACAATACAGAACCATTGCAACCTCTGAACACTGTCACAACCTTGAAACAGCCAGAACCATCTCTTAGAAATGAATAGTTCTTGAGGTAATGTTTCTTGAGGAAGGCTAAGAATTTTATTTTAGAATAAAGAGAAACTTTTTCATGTTCTAAATAAGAGCTTTACGGGTGTGAGATTTTACTTTAGATTAAACAATGCACTCATGAGGAACTTTAAAGGCAGTACATCAGCATTTGCCACATGGATGAACTCATGAGAATAATTTGTAAATATATATCAGATAATATTTAACGTGTGTCTTCAGAACTCCCTTACTCTGCCTGTCACTTTATCTCCTCACTTTCCCCTGCTTAAGGCTTTTCTTTGGTTTTTTTTTTTCCTGCAAGCTTCAGGGATTCATCGTGTTCCAAGTTTCAGCTGCAGACAGGTGCCAACACAAGTAAGTAAGCACCATTTTCAACTCTAGCTCTGCTAGCAGCTTTATGAAAGCTTACTGAAGCTTTTTGCTCCAAATTGAAAGCACTGAACCCAACCATATATTTCAGAGGGGAAAGTACATTTCAACCTGTGTTGGTTCTAGCTGGGATGGAGTTGATTTTCTCATAGCAGCACTCATGGTGTTGAGCTTTGCTTTGGCAGCTGGAAAGGTGCTGGTAACACGCCAATGCTTGGTGCTGCTGGAGACGTGTTTGCTCTCCATGCCACCTCTCTGGCGGGCTTTGGGTGGGCAGGTTCTGGGGAGGGGACCTGGCCAGGACAGCTGACCCCAAACTCCAGGGAAAACAGAATGAGTGTCGTTCATTACTATGACATTTGTCTTCCAGAGCAACCACAACAGTTTCCAAAGCCCTGCTTCCTGGGAAGTGGCTGGACATAGCTACTGGGGGATGTAGAGAATAAATACCTGTAACTGGGGGATCCGCAGCTGAATTGGAATCAAATTGGAACTTAACTGCTAAGTCAGAATGGTATTTTTATTTCAACCCAAATTAACATTTGGAATATACTACATCTGTATCCTACCTCCTGCACCTGAAAGAGATAGCATGGGAAAACAAGGTCTACTGGTTAACACAAAGGTTCAGAATTCTTATTTTTAATTCTTATATGTATACTTATATGTGCATGCAGATATATGTGCTTAATACGTATTAAAAAGGCATTAAAAAGAAAAAGGGGGAAATCCAAGCCCCAGTAACAAAAAAGTCTTATGCTTTCTTTATATTTTCCTACATTACTATAACTTCATTTAGCAAATGAGAGAAAATGGTGAAGTTATTAGATTTGTTGAAGCAAATAATTCTCAATAAAATAGTACATTTAGAGAAGGCTTTCTTAAATTTAAAAATTTAGGAATCAAATATGAGTCTTCATTTGAGATACATATTTTGCATTAATATATCTTCTTTGGCTAAATCTCAAAGTAGATTTGAGCAAGGCTTGTAATTACAAAAGCATCCAACCAGTAATCTTTAATATATCCATTGATGTTTCCATAATAACTGGTCAAAAGGATATGGCATGTAACTGAACTGGGAATTTATTTAACCTGTCTATGTACCCTGGTATGTTAAATAGACAGGTTAGCAGTTGTGCCAGTTTTCCTATATTCCTTAAATATATGATTTATCCTTTAATTGCCTGCAAATAAGGGCTGTGAGGATCTATGAGGCCTTGGAAGAGGATCTCTCATGAACATGTTGAAATAGATGTGTCATGTGGAAGGTCACGTTATACAAGGCTCAGAGACAGTGTTTTGAGAGTTTTGCTTCAAGAGGAAATACATCTCATTGAAATTTCATTCTTCTTTTAAAAAAAAGTACTTGGAAAAAGGTAACTGCTTGAAAGAATGGTCTGGAGTTGTTACCAGCTAGTCTGGTTTCCTGTATGACAAAAGCTTTGTAATTTTATTCATCATTTCCTGCGGTGGAAGTTACTTTTTCTTTATTAACTTCTTGTCTGTGCAGTGTCAAGTCAAAGATAAGGATTTTTTTTTACATTTGTCTTGAGTTTTATAGAATTTCTGATTTATGTTGTATATTGGTTTGCAGCTTCTTTAGTCAAATATATGGATTCCCTTCTGTCCATGGTAGCCAAAGTTAGTTACTCAGATTTAAAAAAAAAAAAAAAGTGTGTGTGTGTCTGCATTTAAAATATTTGAAATGTCAGGATTAGCAGAGTATAAAATCCTTAAATGTTCTCTTTTCTTGAGTTATTTTTATTATTTTAGTTGTATACTGAATATACCATGGCAAAGTCCAGAACTTGCACCAACTACAGCGTCAGGCACGGCCTGGGTTGGGAATAGCGAATTTAATTTGAGACCAACTGAGTGCCCTTCTGGATATGCTCTATGGATGGAATAAAATTGTAAGTGGAAAACCTCAGGTTCTAGAGCAGTTGGTATGGAAAGAACTACAAAAGACTTCCCAGTTCAGATATTTGTGCTGCCCTCAGTAAAATGATCAGAAAACAATCTCAGATGTAATTGGCTGAGGGATTTTTTTGACAGGAAAACAGAAATTATTTTGGTAAATATACAGCAATGCAAGCCACAAAACAGAAAATGAAATAAAACTATGAGTGAACTGCACACACAACAGTCTGGAGGACAAATTATGTCTCAAATATAGATTAAATCAATTTCATGCACAATTTATTAGGGTTGTCACGGATGGCCTGCTCTAAGTCAGGGCCTAGGTGAATTGAGTTGTTCACCTAAAGCAGTATTTTGTGGTCCTTTAGAGTAGAAATGAATTACCATAGGAAAAAAAAATTAGCCAGAAAGGGGAGAAAAATACATAACTTGAGAAGGGCATTTTTACTTTGCAAACTGATGATTAGTTGCCTATAGATGAACAGATCACCAGTAATTCTGAAACACTGATGGTGAACATTATTCACAGCTTGCAAATGTGGCTGTTGCAGCAAGCCTGTCTTCTAAAAGGACTATCTACTGCATTCAGAAAACCTCCAAGATTTGTTGTTTGAAAATTTTTTAAAATTAATTTCTGCTACCTAATCCCTACACATAACACAGTTCAAAAGTGTTACACAAAAGAGACAGAGCTTTGAGCTGCATTGAACCACAAATCCATATAATTTGTTACATACCATCATGCTTTTACCACAACAGAAAGAATTCTCTAAAGATTACATGTGGTACTGATTTTACACTTTGTTTATGTCATAGTTAAAGTGAATTTTGCTGGCATCACTCCACTCCTTATCCATTTCATATGGACCCCTCCAGGCCCAGAATTAGATATGACAGGGAGCCTCACCACTCTAGAGCATCCCAGTAATGACACAGAATATATATCATTATATGTCAGCACTGAAAAAAAGTTGGCACAAACATTCTGATAAATTTAAAAATAACTATGCTAGTAATCATATGCTGGAAAAATTATACTAAACTTACTCTCATCCTTTTAAAGTTCTAACAACTATGGAAAAGTAATAGCAGACAAATACAGACTGATGAAAGAATCTTTTGGTTCCAGATTCTTCTCCTCTATGGGCCAGTAGAGCTCCGCTTCACCCACCCAGCAGAAGTTTTTATCCCAGGGTGTAAGATTGACTTCACTTTCCTGAGCACTTAAATCTAGCAAGAAAGGGTTTATTCAAGGTAAACAAAAAACACTAGATTGAAAATAAAAACTGGAATCTAACTCTTTCTGTTCTTTATTCTCAATTCATTCCTCGGGAAAGTAAGTGCTTCGGTGTGTTGTGTGGTTTGGTTTTTGTTGTTTTTTACCCTCACTGCTGCCCTACTTCACTTATTGTATTTCATGATTAGAAGCTATTGAGACAGGCACCAGGACCTGCTGTCATCTGCTGGCAACCTAGGGCATAATACTGAAGCAAAACTTGTTTTGCTGAATTTCTTTCACCTGTCCTTAGATAAGACAGCCAATCACATCCATATTTCTTCAGGTAGCCCTCTCTTCCATGTTTAATGCCATTGACTGCTCTTACATTCATCTTCACTCTGCCAGGGCTTCTTTCCAGCCTGAATGTGGTTAAGCCACATTGTGCTGTGACCTGAGGTCCTGACCACAGCTGACTGTCAGCACAGAGAATGGCAAATCCTGTTCAGTATGGTTCAGTTTTCGGGGTTGATTGTGTATCTTTGTGGTTGATAGGGTTTTACATTTTTTGAAGGAATTTATTTCGGACTAGAACCTGTGGAGACACAAGTATAGTTATAGTTTTAATTATAGTTATAGTTTTTAGTTCCAGCATGGTTCGTGTCTTGCCTTTTGCTCAGCTCTGTGACAAGGCTCTGACACCAGATTCCCCTCCAGAGCCACCTTACAGGACCCATCCTGTCTGGGGTTGGCCTGGTGAGGTCTGGAGGACCATGGGGCACTGCAGTGCCCTCCCTTCCTGACCAAACCATTCCCTCCTCAGCCATGAGCAAGGACAGCCAGGCTGGGCTGGGGATGTCAGGCACGGCCTGGCCCCATCAAGGCACTGCCAAAGTCTCAGATCCTCCTGGGAATGCAGCCTGTGGGGGGGAATGAGGAGGTGTTTTCATGTTAGGGCCAGGTCCTGGAAAGTACTGTTATAGTTTAGCTCTCTTCCAGGCACCTGCTTGCATTCTTATTGGTTTGGGAATTGGTGGGTAGGTTTGAGGAAGGCATTCAGAGTTGAGGAACACATCCTGTGTTTTAGCACAGGGATGCAGCTGCAGACAGAGCTGCAGGTTGAGACAGGAGGCTGTGAGCTGGTGCTGACCGTTTTCACAACAAAGGACACAGGGATTTGTGGCACAGCCAGGTGAGGGACACTGAGAGACACAGCAGGAACTGATGGCTCTGTATTTTCCTTTTAGACTCTAAACATATAAAAGCACAAGGGTTCCTTTATTCTTGGTTCTCCTTGGAGGCACCAAGTCAGGCTGTCATTTATTTATTTATTTGTTTGTTTGTTTATTTATTGCACCAAGATGAAATTATTTTAAGGATCTGGATGTCTGAGACTCTGTTATGGGACACTTGGTGTCAAGCTGGAAAGGAAATCTAGTCTGACTGTGTGAGTGCAGCTGTGTGGCCTCAGTCCCATCTCTGGTGGTGAGAATGTGGGTGCCAGAGTGGCTCCTGGATGTTCCAACAGGGGAGTTTCCCCAACAGTATATAGCTGTGAGAAATTTTGTCTTCATTCTGGTTTAATGCTTTCTGTATTTCAAAATTTATTATAGCTTAAAAAAGAATTAATTCTTTTGATTCTTCTGAAGTCATAGACTAAATGTATTTTGGTCCCTATCACTGATTTGTTGGATATTCTGTTCTGCAAATCCGCGTTGGCATGGAAAGGATTGTTATGCTGAGATACAAAGATTTTTTCTTTTATTGTAGATACACACTGGTTTATTTTTTAGAATTTATTTATAAGTGTAATGACTTTTGGGGGGGGCTGATCCGCTTCTGAAGATTATGGGGCTGGCTGTTGGAGAGATTATTTCCTTAGAGTATCGTCAAGCAATACTTTTCCTAATGCAAACTACTACTTTTACTCCACAGAAATTATTGTTTTGGTTTTTTTACAGTAAATGAATGAACATGGAAATCAGGTATTACTGGACTGCAGTTAATATCAATTAAAAAAATTGCAAGTAATGTAATTTATAAGAAATGTCATGAGCAGAAAACTGGCAAAGAGTAGATAAGTAGTGTCATTTTCTATCTGAACTTCTGGGTGAATAATTTGATAATCAGAATAACAGCTCTAACCACCTACACTAATCGCAAAATAATGACATAAAAATTATACATAGAATTCTATTTTCCTGCCACAAAATTTTGGCATTCTCACCTCTCAGTGAGAATGCATCACCTTCCAATCCTTCTTATTCTTGTTCAAAAATTGACTCTCAGTTGAGGAAAAGAATGAAGGCTGAAAGCTCTCCAGTAAACTTGTTTCTTTATACCTACATTTGTGCTTATTTCTTTATCCCTACATTTGTGCAACCTTTCAAGATTCCAACTTCTGTCTTATTAATACTTTCAATGTCTATAAACCATAAAATTTTTATTTGATGGTAGTAGTAGTGAGACAGGCTGCCAGGCAAGAGCAGCCAGTTTCTTGTAAAAATTAAAATGCAGAAAACATGTATAAGCCCTCTGGCTCCCCTTCTTGAAGTACAATTGAAAAAAAAAAAAGTTCAGAAGGGCCCAAACAAAATCACCAAAATCAAAAACAAACAAAAAAATCCCCAAACAAACAAAAAGCCACCAAAAGGTCAAAATATCTGTGTTACCAAATAAAGTTCCAGTACACAGAAGGGTTTAGAGATTGGAAAAAACTGAGAACATAAAATAAACTTCTCACAGTTCACTTACAGCAACCAATTTTCATGTGACAGATCAATTTTTTTTCTCCGGATTTTGCAAGCCAGAAATAACTGTGTGAGAATGAGACCCTTGTGCTTTTGCATTATTTTAAAGGCAGAGGGTTTTTTTTTTTAATACTGTTAATAATTTCTCAATTTAATGGAGTAGACAATAATGTTGAATTTCTATTGAGTAAAGGTCTTAAGACAAAAACAGTTTAAAAGCAGCACCCTATTTATAAAATAATTATCTAATTTTGTTATAGCATGGTACAGAAAGAGAATGTATAAATGAATTTCAGTTAAACCACATGTAAAGATGCAGACACAAGAGCCACTCCTTTGCCACTTTGCTACCCATACATAACATTTATAAAATAATTAGAAAGGGAGAGAAACATTAAAATTACTCAGTTCTTGCTAAGTCCCTTTTAATTTGGAATATTTGGTACAAATTTACAGCAACTGGATTGGTGAGGTTTAGATTGAAAGACAATTTTTACTTTAGCATGTGTTTTGCAGAAACAGTTTGATTTTATACCATTTTCAATCTTTCTGTTCCAAGTGTTATATTTATAGAGTTTGAATATTGCATTTTGGGAAACTTGCTTCTCTTTTTTTTTTTTTTTTAAAAATTTGCAAATCGTAAAAAAGCAGTTCAGTTTGAGCTCCTGTGAACTGAGCAGCACCTCCTCTACTGGTGAAAACTCACACAGCTACAAGGACTTCAAGCTACGTCAAACTCTTCTGTAAAGTTACTGGGTTAATTTTGTGAATTCAGCAAAAACTGAGCTTTGCAGGTTCACAGACAGAATATTAATGCTCCAGGTCTGTTCCTCGAACCCTTGAGATCAAGAGGAAGTCTAAATATGCCAATCTTAACTTGCATGGCTCTGCTCTTTAGGCTTCTCTTTCACAGTGATATATTGCAAGTTACATTTACGAGGCCAGCTTGGATTTTTAATCTAAAACCAGCCCAGGCAGAGCATTAGAAATTTAGGATGCTTGTACAAATGTACTCTTAAACTTTGGAGAAGTGTTTGCTTTTCCTCAAAACAAAATCACTCTGTGACAAATAAGGATAAATGTTAAAAGCACAAACATAACTTATTATTTCTTTTTATTTTTCTTTTATTTTTTTTTAATTGTTCTTAAATTGTCCAGATTTCTTAAAGCAGTCATTCTATTCTGAAAAGGGGACTGCTATAGTGGATTATTTTTCTTTATGGGTATGTGCATTGATGCACTTGTTTATGTGTGAATGGCTGTGTGTGGGTATATAGACTTATATATATATGTGCGTGTGTTTGTGTATATATATATATATATATTCATATTAAGTCTACAAAGCGTCCCTTTAGAATTAGTGGCAGTTTTGCAGTGCTTTAAAGGAAATAGTAAAACAATTTCAGTTTTCAGATTTTGTTTTATCCCCACAGAGAGAGTAAGAATATTTCTTTCAATAGGAATTATTATTTCTATGACAAATTAAAAAGGGGAAGATGTCAGAGGCCACTCTTATATTTAATTTTTGATTTTTCATCTCTGAACTTTCTGTCAAATTTTTCTTTCTTCATTTAGCTGTCATGAATAGTATTGCTGCTACTTACAAGACGCATTCTGAGTTTTAACACAGTTGCCTTTCTCTGCTTCTTTATCGTTGCACAGAACCTGCAATGGTGGTGAGTCTTCTGTAGGAGTCTCTTTTTATTTTTACTTTTTTATGATAAAATTATAATTCTCTTTCTTGGCTTGTCTTAGAATCCAGGGTAATGTCACTTGGGCCTCAGGGGCTGTTGAGCAGCAGCAGCAGGTATCAGCTGAGGAAGTCAAGGCAGCATTAGCAGTCGTGCCTGGCTTTATAATAGCAGTTTCCTCCTCCAGGATTTGTCAGTTTTGCTTTTGCAGTTCAGTCAGCAATGGCATGTGCTGTTTGCCTCCTGTCTGTCCGGTAAAATAAAGGAAATCATTTTCTCTTGCAGGTGACAAGGCTGAAAAGGAAACCTCAACAGTCTGGCTGTGCAAAGCTGGATTTGTTGCCCTACAGCTGTGATGACCTTTTGTGATTAGGAGTATTTGAGTCCTCTGGATAATTTAATAATGAACAAATCCTACTCCAACCTACTTTTCTTTTCAAAAGTTGCATCCTTTCTGAATTTTGCTGCTTTCTTTTCACTCACTGTGAAGAATAGTCTGAAGGAAAGAAAAGTGAGGAGAAAACAGGAGAAATGACAAATCTCACTTCTGACTTCAGGGAGAAGACAGCAAAGAAGAATGAGTTGGAGGATACAAGTGATCTTCTTGAGAGCTCAGTTCCCTCTTTTCATAAAAAGAAAGGGAAGGTTAAAACAGAAACCCACCATAACCAAGAAAAAGCCCAATATGGTAAATTCCGAAGTTGATGCAGTGCAAGAATGTGAAGAAAGCAGTTGATTCCTGAACCAGAGCTTGGAGAGACAATAGACCCTAGTACCAAAATCTCTGTGGCCAACTGTGAATTTTGAAAGCTCTATATGCCGCAACCATACCAGCACAGCTTTGCTTTTAATCACTGCACCTTTTCCAGAGAGCTTGAAACAGATGAAGTCGGTTATTTAGCCATGGGATTTCAGTCAGAGCTTGTTTTGAATCCTCCTTGTGCAAACAGACTGCAAATGCATGCCAGATACTTTTGGCTGCCTGAAGGTGTTTCAAAGCTGGGAATAGTTTGTCTGAGCTACAGGGAGTTTGGTGTGAGGTCTTCTTTTCAGTGCCCATGATACGAATTAGCTGCAGAACACTTGCCCTGAGAATGCAAACTGTAATTTTAGTTCTGAGAATATTTTAATGTCTGCCATTTCACACAGTGTGCAGTGACTCATCAAAAATGAATTGTGCTAGTAATTTGATGCTTCAGTTAACAAATATGAGAAAACAGGCATTATTTTAAGAGCGGTTAAACGAATATGTTTAAGATTTCTGTAGGAAAAAGAAAGTTTAAAAAAAAAATCTTTTTGTGTTCATTTTTGCATAGACAGCATAAGACATTATGGTACTAAAGAGAGACCTAATTTTGTGGGAGAATTGCAAAACAACTTGTCGCTGTCTTTTTTCTCACTTTTTTTTCTATTCTTGCAATATAATCCATTCATTCTTTATGAATTTTCTTTTCTTAAAACTTCTTGTCTTTTATTGTGTATTGGTTCTTAGAAGAAATACTTGCCTCCTTGTAGAGTTCTGGCAGAAACATCAGTACAAAATTTGGATATTACTTGTTATTAATAACTAATTATTGCCTCATCTTCCCCTGTCTTTCTATATTAGAGGCCAAATTCTCCATAAACGCATATCTTCAGTATGCTTTTTATACTGTGCATATACTTTGAAATGCAGGGGGAAAGACATGAAAAGATAAGATGTTTATAAGATGAAATTTCATGCAGGGAAATCTTCAGTCCTGATACAAAGCCATAGCTGAGTTCCAGGGTAACCTGGATGGCACTATGCTTTTGGGAAAGTTGAAAGGGATTTGAATCAACCCAGTGCCTCTAGGGCTTTGTCTTTATTGGGAAAAAAAAAAAAAAAGAAAGAAAAGGAAAAAAGGAAAAAAAAAAGTTATATGGTATATTTCCCAGGGCAGATTAATTTCAATAGACCACCTACATTTTGCTCTGAGAGATGTGTGGCAGATGCAAGATAAAAGTAATCAAATTCTAATCTAAAATGCACCTGTGTAGGTCCACATAGTTCTAAAATAAAGAAATGCCTTTCATTTTGTGACGACTGAAACCATAATGTGGCCTTTTAACAGTAGGAATTAACTAAACCTACTTGATAAACTAATCCATCTCAGAAGAGCTCTGAATTACTCTGTAGTAGAATTAAGACTTCTCTGTTTCAAAAGAGCTAAACCCTTCCTGGCTCTGATATAGAAATAAGCACAGGAAATATCTGAGGGTACCAGCACAGATGTGTTTGTGCATCTACAAAGCATTAAAACTTTCTGACCAAAGAAGGGTGAGCACATTAGGGAGGTGTCCAAGGTGCTGAGAAATAACAAAAAAGTGTGTTTATGAAATCCCAGAGATCTCACTAAGGTTTGTTCTTAAGACAATCGTGTCAATCTAAAAGTGTGCATGTAGAAAACAGAATCTATACTATTACAGCATACACTATAAAAATGTAAATGCAGCTTGAAGCATGCTTTATTCATGAATGTTTCAAACTACTGAGACCTTAAAGGAAAAAAAGATGAAATAGTTTCCTCTTTAAAAAGCTTGAAGATAAAATATGTATTTAAAATAATAAATTATACATAAATCTGATTTATAATTTATTGGTTATTAAATTTTTATCACAGAAACAAGGAGAATGCGATATATGTAAATACAAAAATAAGTAAACATAAGCTGGATGTTTGTGTGAGGGAAGAGTGAAGTTTTGGTTTTGGGGTTTTTTTAATAGAGCTGTAGTATATAAGAAACACTTCTAAGAATACCATCAGAATACTACAACTCAGAGTATTTTTTTCCATAAGAAATATATTTTTTTCTGCTTTGGTTGTATACCCTGATGCTCTCTGGCATGCAGTGCTGGTGTTTATCCAGGTCAGCACTCTTCTATAAGGTAAGGCAATAGGGACATATCAAAAACAGTCAGTTCCCATATTTGTTGTACTCAGGTAGCCAAGGAGTCCTGATTTCACCCTGTGATTTTTATAATGTGTCTACCTGAGCTGCCTGTCAGAGGCTTGACAGAGCTGCATATTTAATAAAAAAAAAGGATGTGAGAATCAGAGGCCATAAAAGAAGAAACATTTCAAGCTTTCTAGACTAATCCTGCAAACCTGTGAGCAGGGCTCATGCACAGCCTTAACATCACTCAGTGTCTTCCCCCTACTTCAATACAGTGAAAATATGGGCTACATCTAGGCCTATTTAAATGTATGTACATAAGTATAATTAGGAATTTAATGGGCTGTGTTGTTCTGATTCATTCAGGATTCGTTTTTAACTGTAAGAAATTGGTTACAGTCACAACTCTACTACAAATTGATTTGGCAGTGGGTACAGAAAACAGACCTAGCAAGCTTGTTAATAATGCCATCAACTGCATTCCAAAAATATTCTGATTGCTCTACTTTTTGAAACCTTCCTGGGCTGTGCAGCTGCCAAGGCCACACAGAATGAAAGCAATAAATAAGGGTTTCCACTTGGAAATTTTGCTGTCAAGCTCATGACTGTTTGAGACTTGTACAAAGACTGCCAGGTTTTTCATGCTTGCCCACTATTCCATAAACCTATTAGAAAACAGGTTACTGGGCTTTTTTGAGGGTGAGTAATGTGAATTATTAAAAAAAACCAAAACAACAGAACTTGATGTTCAGACTTAGAAGAAAACAAAGAGCTGTAATACTTGATTTTATATTTAACATTTTTAAACAGATATTTTATATCAGAGGTGAAATAATGAAAAGTTTGTCTTTCATCACTACATTGAGGTGATAATTTTTACCAGAACAATGAATTGAAGATAAAATATCCTGAAAGCACCCTTACATTTTAATTATCTTAAAATTTAGTGGAATTTTGCATTTAGTAATGAGTTTAGAAAAGAAAATTGGAGAAAAGTAATGAAACAGTAGGACTTGAAGTAGTTATTTTTATGGTCCCCTAAGGTATTACAGTCAAAAAAAAACAAGCATCTTAATAAAATATCCTTGAAAATAAGTTGAATACTAATAAAGACTACTTGTCTCTGGACAAGGGGTGCATTACAGCAGTGATCTTTCTCTCTTTTTTTTTATCAGGTTTATTTTTTTTCTTTCTGTGGCAGGACTGGAGGGAAGTATTTTGCATGCAGGACAGCTTGATTAAAGCTGAACTATTGGTAAATCATGAGAGTACTTGAAATATTTTGTCGTTTTCAAATCACAATGGCACAGAAAGAAAATCACCTAGCAACACCTAAGGATGTGAGGCCAGACCCTGAGCGATCATTGGAATGTCTGCACTGCTTTTGTAACTTGGCCAGTTCTTTCACAAATCTGGTCTCTTTTTAGCCATCTAATATTTTCCCATTAGTGTTGCTAAACAACACTTTTTCTGATGCACTTTTCAGATGCCTGTCTCAGACTGTGTTTAATTTCATTCTTCCTTTGAAAGGCCATAATCTTGTTTCTCTTTACACTGTTACAGCTGTGTAAATTTAAATTATTTTCTTCTTAGGTTTATACAGCAAACAAAAGAATTTCATCACCCCGAGATGCTCACTGTCAAATATTTGAGTGTGGCAGCCATAAAATGTTGATGAATTCTAGGTAATTCTTGGAACCTGGATGTTTCATTTATGCTCTTGAATGGGAGTAGAGCTTTTTTGTAAAATTTGGTGACTATAGGTAGGACTGATGGTACTGATAGTATAAATTACAATTACCTTGAAACTTTTCTACTTTATTTATTACAGATAATCCACTCAGGAAAGCTTAGTCCCTCAATAAGAATATGAATTTTTAAGTATTTAAACTGTGGCTTCAGCGAAACCCCATGTGAAGTATTTTTTGTTTTCTGCAAAATTGTAGGGTTGTCAAGGAAAGATCCTCCAGAATCTTTCCAACAATTTTTCTTCAATTTATTGTGTACTTTATTAAGGAAGAGTGCTGGTAAGAGCCTGAGGTTTTCGAATTTATTGTAAAACCTCACTTCCAACAGCTTTCCCATGAGGAAAAAATGGGGGTGGCTTTAAACTTATCCCAGTCATAACCTAGGATTAATACAGAAATTTCAGAATGTTCACATTTCTTTGTTGTGCAAGAAAAAGCTTAATTTCTATAAGAAAATATTCATCTCTTCCCTCTGCTGACAGTTGCTGTGCTCCCGGCTGTTGCTGTTACCATTTACCAAGGTAAGAATAGTCTCTTGTTTGTGAGGCTCTGAGCCTTCAAATTGGTAACAGAAAAATAAAGGAGATAGGTTTTTAATTTTAGAATTTCTCTGGTTTAATCAGATTTAGTTCATTGAGAAGTTAATACCTTCAGGATGAGATAAAGAAGTGCCAAGGCTGAAAAGTCAAGTGGTCCTAATTAACAAGTTAGAAGCATGACACTTGTTCTGTCATCTTTGTTTTGGTTGTATGTTCACAGAAACCAATATTAAGGATGTGGCCACATTCACTCTGAGGTATTTATGTCATATACCATTTTAATTTACTATTCAGCCTCATGCTACTTAATAATGGATAAAAAGCTAAATGAGATTCTCATTTTTCTTGTGTCTCTTCTCTAGCCCTTTTTTACAAAATACGAAGGTGAGTATAATGCGTATATCTGCATTTAAAAACTCTGAGCTACATAGGAAATGGTTGCATAAACTCTTTAAGGATCTGCCTATTGTCTGGGGAATCTAGAGCTTGTGATGTCAAAGTGCTCTGTATTTTGCATGGTGAAAGCTGACATCCCACTGGGTTCAATTGTAGTTGGCTTTTTAGGTTGTATCAAGACGCCTCGAAGTATGTATTCAAGCACTCGATTTGTAAGCACTTATGGAAAAACAAAATAGTTTGATTTTAATTGCTTTGCCCGGCATTACACAGATATTTTGAAGGAAGCTTTGGAGCATAATGCAATATTGCAAAGTAGGATAAAACTGATTTAACCATGCCACCTTTCTGACACCATCCTGCTCATAATACAGCTTCCAGCTGAAGCAATGATGGGTGGAGAAGACATACTGAAAACAACTTCATTTAAATGTCTTTCAACTGTTGCCAGCTTGATGTGTCTGTGTCAATATAAAGACATGTGTATATTTACCCAAAAGCTGCATGAAAATTCCTTTTCAGAGACTAAATCTGCAGTGTCATAGGACAGTTCAGTCCTTGCTGTTCCTAATTTTGAATTCCTGATTGTTGCAACCACTTCTTTCTTTGTATGTTTTTATAGTTTCTCTTTCTTTCAGCTACATTTACTTTATGTATGTCTTTATATAGGTGTTTGACTTTGTGTTGCTTATTCTCTTTTTCGGAGATTGGTGTCATTTAATGAAGCATATTTAGGGCTAGATTTTTGTTAATTGATGCTTAATTCTGTAGTGCATTTCATACAGGCTTTGTGGTATTCTGAGCATGACCTGAAAAAGGCAAAGAAGACTTTTACATGAAATGAGATTTTCTAAAATAGGTGTTTAAGAAAAGAAAGATTTTACTCTTTAGACATGCCCTTTAAATTTATGAAGAAATTATATTTTTATTGAAAGCAGATAATTGATGTTTGCCAAGGTTTTGCAATTTTTTTTTTCCATTTCTATCCTCAAGTATAAAAATTTTAGATTTCATGATTATCTATTTTGTAAGCACCTCATCTTCCAAATCCCCAGTCAAGTAACACTTGCCATGCCAGCGTCACTATTTTAATATCCATACTGATTTCTATTTTCTTATATTTTATGGAACATGATTGGGTACTTTAACCAAACTAAGTTATGTTCAGAATTACTAATGCAATTCTATTATCTAGTTTACTCATAATTAAAGCTGCTGTGTAATATTACCTCTTCAGAGCTGCCTGCAAGGCTCTGCCTGAGAAGCTAATTGTTTGGATTAACATAAAGTAAAAGTCTAGTTTATGATCACAAATGTGTCCCACAGGAATTTAGTTACCTGGGCTGGGGCACACTGCAAACTGTGGTTTAAGAACATACACTTAAATGCACACCTATTAAGGCTCATTCTTTTCCCATTTACGCTGGTATAAATCACATTGAAATTGCTAGAACTACACTGCTTTTACGGCATTGTACTGGGAGCAGAGGAAGGCTGATTAAATTTATGTTAATTGACACTAATTGGCAGTAAGGACTTGAAGAGGATAAAGTTTTTAATAATGCATTAAATAGACAGATGATCTGTCTAAACCAACTGAAGGCATTTTCTTAATCTAAAAATCCTGGTGCCTTATTATTCATGTCCTAAAGCTAATTTCTAAACCAAAATCAGCTTACAGGTCCTGGACTACATGTAGTCCTAGAGTATCTTCATAATTAATGCTGGTTTTGCTCTTCCATGCTCAAATAATTTTCCTGTTGGTGACCTACACCTCCAATGTCAGAGCTAATTCAGCACAGAACTTAAGGAACATTTCCTTCCAGTTCTGTGGCCTCACTCCATTGCTCTTGACTCTGAGCATCTACTGAATATTCTACTCCTTTATCCAACTGCAAACCTGTGTTTGCCAGGCTGGTTTTTGTCAGACATAAAGGAAACTCTCAGCAGCTTTTCTTTTTAAAAAATTATTTCCGTGGGTGTCTCCTTCCTGCCTCACTAAATGTCATACGTGCAAAACCAGCACAACTTGCAAGAACCTTCTTCCTGATTCTCTGTCCTCAAAGCCTCCTCGTAATGATGTCAAACTGTTTCTTAAAAGTTGATGGAAAAAATATGACAGGAATGACAGAAGTTGTTGGAGAAAATAATGGCTGCTTGTAGCCCACACAGTCTTCTGCATTTCCTTCTTCCTGTGGATGCTACAGAATCCTGCTGAATTGATATTCAGTATTTGTTCTATGTACATGTAGTGCATAAAGTGTTCAAGAGGAGGTTATTTACCCATGTATGCATAATATATATATGTATTAAATATTATATAAGTATGAAATATAGTGAAACAATATATGCTATAGATATACATATATATATTTGTAGTATGGAAAGAATATTTCTATATAGACACCATGTATTTGTGTATAGATTTGCATTCATTACTGATATCTGATATATATTGATGATCTCCAGATGTGGGACGTTTGTGTTACTGCTCTGTCCAGTCAGTGATCATCAGAACTTTCCTGTCCTTCTTGTGGGAGTTCTTAGGAAATCTATGCTGAAGTCCAGGAAAAAAAAAAAAAAAAACATTGAGTTGTTTTGACAACAGTCCATTCCAAATCCTGAAATTGTGATTAGTCCTAATTATGTAGAGTATAGGTAGCCAGTAGAGACTGTGTTGGAACCTGAGGCTCTCAGATTTGTGGTGTGATCCTTCTGTAATCTGGCCATTCTGCACAAACAGTGCTCAGCTGCTCATTTGTCATTGCTCGAAATTTTGCAAGTTAAGGTTAAACCATGAAGCAGTTTTTCTCTTTTTTGGCTTTGCTGATGAAGTCTCTATAACTTAAGTGCACATTTTTTGATACTTATTCATGATTTAACGCTGTTACAAACCCAATGTTGTCACTGGAATTCTTTCCCTGGTATGACACACACACAACTGCCTCCTTAATTATTTAAAATTACTTAAAATGGTTACTCTCTACAGGATCTGGCCAGACTAGATACTTACAGTACTGTACAGTGAATCTTCTTCTGTGTTCCAAACTGCTGAAAACACTCATTTTCAATTTAAATTCGGACTATGGGTTTGCAGATGTAATATTTAAGATGTAATTAAGCAGAGATTAAAAATTTGATTGCAATTTGCTGTAATTTAAATACCTAAATCCCTGCTCATGACCATTTAGATGTGCATGTACAAATTATACCAAATTCTTTCATAATTTTTCGGAGTTGAGTCTCCCCAGGGTTTACCAGTGCATGAAAACTAGTGCTTAACAGTCACTTGGGGCTCTGAATAGTTTTTATGGTTATTGGATTAATACTGATGTTATTTAGATATTTAAAAATCCAAAGATGGAAGAGAGGGAAAAAAAAACAACAAACCCAGCTGAGCTCCAGCTTCTTATTTATTCTTTAATATTAATATGCATCTTCTATTTCTCCATTAGAATCAAATCAATCAGTTCCTGACCAGAAGTTTTAGAATAAAGTTTGTCACAATGCAACTTTCTGATTTAGTATAATCAGACATGTTAAATTTAAACCCTTTAGAAGATGACGGATAAAGAAACCCTGACACATACTCTCCTATCTGCAACAACATGAAGGAATTGCCACACTAATGAAATTCCATCATTTTCTTATTAAGTGAATAATCATCCTTTTAATTCAACAACTTATTCTCAGTGGATCCTTCCTGATAGTAGCCACAGGAAAGGGAACCTGCAGGGAGGTGTGTATTTCTTTTTCACATTCAATTCCTGAGTTCTGAATATGTTACTTTTCAGAAAAAAATGAAGCAATTTCTCCCTGGTGAGATTTTTAGCTTCATCCTCTGTAAAATCTGTATCAAGCAGCCAGGTAGAAAGAAGTATCAGTAATTTACATTACTGCTCTGTGTCAAGCAATGCTGCTCCAAATTTAGGAAACAAAGCTCTGTGACAGAGAGGAGGAAGGTAGTGCAGGTTTTTAAGAAGCATTGATTCCCTTGGATGTTGGTTATGCACCAGCTGTCTTACTATTTCCACTATTGCTTTCCCTATTGCCAGCCTTCCCAGCCTTACTGCAAATTTTCCCTGTCATTTATTCTCCAGAAATTACATGACACTTAATACTGTACAGTCTGAAGTATAACTCTTCACTTTCTTCATGGACCACTTCAGGCTGTCTGCACACTTTACCAAGTAAAGGAAAATTCCCCAGTGTATATCACATTTTTACAAATCTGTGGAGAGAAAAAATTTTGGGAATAAATTAGTTTTCTACTGCAAATCCAGGATCAACAACAGCTTCATGTACTTGGCTTGGGCAAGCATCCAGTACAGTGAATGAGTGAAGTCTGAGTTGTAACACCTGCAGACCGAGAAACTCTTTTCTTGAGGTACACTTTTAAAGTTTCATGATTTATCTTTTTCTGGACTGATTCCAGACATATTCTGCTTATTCTGTGTGGCTTGTTTTCATATTTGTTCACAGACTGCTATTCTATGAATAAGCTAAATAAGGACTTGCTGTTCTTTCCATGAACATGTCAAGCTCCATGGCCTCTTCAGTACCCAAAAGATCTCAGTGATCAAGTCAGCAGGTGACAAAGTCCATTCACTTCTCCATGCCTAATTCTTCTCCCTGATTTTCCCCGCTATTTTTTATGCAGGAAAATTTCTAATCATCAATGAGAATGATTTGTGGATTAAATTTTTTAAAAAGACCTCTGTACTTTGAACCAGACCATTTACTGGTACATTGTTCTGATACCTTAAAAATCTTTACCATTTATTGATGGAATCTCTTCCCTGCCCAGATTTAAGAAAAAAAATTTTAAAAAAATAAAAATAAAAAACAGATATCCCCAGGATCTAGAATGATACTTCCAATTTAGAATTATCTCCTATCTAAATCTGTCACAAAGGTAGATAACCCCTCTTAAATTAGAATGAGTTGGGGTCTTTTTAATTAAAAAACTCAGGCAAACAAAAGCACCAAAACAAAACCAATATATAACATATACCACAATTTCTGTAGATGCGTTGTACTCCTATAGGCCCTGACATAATTCTTCAACAATTATTAAACAAAAAAAATACTGCAATTGTCCAATTTAATGCAAAAATAAAGTGACTGCTTTGTATAAATTATATAGGTAAATTTCACTCACTTGTACCTGATTATTTTTTGATTTATCTAGCACCTTTTCAGATCCTTATAGATTGGAAAAGATCCAGACATGAGACTTTGTGATCCAGAAAATGAAGATGAAAGGGAAACCAAAATGAGCACTGTTTTTGTTTGGTAATAAGGATTCAAATAAAGAGCACAGAATTAAGAATCTGCCAAAGCAGCACCTTTTTTAGAGTTCTCTAGAATAGAAAAAAAATGACCAAGTAGGACTGGCAGCCTCTGTAATCTGTAGTCATTAATATCTTAACAGGTCTCAAAATCTGAAAGATTTTATCCTGGCACAAGCATCTGTGCAAATGAAAACCCCTGATCCAAAGACATGATCCTTCAGCTTCTCTAGGCTTTCTTAGGATTTTCTGGTACCTGGAAAGGTTTAGGATTCTTCAGCTGAAAAGCACTTGCAAGAATGAGCCAGTGCTGCTTGCTCAATCCTGTATGTTGCGCAATAGGTTCTACTGAAAATTAAGAGAGTGACCAACAGGAAAAACCACCGAAACTCGTAATAAGTTTGTTTTAGCTGTTTTTCTTCTGCTGTATTTTATTTTTAGAAGATTTATTGATATACAGCTGGTCTGGCCTTTGCTGTTTTGGTTACTCCAATACCCTTGTCACTTTAAAGAACTGGAACTTTTGGGTGTGACTTTGGCTGTTGTCCAAGTGGGTGAAAAGAAGCCGTGCTTATGCAGAAAGACTTGCTTGAAGTAAGAGAGTAAAAATGCATCTGTAAATCAATGTATAAAAAGAAAAACAAGGATTTATATTTGAAAATCTGAAAGCGTTCAGACAGCTTGAACAACAGAATTAAGTAGTTGTAAACTTCCTCCAAAAGCTAGACATGGTTTCTTGTTTTGTAACTAAAAACCATAGAAAGTAGGCAAAGCAGCAAGGGAATTTCCACTCAGTTACCTGTTAAACATTTTTCAAGAAGAAAGGTGTGAGCCTATGTGGCATTTCTAGTGCCTGTATTAGTTACTGGAAAAATCAGACGGGGCAAACCCTCTTTTCATCAGAACCAAATGGGAAAATACTGTGAGAGAGTAAACACTAATTCTTGGACGAGGATGTTTCTGGACAAAGAACCAAACCCTAGGAATTAGTGAGAAGAAGAAATTCTAGAAAAAGGGTTATGCAATTCTGTGACTTTAAGATACTTTAAAATAATATGCTGAGGTCACACATTTTGTGTAATGAAACCACCACAATTTCTGTCAGACATAATCTTAGTAGGAGAAATTTGGAGAGAAGACGATTTTATTTTTATTTTACTTTTTGATCTTTTTCCCTTAAAAAATTTAAGAAAAGGAAAAACAAGTGATAGTTCAATGTTTTCTAGCTCATACGTGCTATAAACTCTTTGGTACAGTGCCTCAACCTCATTGATTCTTACTCAGATAAAATATTTTATCTTATCTTTTCAAGTTCTCCTGCTATGACCTCCTCTTCCTTAGAATGCACTTTCCTTCAAATCAGGACTTTATGTTCCCACTTGTCAGTAATTGAACCCAAAGCGCAGTAGAAATTATTCAGATTTAAATTGTACATTGGACTAGACATTAGATTGTCACTCAGAGCAGCTCTGAAGCCAGCTCTGATCCATAGGGATTTTATAGCAGTTTACCTCAGAAGACCTCAGAACCCAGGTAAGACAGCAGAATGCTGTGATGCAGCAGGGAATCACTGACACTGAGATACCAGAGACACTTATTGAAGCTCACAAAGATAATACAGAACCAGAGGCAGATATAAAGGGCATATCTATATTCAGGTCTGAGCTGGAATAAAAAAATATTCTGTTCTTCTTGTTATGTAGATCCTTTAGCATTGGTACCAGATGGATCCTTATTGGTATAAATAAAGTCTCTGGAGGTAAATGAATTTGTAACATCCATTATTTCTCATTGAATATACAGGGAAGCATTGAAGAAATATATTGTGTGATTCGAAATATCTTGTGGAGAAAATAAGTTATTGATAGTGAAAGTTACACACAGGTGGACTGTGACAGTAAATGTAGGTCTAGTGCACATCTGCCAATTATATTTTCTATATTTTTTTCCTTCCAAAATAATGTTCTTTTTTCATACTGTTGGTTGAATTTTTAATGTTTTTTCTAACTATTTTTTAAGGCTGGCAGGTGCATTGTCAAGAAAACAAAATGTCCCTCATCAGGTGAAATACAGAAACTTCCCCTCTGTGGAATACAGGAACTTCCCTTTCTTAGCCCCCAGCAGTTTCAAACTCTGGGAGAAAGCAGTAAGGGACTACATCCTTTTGTGATGACAGGGTGGAGATTTCAGCAGGACCAGACTTTACCCATGCAGAAGAAAATAGATGCCAAATATGAATTCTGGAGTCTGCAAGGATCCTGACTGAGCTGGTGTCTTTCAGAGAGGAGCTCAACAGAAGGTGGTAGCAGGTAAGAACCACTTCCACAGAAATTATATTGCATTTTTCAGAGTTATGAGCATAAGGCTTTCACAAGAAACCATAGGAATCTCTTCAGACCTGCAAATTTCACTGGGTTTTGAATGTCAGGTGATGGCAACTACAGATACAACTTTACTTTCTATCTCCCTAAATTTACTTCACAATAGAGGATCTTGAGGTCGTTCACATGAAATTAAGTACAGTGTTGTCAATTCTAAAAAATCCTATAAAATCTCCAGCTCCTTTCATTTTTGTGTGAAAGTTTTTCTATCACAGTCTTAATTTTTTTTTTTCTTAAGCTTCTTAATTGCTCCTTTAGAGAGATGTAAAGGAAGTGGAAGAATAGATTTGCAGGTTTATAAAAATAGATTTGTTTTGAGGTCTGGTTTTGTTTCTGTGTTTTGGGGGGATGAGAAGAATGATCTTACTGATAATACAGAGAATTTTCAATTGAGGCAATATCAAAGGGTATCTTCATAGACCTCATTCTGAATTAGTGACGTAAAATATGGCTGTCATATTTATCAAGAAGGTAAGCCTTGCCTATTATTCCTCTAATCACTAAAGAATATATTCAATGTGAGAAAGTATTACTGCGTTTTTTATACTACTGTGTGTTGAAAAACTTGTATGGAACTATCATTCAATTTTTGTAATATTGTGTTTTGGAGATCATACTTTACCAACAAAGCCCATGATGTTCAAAGTGAATTAGAAATGCAAATTGAACTTTGTCATGACAGACAGAGAGTTCCATGGTATATATTTTTGACCTGCCTATGTGTGTTTGAAGTTTAAATGATCATAAAGTATATATTGTTTCATAATATTTATACTTTTCTGCCTGGCATTTCAAATGTCAAGCATGAACCTAATTTCATTGTGATAAATACAGACTTTGAGTAGCATAAATTAAACAACAACAACAACAGCCATTCAGTATATAAAAGTCCATTTTAAAGACATAAAATCACTGATGAGTTAAAAAGTACAGGGTAATGACAGTTTTAGTTTTGAAATTATTCCTTCTGTATTGTAACTGTTTTTCTTGTGTTTCCTTCTGTTACTACAGTAGTATATTTATTTCTCAAAACAGATATGCCAATTAAGGATGATTTAGCCACCACTGAGCAAAAATCTACCCTACTGAGCTACAGTGGTATTTCCATTGTCATAATATATCAAATATGCATTTGAACAATTAGTAGAATTTGCAGTAAACATTTTCACTCTTTTGGCTTATTAGATGTAAATTAAGAATACACTGGAGTAGCAAAGCAAAATATTCAGAAGTTAAGAGAACCACAAAATTAGGTTGCATATGCAAGCCTTTCTCTTCATCTTTTAAAAATAAGTTCTTAAAAACGAAAGCCTAGAAGAAGAGAGTCTATAATGTACTAAAAAAAGAATTTGTTTAGATTTTTCATCTGTATTTTGTTTAGATTTTTTTTTTCTGTCCAACTCATCAGAAAAGAAGACAATAAAATGATACAAATCTGCTGCTTGAATTCAGCCCATTAGATGAAAAATGAGCTCAGGGCATCAAGCAGAACTTGTAAATATATTTTTGTACATCCACTCAAATTATAGTTTTTGCACTGAAGGTAGAAGTGACCAAGAGTACAGGTAAAAAAAAGCAACGTAGGACAAAACATGGGAGAGTTAAAAGTTTTTCCTGCTGTTGGAGAACTCTGAGTGTCTGATTGAGAGGTGATTGATATCAGCTTAGTATTTTTCTTCCTTTGCTGAGTGCCTGCCCTTCCGCAGGAATCTTCACCTTTTTTAATCTTACAGAGAAGTCAATCTCCTCTTTTTAGATGTTTAGTGAATAATGGTTATTAATACCTACACAAGCTTATTGTACAGTATAAGGTTTACTTCTATATTTTTTCTTGGGAAAGATTCACCTTGGAACCACAGAAGCTGTCCCCTGTTGTCAGCAGAATTCTCTCATGGACCTCTGTGTGACAGCTCTGTAATGGTTTAAGCCCAGCTGGCAACTAAACACCACATTCCCCCACCAGTGGGGAATCAGAAGGGTGAAAGATAGAAAATTCATGTATTGAGATAAAGACATTTTAATAAGGAAAGCAAAAGCTGCACACACAAGTAGAGCAAAGCAAGGAAAGGATTTACTGCTTCCCATGGTTGGGCAGGTGTTCAGCCATCTCCAGGGGAGCAGGGCTCCATCACACACAACAGTGACACATAACATTCCACATGTCCCCCCCTTCCTCCTTTGTTTCCCACTTTATGTCCTGAGCACGATGTCATATGGTCTGAAATACTCCTGGGCCAGTTCTGGTCATTTATCCTGGCTGTGTCCTCTCCCAACTCCTTGTGCCTCTCCAGCCCACTCACTAGTGTGAGAGGCAGAAAAAACCTTGGCTCTGAGTAAAGCCTGCTCAGAAACAACAAAAACATCTCTATATTATACACAATCTCATACAAACCCAAAACACAGCCCATACCAGCTGCTGTGAAGCAAATTAACTCTACTCCAGCCAAAACCAGCACAAACACATAGAAATGTTTGTGTGACGCTTTAGTAATTGCAGCTCTTAATCATTTTGCCCCCCCACACTTCTTTTTAATACAGTGGGCATGTAGCCCTAAACCTAACAAACAAACCAAATTAAAAAAAAAAAATCAACACAAAAAGTAATCCCCAAAACAAAACCAAGAAACCTGGTTGAACATGCAGAGTTCTAGTCATTATTTAGAGAAACTCACAGCAGAGCAGTTAAAACACACCTGTGTCACACCTGTGGCCTTGGTATGCTAGGTATCTTTTTTAAACAATGACGATGCTAATTCTTAACAAAACAACAGATATATGGTCCACTCTGAACAAAGGATCATAGAAAATTGGCAGATTGAAACAGACTACCAAATCTATTATACTACATTTGGAGGTAACCTAAACCTGTTGCTTCTGGAGAAGCCAGGAGTGATCTCTCTCGTGCTATGGCAAATGAACAACTGCTCCATTCACTGCTTTCTCTAGGACTTCTGTCAGAAAATTAATTTTCACTGTGGCTTATATAATAATCAGAACAAGTTGAACTATGCATTTAAGAAATGTTGACCTTTTTTAATATGAGAGTATTCTTTCAATGAATGATTTCTGAAGATGTGGTAGCTATTTCTGACATTATGAACATGAGACTTGAACAAACTTCAGCTTATGAGTTTGTCACATACTCTCCAGGCATTTACTTTTCATCTTTTCATCTCAGTCACGGCTTGATTTCTTTTCCTGTGCATAGAGCTTAAATTGCTTCCAAGAATAATAGATAATATAACTAAATGTCTGTACCTTCAAATCCTTGTGATTTCAGACATGGGAAGGTACTCTGGAGTCCTTTACCACAAACCAACCTGTTCAGGTAGGGATACATAGTGGGTTGACCCTGGCTGAATACCAGGCACCCACCAAAATCTCTCTCACGTTACCCCCTGCAACTGGAGAGGGAAAAGAAAATGTAACAAAGGGTTCATGAGTAGAGATAAGGACAGAGAGAGATAACTCAGCAAATACTGACATGGGCAAAACAGACTACAATTAGGGATATTAATTGGATTTATTCATAGCAAAATTGGAGCAGGATAATGAGAAGTAAAATGAGACCTTAAAAAACCCTTCCCCCACCACCTCCTTCTTCCCAGCTCTACCTCCTCCCCTCCAACAGCACAAGGAGAGGGAGGGAATGGGGGTTATGGTCTGTTCCTCACCCATTGTTTCTACAGCTGCTCAGGGAGAGGATTCCTTTCCTTGCTCCAGCATGGGGCCTCTCCCAGAGGAGACAGCTCTCCATGAACTTCTGCAATGTGGGTCACTCTTCCACGGGGTCATTCCTTCAGGCACAGCCTAACCAGCCTGTGTCCCCTACAGGGTCACAGGTCCTGTCAGGAAACTGCTCCAGGGTGGGCTCCTCTCTCCATGGGTCTGCAGGTCCCTGCCAGGACCTTGCTGCAGCACAGGACTCCCACAGGGTCACAGCCTCATCTCAGACATCCCTCTCTTCTAGAATGGGTCTCCTCCCTGGGCTGCAGGTGGATCTCTGCTCCCCTGTGCCCTCCATGGGCTGCAGGGGAATGTCATCCCCCAGCTCCTGGAGCACCTCCTGCTCCTTTTCTGCACTGCCCTTGGTGTCTGCAAGGCTGTTCCTCTCACATGTTCTCACCCCATTCTTCTCTGGCCACAATTACAGCTCAGCCAGGCTTTTTCTTTTTTTTTTCCTTCTTGGATCTATCACAGAGGCATTACCACCATTTCTGATGGGCTCAGCCTTGGCCAGCAGCAGGTCCATCTTCGAGCCACCTGGCATTGGCTCAGTTAGACATAGAGCAAGCTTCTGACAACTACTCACAGCAGCCACCCCTGTAACTCCCCTACTACCAAAACCTGGCCATGCAAACCCAATACAAGATATTAATCAGCTATTACATTATAAGACCAGTTTGAGGAAGTTTCTGGCAAGAAATTTCTTTATGTGTAATCATTTGCTTTTTTCCTTCTCATAAATGTTGATGATTAGTTTAAAAATATCAATGATTGCATAAAAATATGAAGGTTTTCAACATATGCAATCTCCCCATGTCTTTGATAGTTTCACTGATGTTAAAAGAAAGAAAATGCAATTAATATATTATTTAATTTCTGTTTCCATGTCCTTACATTAATGCAACATTACTTTCATCCAGATTTCTTCAACTTAGAAGCTAAATAATTTTCTTAATACCTCTGTAACCTCCTGTCAACTATATGACTCAATCTTTAGATTAAGATCTCCCTTCAAGGAGTAGTAACAAAGAATACAGTAAAAAAGAGATGGTTCGGATCTGTCTTCAGTTTGCTTTCTTATGGTTTCTCTCTTAACATTTTCCATTGGCAGAGTTTTGAAAAGACTCAGGTGTTTTTTTTTTTCTTCTGTCAAGACAGAGTAGATGAAAATGTTTTCTCTGAGACAAGTAGAGAGACATTTCCCACTTTACAGTAGAAAGGAAATTAAAAGAAGAACTGGAAACTGGATTTATTCAAGGTTTGGAAATGCGTAATAAGAAAAAAACATTGGCTTAATATTCTCTAGTGCATGTACAGTGCATTCTAAATAATAGCTAATTGCATCACTTATCCAAGATATTGTTAACAAAACATTTTAAAGCTCATTTTCTCTAATGCAGCGTGAAATATATGTGTATCTATATATATATATAAATATATATATATAGATACACATACCAGCAAAATGTGTGTATTGTCAGTGTCTACAGATTTTACTCTCATTTTCAAAGTGATCAGCTAAGCTTTTGCCACACAAGGAAATTTTGGGAGCTTTATGTAGAAGTCCATCAAAAGGAGAAAAAAGATCATATAACAAAATAAAAGTATTAGTAAAGCTCTGTGAAATACAGAGTAGTAACTTCTTCATGCCACATGCATCCTTCTGGCCCACACATTACTCAGTATAATGGAAAAAGTCCAAAGAAATATTAACCAGGAGGAAAACAAAATTGAAAAACAGCCTGCAGCTGATGGCAGAGATAGCCGTGGATGGCAGAGTATAGTTCATTCACCAGTGTCTTTGAAGGAAGGAGTAAAAGTGAAATTTTAGCACAGAGGTAATTGTCAAGGAGAATAAGAAATTTTTATTAATGGAGAGCTGAAAATTCAGCCTCAATCTCTGAAATTTCTCTTTAATAGAAATGGAGTTAAATATGCATTTATGTCTCACTGAAAAAAATTCTAGGCTCTTGTTCTGACATCTTTGCTGCCCCCATTCCCTGTGTAATTGGGACTACAGATATGCTGCATGTTTTGATCTGAAGCCTCCCCAAGAGTCTGGTGACTTCTGCTTCCAAAAGCAAGGGCAAACTAAAAAGGATATCCTCAGATCAAATGGATTTCTTCCCTACTGTAAACTTTGAAAATGGCTAGGGGCTGCAATGGTCCTATGAATTTGTTCTAATGTTATATCTAAAAAAACTAGGTTCTTCCTTAGTATTCTCCATTTTGAATATTTCTTTTTTTTTTCCTTTTGGCCCCTCAGGGGTAAAAGAAAACAACCCAATGTATTACTCAATCTTTTACCTTTCTGTTGGTTTGGTGGGGATTTTTTTCCATGTCTTTGTCATGATGATGATTTCTGCTGTGATATGTGTGTGCCAAGATCAGATAACTTGGTTATCAGCCATGTAATGACAACATGATTCTTTTCACACACCATTTACAGTAGTGCAACTCAAGATAGTTTATTTCTCCTCCTGCTTTATTGGGGAGATCACAATCATTTCTCTGTCATTTGCCCTCTCTCTGATCAGTTATATCCCAAGACAGATATGAAAATTATAATTTTCCTGTAATATTTTTTCTGTGAATACTGCTTCTCCACTGTATTTGCTTTAAATCAGATTCAGCATCTGGCAGCCTTATTTTGTATTCCAGCTCAGACTGTAAATGTGGATTGAATTTATTTAATTGAAAATGAAGTTAATGATAGACCACTAAGTTCCATCATATGTCTCTGAATGTTGAAATCATTTACTATTGCTAATGTAGACCGTAAACCCAAATTCCTCTACAGTCATCAATTCTAGCTAGAAATTTATTCAGGGTGTCATCTTCACCTCTTCACTGCTTGATTAATGTGACCTAGTGTGGTATGTTTAAAGAATGTAGAATGGCTGAGGTGGTTGACTCCTATAGGGTCTTTGCCTTTTCAATTTCTTCCATCTCTTTCAAATTCCAGAACATTCTTGTACCACATGCCTTTTGTTTGTTCAGAACAAAACTTCTCCTGCACAATCTCTCAGGAAAGGTCTAATGCAGAGACTAAAATTCATAAAAGCCTCTGAGATTCTTGTTTTCCAAGCACAGGAGAAAACCCAAACCGTTGGATGTTCACTCAAACCACTCAGTATTTCTTTCCTCTTATCCTTTTTACCATCCCATGTTTGAGTTACGAAGAAATGTGTTTTAAAAACATGCCAGAGATTGATGTGCAAATAAACAGCATGGATATTTGCATGTTGCATCTGAATATACCCTTTATGCTCCTCTACTATTTTACAGAAGTGAGTGTGGTCTGAGCCTTGAGAAATTACTGGGAAAGATTGCAGGTGCCAGTGTGCAAAATGGATTATAATGACCTTTATCAACTGCAGCAAACAAAGAAATCTCTGAGAGGAGAGAAAAAAAAATCTACTTAACCAACCTTCTGTAAGTTGTATTTTGCATCCTCTGAGCACATTCATGCCTGTTCTCATCACAGATTTCTTTTCAGTTGAAGGAAATTGTAGTTCTTACTATGCACTCTTCTTTTTCTCTTTGCAAGAACCAAGCTTTGCACAGAGGGCACTGTGGTAGATTATCTGGTGGGGTCTTTGCCATGTTCATAGAACTTGAAAAGTGTGTAGGTATCTCTAGGTTCACAGAAAATTTATATTTATCTCGCTAATGAGCTGTCAACACTTCCTGTTCCTGTAATAAATATTCGGGTGCTCATCTTTTCAGCTTGTCCCCAGGTACAGCACAACCAGAAAATGTATTCTCAAGGTTCCACAGTGGGTGCGTTGCTCAATGTTTCATACAGGACTAGCAGCAGATCAATTAACAAGTGATTGCCTGCTTTACATGGTTTTTTTCAGGTCATTAACTTCTTGAGGAATGTTTAGGGAAAGTACTACCTTTTGCCATTTAAACTGCTAAAAAAACCTAGTCAATTACTATGTAAATCACTCATTGTAAGTAACTTAGTGTTGTCTTACTGAGATTCTAATAGAGTTGCTCATTACTAGTTCTGCCTCTCAATAGTTGATCTCTACATTGAAATATGTTTTCTTCTTTATGACTTATTGTAAACAGGAGAAATTGCTGGCACATGATTAATCCTGCACTGAAATGTATGTTTAAACTGTAATTTTTTTTTTTTATACTTACTATACTTTGTTTAGTACATAAAGGAAGACATTAAGGATTTGGGTTAACAAATGCAGTCTTCATTCGTATAGGTGAGTTTCAGTAAATATCTAGATTAAAAATGTAAATGTGGAAGCACCCTGGCTTTTGGTCTATTTCCTGGGGTTTTTTTAGTTATCTGATTTGGTTTCCCTTATAAGATCAAGATAGCAACAGATGAATCTGAGTGAATCCATTTTGGATAGGTGACCCAAATAATTGTGTGTAATTTTGATTATGGTGGGCTATGGGATCAACATGTTAGAAATCAGAGTTTTGGCTACCAAAAAGTAGAATTTAACATTAAAAATTTAGAATTAAAGGGGTATTAAAGGAGACCACTACCATTTGTTAAAGTATAACATACTTAGTCCATACATATTATGGCCAACACTCTTTTAAAACCTCAGATTAATTATCATTTTGATATCTTTGCCAAGAAATATATCTTTGATTGCAGTTAGACTGTTACTGCCAATATTTCATTTCAATCATATTCATGGCAAATTAAACTGATTCTTCTTGCCCTACACCTGATAGAAATGGTGAAAAGTACCTTGCCACTTTCTGTGCAAGTTTGCTTCCTTTTCAAAAATGAATCACTTTACCTTTCATTTTCAACCATAAATTGGATAAAATTTCCTCATAGATTATGCCTTCTAAAATGTCATCAGTCTTGTTGCTTTTCCTTGAATTCTCTTCAGGGCATCTATTAGTTACTAGTTATATATATATATAATGTTAATGGTTTGGACTAGAATGAACAGTAGCTGCTCTGGAAGACACTCAGGAAAGTCAGGAACTGCTACTATCCATGGTGCTGAAAAAGGCTCCCGTAACAGGGAATAATTTATACATAACCATCTACCCCAGAACTGCAGANGAATTAAAAGTTTGGTCTAGAATTCCAATGACCTGATTTTATTCCATAACAGATCCTTCTGTGAAACGCAGTGTGTCAGTTTATTAGCATGTCTCTTATTTTCGGTAAACGTATAAGTGGATATCTGTTAACATACCAAATAAATTCAGACTTAAGCCTTGCCGTCAGAGGTAAAATCAAATTCAATGTATTTTTATTATTTGTTTTATGACTACCAGTATGGTAAATCAATTTCTGTTTTTAGCATTTTTCATATCAGATCCAATGCAAATTAATTAAGTTGTGCATATTGCTTGCACTTTAAGAAATGATACGCTGTGATAAATCGAGTGAAGAGCAGAAAATGTAGCTAGCAAATATTTTTTAGAATTCTAGCATTAGATAATCACTGTTTATTAAAATACTAATGAAAACACATCACTGTAAAGTGAAAATTGTTCTCTAGCAACTTATAGCTCTAAAAAACTGATGCAGTCATTTGCATTTNATTAAAGGGGTATTAAAGGAGACCACTACCATTTGTTAAAGTATAACATACTTAGTCCATACATATTATGGCCAACACTCTTTTAAAACCTCAGATAAATTATCATTTTGATATCTTTGCCAAGAAATATATCTTTGATTGCAGTTAGACTGTTACTGCCAATATTTCATTTCAATCATATTCATGGCAAATTAAACTGATTCTTCTTGCCCTACACCTGATAGAAATGGTGAAAAGTACCTTGCCACTTTCTGTGCAAGTTTGCTTCCTTTTCAAAAATGAATCACTTTACCTTTCATTTTCAACCATAAATTGGTTAAAATTTCCTCATAGATTATGCCTTCTAAAATGTCATCAGTCTTGTTGCTTTTCCTTGAATTCTCTTCAGGGCATCTATTAGTTACTAGTTATATATATATATAATGTTAATGGTTTGGACTAGAATGAACAGTAGCTGCTCTGGAAGACACTCAGGAAAGTCAGGAACTGCTACTATCCATGGTGCTGAAAAAGGCTCCCGTAACAGGGAATAATTTATACATAACCATCTACCCCAGAACTGCAGAAAATTTTGGAATTAGGAGATAGTAGCAGCTCCTATAGATACTCTGAATGTGATATATTGCAGCACAGGCATCTGGTTTGAAATAGTTATTGGTGGACTACAAACTAATTCTCTCTCTGAAACTCACCTTTTTGTGCCGTTTTACCATAAATTGCTCGTGACCCAAAGGGACATTTTGTTCTTGTAGGTTTTGCAATGTCTGTTGTCTGCTAAGCTGGAATTTTAATTAGCATGAGATGACATCTACAGCAAGAAAAAGATTCAAACACGATTTTTAAGTGCAATCCAAGAGTGATGGGTTTTATTAAAATAACTTATTCTGCTCCTTGCTACCCAAGAATAAAACTAGATTGGAGGGAGAGGAGATGTTTTGTATTTATTTGGTTTATTGGTTTTGGTTTTGNTAGCAAATATTTTTTAGAATTCTAGCATTAGATAATCACTGTTTATTAAAATACTAATGAAAACACATCACTGTAAAGTGAGAATTGTTCTCTAGCAACTTATAGCTCTAAAAAACTGATGCAGTCATTTGCATTTCCAGCACCATATCCTACATGATGGGTCTCTGATTAAAACATAACTTACACAAAGCCTCCAAAACACTTTGTCTTGCCATGTGGTATGGCACATAAAATTAATAACAGTGACATTACCAGGTAGAAAATCACCACTTTAAAATGCAAAATAACTCAAAACTATCGTTCAAGATAATGAAACCAGAACATTAGGCAATACAGCAATATGATGATCCTTTATAAATTACCACAGTTAGACCTGTTTTGCAAAGTATGAAGATTTCTGTCGATTTCTGTGGACCAACATTTAATTAAATTAGCCTTGAAAGAGGTGAGGTTAATCTGCTCTATGTACGCCCTTTGTAGATTTGCTGATTAAATGCCCACTTTGTTATAATTAAGGATAAGCTTATATGTGGCTGTAAATTGCAAATTAAATATGTACCAAATTAGATAATGGTGTAACTGTATGTTAGTCTTGAGGACACACTTTAAGTATTCCCCCTTGAATGTTACCTACCTATATTGTTGAGATTTGGAGATGATATATCTAGTTTCAGAGCAATGAATTTCTATTCGTTTTCTTTGCTTATGCTACAGGTCACCTTGCATTTTTAACTTGTTACTTTGCATCTACAGAGAGCAAAACATTTGAAGTATCATGAAGGCACCGTGAAGGGAAAAAAAACAAAACAAAACAACCCTACAACAACAACAAAAAAAACCCAACCAAAAAAAACACACAAACAACAACAAAAAAAAAACAACAAAACACCAGTAGTATTAAATAGGGGCTTGAAAGCATCTGGAGATGGAAAAAGGATGAATGTGTCAGGAAAGGGAAAAGAAAAAAAAAGGAAAGAAACAAGAGAATGACAATAGGGGAACTTTCTGGTTTCTGACCATCTCAAATTTTCCTATGCACTCACATAAATCACAGAGAAAGAAAGAGAGAAATATTCAACCAAAGAAAAATCCTGCATTATATCACATGCACATCTTTGCTCTTTTCCTTTTCAAAGTAGGCTTAGAAAGAACAAAGGGCTTAGAACTGTTCAATAATATTATGCCAGGGAAGTACTGTACTTGGGGTTCCATTTTTTCACCTCAAAGAGGATTTAATTCAGCTGTCAGAGAGGGCTTTCTAGTTTGTAGATGGAGTACGGACAGAGAGAATTCTGTTTGTTCTTTAAAAACAGTCCAAAACATTCTAGTCTTTGTGAAAAATTCTTGAAGCTTGAATAGGAAATAAATTCAAAGTCAAATTCCCGATTAAGTTAACTATGATGCTTGCTTCTTATTCCTCAGAGAACAGTATATCACTGTTCTATTGAGGCTAAAAATAAGCTTCATATAAAAATGAGTGTTCACTTTATCGAAGTTTTTTTTTTTAAATTTTATCTGAAAGTCAAACAGGTCTTAAAGTTATACTAGGTCAGTTATTCCAATTTAATTTTTTTCACTGCTGCCATTATGTTTTGATCTATTTTAGGCTGAAGCTACATACCTGGGCTGTGAAAGTCAGGTACAATATGAATTGATCTGACCCAGTAATGATTCCTCCATTTTTAAAAGCAGTGATAACACAGACAAAGAGGACCAAGACAAACATCTTTCCATAAGTCCTTGTTCTTTGATAATTTTGAGGAAGACAGTCTATGATACTTTCTAAGATAATGTTAGGGTGGCCATGAACTCTTGCTTAATTTTTCTACCTTCACTTTGGATATGGTGAGGAAAGAAGAATTATTTGTACCATCCTGCTAGGAATTGCTGTCACTACAGCTATACAAATACTGTATTTTTGGTTTTGTAAAGAAAGATTAGATTTTAGCCTGTGTCTTCCCCCTATTTGTGTTTCAAATTTTTTGGAAAAAAAAAAAAAGACATGACAAGGACAAATAGAAATATTTCAGGTAGATTTCAGCTTCTGGTTTATATAAAAAAAGTCTTTTGTTATGTTACCAAAGGAAAATCATTAAAGACCTTAGGTCATCAGTTTGGTTTACAGCATGTCACTATCAGTGATGACAAATTCAACTGAGTTCTCACTATGAAAATAGTTTTAGGAAACATGATTTAACAGTAAACTTAAAAATGGTATCTGTGGGCTTGGAATTAGTTAAATACAAACAATTTTCTATATGTATATTTCATTTTTACTAAGGTTGATGACATCGTATCAGGGTAAGCTGACTTTAACATTCTGCTTCCAGCTAAGATAAAGACTGAGCAACTCTTTACACATCACCAAGTATGAGTCATATACAAGGAAGAGTAGCAGTAAACTTTGTTACACTGCAGGTTTTACATATTTTGGAAGGCATTAAATGGTTTCCTTATTTGTTGTCTCTATATTTAAAAAAAAAAAAAAAAGAAAAGCTTTCACATAAAAAATAGACTTTCTCTTTCCTGTGTAGCAACTAGAGGCAGGCACCAAGGCCATCAGTGGTGACAAGGAAGGTGCACCCAGCAGGGTGTTTATAGCTTGGACTCAGTTGAATGAACATGCTAAAATAGATCCTTCACTGGTATAAATGGAGTGCAGTTCCCACCAATGCTGAAAGAAATCACACCAGCTGAGGACCCCACGTCAGAATTATCTTAAATCTTGTAGGGGAAAAGATTAGGATGTGACGCAGCACTTTCTTCATAATACAGGAACAATTTAATTCCAGGAATTCTTACTGTGCAATTTTGGAGTTGGAAATATTAACATGCTTTTTATTGTGTTTATGTACAGGTTAAAAAGATTGCAATTTATTCTTTCTGTTAGGGAATACTCACACACACATATATAACATGTGTATACAGATTATTTCAAGTCCGACTCTAATCCTAGGCTTGTGATAACATTGGGGTAAAATTTCTATGTAATTATATTCATATTAATGCATAATTACATTAATTTTACACTGGCTTAACTACGTAATCTAGGCATGAGTTTACAAATGTTGATGTAAAGCAGAATAACTCATCTGATTTTTACCTAATAAGAGCCTGGTTTTATATCTTATTGCTGAATTTGTTGAGGGTTTCTTTTTCCTCTCCCAAAAGACAAAAGTCTTGTTTGTTTGGAAGGGGTTTTTAACCTCTTGGCTGAGTGATACATTTCTGTTTATCAGCCACCTGCATCTCCTCAATGCATTCTGAGGCTAAAATCAAGGCATAAGAAAGTCCAATTTTAAATTCAATCAGTTCCCAAGTTGTCTGATGCAATGGTTTCCATTTCAACAGCTGCTTCTGTCTACTTCACCCACACGGAGGAACCAGCTTCCTCTGGAGATCTGAAAATGTACAGTTGGCAGCTAAAATTCAATTTAAGCCTGGCCAGGTACAATTTTATTGGCACTGGTCCCAGGTCTTGCAATTGACTTTTAACCCCCTCAGAGCTTTCCTTGTGTGCCTGATAGAGCTGTGTGCTGCGTGACAACTTCAGTGAAGCCCAACTGCTGCCTTTTGTTGCTCTATGCAGCAAAATGTTTTGAGCTCATAAACCATCAGCTCTGCATTTTGAGTGGCATTTTTAAGAAGCCTTCATGCTATTTTCTGTGAGGATAATTAACAAGTTACACATGCTGTTATAAGCAACTGCTTTCTAAAAGCTACGCTGGAGAATACTGCTTGCTTTCTTGCATCCCAATGGTTCATGATCCCTAATGTTCATGAACTTTTTTAAGTTCCCTAACTTGTGTACACTTGTTTTCCATTTTCTTACTTTATAAACAAATTTCAACACTTCCAGTTTCTCTGATAATTGTTCCCATAACTGAGCATTCAAAATTACTCATAGGAATAACAGGATAGAGTTTATCCCTTAGCAGAAGAAAAGAGTAAAGGGATTCCTTTTGTCCCTAGAGTTTGTTGTTCTAATAGGTAACAAATTCTGTTAACTGTGGACTAATGTGAAGTAGTAAAAATTTCTCTATCCTGAAGTCCTTCCTTGTGTTAGGGCTGAGTTTCACTTCTTTTTTAGGCCATTCAGCAAAAGAAGCAGCAAATCAAATTAAGTTGGGAGCAAAACACTGGCCTTCAAAAATTCAAGCTGGAAAGATCACAGCAGAACAGAATTTGTATATTTTTATTCCTGAGTCTTTGCAGAAAAGTTCAAAATAACCATTTTATCCTAGTTCTGGGTACTAGAAAGCACGAAATCATTAACTAGAGTTGTATGTTAATTTGATTGGTAAAAATGGGGATTGGTCTGTGCATCATCTGTGACAGTAATCTTCTAGATTAAAGGGTAAAAATTTGACATACTAGAAATCTTTAATGCCTACACATGGTGTTTAGTTCATCCTTTCACAGCAGGTTGCCAGCTAGCCACAGGTAATGCAAGCAATTTAAGCTCACAAAGGTATTTAAGCTGCCCAAACCTATCTCTGCCTAGAGAGCAACTCCTCACATCCACCAGTATTCTGCAATGTGGAACAAGAAGGGAATAAAGCAACAGGAGAAAGTTACTAGCAGCAATTATTCATCAAAGTCCTTTCTATTCTGTCATCTGTGACTTACAGATTGAGAACTGGCAGTTTTAAAGGTGGGAGAGAGAGGAAATCTGTTTTCTTACATGATGTTTACAGGTCTTTGCCTCCTTACTTCTCACTGCAAAGTACTATTACCCTGGTGGTCTGAGGTATTTCATCCGATGAAAGAAAAGAGGGAGCTTTGAGTAACTAACTGAATTCCAGATCACTTATTTTTCAGGAAAACAGTGGGCACAAATGTATAAAATATGAGTATCTGGGGAAAAGTGAAATGAAAGAAGTTTTTCAGATTATTTTTCACTGTGAAACCAAGGTCAGAGACTGAGGGTTTGGTTTGAAGACCAAGCATGGCTAAGTCAGTTTGGATAAAACACGAGCATTAGGAGTTTGTATTGTTTCTCCCATTGCCCATGTTTTTGACTGAAATATCAATAGAATCTGATCTCACTTTTCTTTCTTAACATTGCAAAATACTATATTTTCTCAATCCTGTCTAGCACTGAAGAAGAAAGTGAGAAGTCTCTAGTTTCTGGGCTGGAGAAGATGAAATCTTAACCTTTGGCCACCTCTGACTCATTTTCAATGGAATTGAAAGAGTTCAGATCAGTGTTAGAAAGGATCAGAATTTACAGGCACTTGTTTTGCCCAAACATCCATATTTTCTGAATTTTTCAAATCTTTCCTGACAAAAGTAAATGGAAACAGAAATAGTGGTTTGTTTATTTTTAAATGGGAGAGGGGAAAAGAAACAGAGGCCAATTAGTTATTCCAGTAAGTTATTGATAACTGGGAAATTACATTTCTTGTCAGAGGAACTGTGGTGTGGTTGAAACACAGCTCAAGGACTCAGCAGAAGCAGGTGCAAGGAGCCACAAACTTTTGCTAAGGAAGAAGGGATATGGAAATAAACAGAAGCAAAGTCAGCTTTAACTGTTTATTTATGCAAACAGCCATCTCTTGTATTGCTTGAGGTTAATTTCTCATTACTCATGATTCAGCAAACTCTTTGTGCAGTGCTTCACCACAGTGCTCTCATTGAGATGTTCAGTCATAAAACCAATTTATATTTTCTAACATCAGGAATATTCTTCTGTTTTCTTGGGTTTTTCCATGCTGTGTTTGTGGACAAACTTCACATATAGAAAATGGCAATGGCCAGCCAAGGTTGTGACTGATAAAACCTAAGCTCAATGAAGTTCATTTTCTAAAATTGTCCTTCAAGATAATTCAGATACAACACCTTGAGCAGTGGGCCATATCTACTGCATCAATTTGGAAATGGAATTATGTTTGTATGGCAGTTGCTTTTAGATAATGTGTGTAATTGTCTATGAAGAGCAGCTAGATAATTTCTGTGACTGACTCATTGTGTAGTTGCATTCAAATAAGTACTGTAATAAACCTTAAGATTTTTTTTCAGCAATTCATCGATAATTTACTGTATGCAAAAAAGTCAGTACTAGTCTAGAAATTTCTACAGATAATTTTCCCATCTAAAACACTGTCATAATAGTACTAAAGGGTATATTGAGGTAGCTGAAATTAATGCACACAGATTCCATTTACAATAATGCAGGTTGGGTGAACCATCATTGCTGGGTTGAGAAATGGGTAAACATGTTGGTGTGTGTCTAGAACTTTGGGAGACTAACAAGAGAAAGAAGAAATTATTTAACCAAAGAGGTATTACCTAAGTGGGAAAGTAGAAAGACTGAAACCATATGATCTTCATCTATTGACAAAAGAGGCTGTGAGATGTGTATGTACTTACCAGTTGTAATACCAAGCTCTCTTACTGGGGTATCAGTGACAAACCCTCAGTGATTGAGGGATGTTGTTTGGCAGTATAAAAGGAGTTGTTGCATGTTCCAGGTAGAAATGTAATTGAAGAAATGAGCACAAATGTCATATCTGTCGTGGGCTGGCTGAAACACAAGGAGGTGGCTTCACAGATTGGAACCTTTACCTGCCAGAATTGGTATCACTGTAATTTCAAATGACCCAGGAGAAGGCATACATGGGCAGGGAGAAAGAGGAGAATGATTCCCCAGGCAGAATAGCATGGACAAGGAATAGGATTGACATTGCTCTGTTTCCAGTGACCTGTTTGCTCTACTTTGGTTCCACTATTAGAATAGTAAGTTTCTGTGAAACTGTATATTACACATAGAGTGTGAATGTGTATGTTTGTTTCCAAAAGAGAAACTGGGTATATGTGGTGTGCCACATGCTCTGCAGAGACTTTCTCTGGTAATTTTCTCCTCAGATAACAATTACCAAATGCTTTTATTACAGCAATTTCCAACAGTCTTTATAATTTCATTGTTCACAGGTTCTTAACTATGGCACTGTACAGTACAGCATAGTGAAATTTATTCATAAAAGTGGCTCCAGTTTCCCCATGATTATCATTGTCTTCAAAAGCAAAGGCTCCAAATTGTTCTAAAACATCAGCAGTAAATATTGCACTGTTGAACCCAACTCACTGTGATTAAACAGATTAGTATCATTGAGTACAGTAGTCATGTCTCTTAAAGTTTGAGTTTCACAAAAAATAATGAGAAGCCCTTGATCTCTCTTGCCCAGTGATACAGCCTGTGGGAATAAACAGAGCTAACTTTGTATGTTGAAAATGGGGAATAAAGTGTATTACTTCAGGCTGAAATGAATCTAGGGTTTGTGGTTGGATAGCTTTTTAAAATTTGGATATAGCTAATTGCAACACTGCCTGTAAGCTCTATTAAAATCTTGTGGTCTCAACCTTGCCTCCCGAGATGTTGTGTCTGGCAGTTTGCCTGGGTTGCCTACAGAGCGACAAAACAGAAATATTATGTGCAAGAAAATACAGAGGCTGTAACACAGACTATCACAGGCAATGCTTTCCATGTCATCCAAAAGTTTTATTAATTGTGCAAAATGTTACCTGAAATAACATTTTTCTATTGCACTGACTTTCCTGAGAAGGTTATTTTTTATTGACGCTAAACTTATTTTGCACTCTAATGAAGTATAATGGCTTGCAATTCCTTTTGCTTACCCTGTCTGCGGGGTATCCTGCCTCAGTGAATCCTGTGGAAGCTTATCAACCAGTGTGTGCCCCTTCAGAAGATTACCTCCATGAATATTTAAGGAAATTATTCTGTAGAGATCCATCACATTGTTACTGTTTTAAATATTCCTTTGTAAATAAACTTATGGGGCCCAGAGGAAGAAAGTATGCTCAATTACCTTCTAGAGTGCATTCTTACTAAATGCCAGGGTGAAGAAAATGATGGTCAAGAACAGACGAGACTTTTATAATAAACTGGTCTCAGTAGGATTTGATATTATTTTTAGGAGATTAAACACTTATGGTTGCATTCTGCATTTGAGGACTTAAATTTCTTTGCAGTGCATATTCTTTACATATATTTCCTTCCCTTCCTAATGGAGATCCAAACTACTGTTTTGGATTTGGGGCTTTCGTGTATTTTTCATTTTTCTCCTAAAATGTTCTGTTCTGACAGTTCTGGTGCACAGTGATTCACGAAGTTTTCTTATCCAATTCTCAGCTATCCATAGATATAACACATTTAGTCTTCTCCATCATTCTTTGCTCAGTCCCATTGAAGCTGCTGTCACTGCAACGTTTTACTTTCTTCTATCAAGGCAGGCATGAAATTTCCAGTGGAGCGAATGCGAATGCTAAGGCAGCTGCATGGGTCAGTAGGCAGATGGAAGGGGGGAGGGTTTGGGAGAGCTAAACAGTTTGCATCCTTCTCTAAAAGACAGCAAACCACAGGGCAGGGATCTGCAATCTGATGATTTGACAGTGCAATACCCTTTAGTTGTTTGACTGGATTTACAAGTTCTGTTTAGCTGACAGATATTTTGGTTAATACCCTTTCCTATTTTTTTTCCTTTTGACTATCAGAAGTTCTGTTTAAAAATTTAAGCAAGCTCTTGTTGTACAGCAAAATAAACAGATTTCTCTTAGACATAGGAGACACTCTCTAAGGTTTTTGTTTCTATGAATACCCCAATGAATACAAAATATTGACCTAAACAAATACAGTTTACTGAAAGTGCCAGTAAACAATCTGGAAAATAATTCAGAGGATGCAATTTTATTTTGTTTGGAAACTGCTCTTCCAAGCTTACAGCACACAGTCCAATGTATTTTTCTCCTCTGTGTATTTATGTAATTAGTCTCTCTCCTGACTAGAAATCAAATAATTAGCTTTTAAAGACACCACATTAAATAAGACTATAGCTATGTAAGAAAAGTGTGGAAATACAAAGGAATTTGCAGTAAGTGAAATTTTAATGGTTACATATTTTTGAGTTTCTGAGGTAATTGTTAGTAAATATTTTGAGTTTCTGAGGTAATGTGGTTTTAAATATACTGTGTCTAAAATCCATGTGAGAATCATCAGGTAACTGTTTTAGAACAATAGGATCAATGGTCTGGAACAGAGATAGAGATGTTTGTAATGGTAATTACTATAATCAAGGGAAAGAAAAATAACTTTTGCTGGGATCACATGTTGACTGTTCACTGAATTGTGCCTCGAAATCATGAGAAAAAAATAATTGTTTCATTGGCCCAAAGTCTCCTCTTGACGCTTTTGGGAATGGACCAGCAGCAGTGTGCGTATTGCCAGAAGTGGCCGGGGATGAAGTATTGAAAACACAGTGCCCATCCCCTCCCCGTCCAGTTTCTAGTGTAAATCTCAGGTATCTGATGCTGTCTGTGGGAATGTGGCTGTGAATATCTCAAACTCCAAAACACTGAACAGCAGGAAGTGTGTGGGATGAACCGCAGATGGAGAGGATGAAACCAAGAACATTGGCTGTCAAGAGGAAAGGAAACAGCAACTTTATTACATTTTGGGTGTCCTACATTCCGACTCATCCCATCTAAATGTTTCACCAGGTATGGCTGCATTAGCATAGGATTTGAAGTTCATCTCCTTACTATCTTTCCTTCTGGGCACTGCTTTCATCACAGGGCAGCCTGATGACATGCAAATGAGATTCCTTGTGGGTTAAAGTAAGCCAGAAGCCATGCTCCAGGAATATGCCTATTTGCTCGAAGCATTAATGTGCATGAGCCTTCAAAGTTATTCTGAACTAAAACTCCCCTATGCATGCCATAAGTGTGTTTCAGGTCCTTAAACAGCAACTTTTTTTTTCTCAACAGACACATTCCTATTTGGTCAGATGTTGTCATTGAACCTTGGACTGTATTTCAGTAGCAGAGGAAGGACAAGTTGATAGTCATTCTCATGTCTAATTTCTGAGAATATATGAAGCATATGAAACATTCTATGAATTCACATAAAGCTTAGTGCAATAGAGAGGCTTCAAGGATTTAGATTTTGACAGGATTTACAGAGGTTAAAGGTGAGAGAGAGACTGAGAGGGTTTGCTCACCAAAACTTTTTAGATATCCTGTTTTTTTCTCTACTGCTGAATTTGAATAGTCCTTAAGATAATGCTAACTGAAACACTGATGAAGTGTGCTAAATATGCACAGTGTAAAGCACTGCTTCTGCTAGACCTGTCTGGCGTGTATAATCCCAAATTCTCAGCAGTGCAACTGTGCACAACAGAAGCTGTTCATAATTAATGCCTGAAATCCCCCCTAAGCACGCTGCTGCCCTGGGGGCTCCAAACCAACTGCACGTGAAGGTTCAAAGCCAAGTCCAGTGTGCACAGATCCAATGGCACAAGGAGCTGCTGGGATTGCTCTGCTTCCAGACCTCCTGCAAGGGCATTGGAGCTACAGCTACTGATCACTTTACAGAGCAGCAGCTCTAGATGCTGCAGTATTGTAAATACATTTCAGGGTTTGCTCTGTGTGTGTGTGTGTGTGTGTACACTGCTGCACTGGAAGAATATTCCAATGATTAATGAATGAACTGATAAGACAAGGTCAAGCTGTAGTGGGAAAAAATACATTTTTATATATGTTATTACTCATAGGAAACCACAGACAACAGTGTGAATGAGGAAGACTATTACAGCTGTAAAAAGCAAAATATGTCTATATCTAGATTTCTATCACAGGAGAATATTGCTGTCATAGTGTAGTCATTTGGGCCCTTGGACAGGAGGAATTTATCAGACTTAAAAGCCTGATTTATGAAACTTAGTAGACATGCTGATTCCCCTAACTAAAACCAACTTTAACCCTTTGCATCTTTATAATATCTTCTTTATTAGTCATTAAAGAGCCTAAATGATGCCTCAGCAGCTGCCATTCTGAAGCACAGGACACAATGACTAACAAAAGATTTGGTATTGACAAAATGATTTAGGAATAACAATATTTGTTACCTGTGTCCAAAAATGTTCCATATCTATGTTTATAATCCTTGCCTATATACATTTATCTATAATCCATTCATTCATTCTTTTTATCATAGCATACTGAACAAAGCTCCTTTTCAGCTGTGAATGCAAGATAAAATTGATGTAAAGCTTCAAAATTCAGTGTACAATTTAGAGGAGCTGTCTGATCAAATGACAGATTAAAACCAATATCAAAACCTAATTACTAGGCCTCCATTTTCCATTAAATATATACTGTTGGTGTCAGATACCCCATTTAGAAAATAAGTCAAGGACACAAGCTGTTTTTTTCTCTGTATAATTACTGTTCTGATATCAGTTCTCAAACAGATTTGGTCAGAAGGAAAACTCCAAGTAATGAAACTGTTTTCCTCCTTCACACAACAGCTGTGAGTACAATATTTCCTTTGTGCACATATTCTGAACTTCTTTGGGCAATAGTATTGCTAAGGGTGTAGGAACTAAATGCTCTAACCTGTCATCTTCCTCTATTGTATGCAGCAGCACTCAGGAGAAATAAATAAGAATTAACATGTAGTAGGTCTAAAAAAGAAATCTCTGCAATGTGTGTCTATCAAAAACTTGCTCTGTTATTTAGTAATATGCCTGGGAGTGTGAGTGCTCATCATCTCAGTTATAATGAAAAGTAAATTGAGGAATAAAAAATTAGGATAGTTTGGTCATGATTATAAAATGTTGCTTGTTTAGATAAGAAAATAACAAGGATTATTATCATGCACTATTGCACACAAAAAGGCATGATATCAGAGCTATAATTCTATTAATAAATTAAAACCATGGTTAAATTACCTCAGCTATGATATTTTAAAGAATACAATGCTATTTAACCACACACATTTGATATTTTATAGTTGGTATTGTTAATTACAAATCATCTGTTCAATTTTTCACCAGGAAAGATAGAGGTGGAAAATGCTGACAATTCACTTAAGTACTTAATAATTTATATGCTGTTAATTACTTTGACTCAGATTGCTACTTGTTCTAACAACAATAAGTAAACCATCTGCTGATGACACAGAGAAAGAACTTGAAATTTTATTAATTGAAAGATTTCTGATTATACAAGCTTAGAGATTTTATCAGCAAGTTTGTGCACTTTCAGCAAGGGCCAGGCTTTGGATGTGTTCTTGCTCAGGACTTCTTGACATTAAACCCTTTCCTAGGGAAAGGAAGGGGGCTAGAAGGAGTTATTACTTGCACACACAGAAATGGTAAAGGGAAAAAGAAGCAGAAAGATTTCTGTATGAGTCTGGATTGAATCCTGTGGACTGTTCTAGAATGTTAGAGGAATGGCCTAGGTATTAACATAACTTGTGCACTAAGCTTTAAATTAACTAGGAAGCACATGTGTTTTGGGTTTAACACTGTCAGTGAGATTTCATGTAGTCCCCAAATTTTGTGTTCTGGTTGCTAATTGTGAGCTTCTTTGTAAAACTATAGTCTATATTTAAGTGGTGGACCTTAATAGTTTAGGTGACTGATGTCATGAATATTATCATGGGGAACAGAAAAATTCTCCTTCTCACTGGAGCTTTTCCTTAGTGACTTTAAAAAAAATTGACAAAAGACGGCTGGTGACAATGCCAATCTGTCTTTGGAGAAATCTGAATAAGAGTGTAGATCCTTCCACAGAAACTTTCTTATGTAGATCAAAAAGAATGATGGGGTGATCAAGGGGCATGTTTGAATAGTGTTGCACGTGTGAATGTGGCCACAGGGTCTGAAAGAAAATTTTTGGGTTTTACATCCTTCTCCATAATGACATCAGAAATGAACTTGTCGTTTAGGTCCCCTTAATGTTGACAATAATATTTGCATTCAATAGAGAGATCAGAGAAGTCGTCAATTTCCTATTCTATGGAGAACATTTGTTTAGTGAGACTGGCAGGTGTTCTTGCTGGCAAACAGAAGCAGCATTTTAGTACTAAAAGTATAAGCCAAGGAAGTCAACCCCAAGCTGCAGCCACAAGAAGAAGAAAATTTATTCTTTCGTGTCTCAGGCTGCAGAACATAAGTCTCCCAGACCAGTATCCAGTCAGAGGTCACTGGGAGATACAAATACTCCAATTTTCTTGTCATTTACTTCATCTTTTATTTTCTGGATACATTGCTGTTAACAGAAAAAGAATTAATATATTTTTTTATATGTAATATATTTGTTATCTACATATACAGATATATATGTATGTTGTAATTGTTTCTTAATTAATTAAGCAGCTAAACCTAAGTATTTGGAAATCTTATACCTACATATCTTCCTTGACAAATTTTAATGACCAGAAATAGGTTTATTGACTGGTCCCTATAAATAATATTAGAGTTTTTCAAAATATTCTATTTATTTATTGGAAATTATATCATTTTATCTGCCAGTTGAATGGTTATATCTATTTAGGCTTTGCAGGAAGTAGGACAGGAGGGAAGAAAACTGTCTTAAGGAATGTAAGTGTGCTGCACAATGTCTAAATGCTAAGCAAAGTTTTGATAACATGGAATGCCAAATCGCTCACTAGCAGTCAGGTACTTCAATGCCAAAATCTGTAAATAAATAAATAAATAAATAATGCTAAAACTTTCTTCTTCGCCTTCTTCTTTAGGAAAAGCTTTACAGGAAATGCATACACTTAAATATTCAGCTTGCCATATGTTTGTTTATGGGAGGTAGGCAAAATTTAGAGGCTTCAAACAGTTCATCCTGGAAGCAGATCAACCTTCTGTTTGCCTTTGTTATCACAGAGATAATTTAGGAATGGGCTGACAATTTTGTGCTTGACAGGTACCTTTGGTTACACACAGGAACCAGAGCTGTGCTGGAGGAATTTAGGGGCAGTTTGAATGTCAGTGGTGGGATCATCACTTTCCTGTGGCCCACGAGATGTGTGTGGATGCTGTTCATGACTTGAATGTACTCAGCTCATCTTTTCTTTGAAAATGGGAAGAAGGAATTACCCACAAGCAATTCTTTTCCTGACAGATATTCAGCACTGATGTCTTCTTTTTCCTACACATGGACAGGAAGCCCCTCTCTCCCTTTGGTGCAAGCCCTTATCACTGTAAACACACTCCTGATAAGTGCTGACAGATAAACCTGTGTTAATAATCTTGCCCCATGTTGCTCATCCTCAAGCCTCAAATAAAGTGTAACCTTTTTCCCTCCTCCATCATGGTTTTTGGAGGCTTATTTATTGGACAATTAGCTAAAATTAAACACATAGGAAGATTGGCCACTCAGTGTAGTTGTATTTTATTGCCCTGAAAATTCAGGCATCTAGTTCGCGCCAAAATGCTGGTTAAGATCATTTTTTGTAGTTTTATGTTGAATGCTTAGAGTAAAACTGGATTGCCTGTAATCCTCTAATTAAAGTAAATCTGCCTTATCTTCACTAGAATTCTACCATAGGATGATTTCATGTAATACTCTTCTTCCTACCTTAGCAGTGGAACCATTTGTAAGGTGATGATAAATGTGTGGCCTCATGTTTCTCTAGTTTGAAGAAGCTAGTTCAGTTGAAAACGTACACTTTTTTTCACATATACTCAAGGTAGAGCACAAGGGATTCTCTTGGGAACAACCATCAGTCCCAAGGTGTAACTGAAGGTGTTGGGAGGAACTGAACTGGAGCTTGTAGTCAGAAGAAATTATCTGGGTGGATTTGCTGTATTTTTCACCATGAGAGTAAGTATCTTAATTTAATTGGGAAGCATTAAATAATTGAGTTGTATTTTGCAGTACAGAGTTTGTCAGCACAGTTGCAGATTATAACAGCCCTACTGTGTTGCTTGATAAATCATTGTCTGCTAAGATTCAGAATAAACTGATTTAAAACCTGTCTCAGTCAAAAAGCATAGCAACTTTGTGTCTGTGGATTTTAGTGCAGATGAAAGACTTATAAATATAAATTGGTTTTTTTTCTGATCTTCCAAGAAGTAATATATTCAAAAAATGCACAAAAATTGAATCCTATAATAAAAGCAAATGATCTTTAAAAAAATTTAAACACCTACTCAGAACAGAAATATTTCTCTCCAGATTAGATGGTGTTATTTGCTATTCTTGCTTGAGATAGTTGCAAGAAAACTGTCCCTCGTAGCAGTCCTTTATTATTTATACAAAATCAGGAAGGAAATCATCATACTCTGGTATCATTGCAATAGGAATTTATATTACCTAGTTATAGATAGACTTTTTTCAGCACATTAGAATAGAGAAACACCTTCTCAGGTGTTTGAATGATTATTTAAAATGCTATATAACTCCAAGGTTTGGAAGAAAATGCAGATCTATTTTTCTTTTCCATTTTCTCAGTCTCATTGCCGCCTCATTCCTTCGTTTTAAAAATCAGTTTTTTCATAAAAGTTGCCAAAAGAATTTAAAGAAAGTTTGGCTAACTTGTGCAGAGTTAGTAGAATCGTGTGTGCTTGTGTGCAAATTTCCTGCTCCTTAAAGGATTTATTGAAAAATTCAGGTCTGTTAATTCCCATGGAAGTTTCAGACAATAAGCACTTGACATTTTAGTTGTTTTCTTAATTCATTCTGGCCATGGGACCACAGAGTCATTAAAAAATATGATAGCATCAATATGTTGTTTTTGTTCAAGTAGCTTCATTTTAGAATACAGATAAAAATTTCACTGTATATCAGCTAAAACTGAACAAACTATATAAGAAAACTCTGTTCACTGAATTCTCAACAAAAGCTGAAATTAATAAAAGTATCCCCAAGGAGATAGTTTGTTGTGCAATTTCTTGTCTCTGGATGTTTCAACTTATTAAGAGTAATTATTTCAGATTTTCCTTCTTTCTGTAGATTTATGTTCTAAAATATACACCGATACATAATATCAGATCAATATTGATAATATTGATACATATATCAGATGATATAAACCAGTGCTTTCTGGTTTAAATTATATTTATTTTTAATGGGTGAAAGAAAGAATCTGACTTTTTCATACTAAATATTACTATTTTTCTCGTCCTTTATTGAGTGTTCCTTTTTTATTATTCCAAAGATCAGCACAGAATTTTCTCTTTACATTTCTAGATTCTTTAAAAGTCAGCCAATCTGTTATCTCCAGTTCACCGAGCCAGCTATTATAGGAAATAAAAAACAAAACCGAAAGCTATTTAATATGCACATATCAGAATTTTATTTAAGCAAAAGAATCAAAGCAGGGTCTGTAACTTTGGCATTGTTGCAAGCAGATACTGTGGATGTAATTATTTTAGTTTGAGACTAAAATTTCTATATTCAATGAAGATATTAGAAAATAATTAAGCATTAATTATATTTTCCCTTCTGATTTAAAAAAAAATGTGAACTATATAGTTTCATTTTCAGTGTGATGGATCTTTGAGAAATCAAACCAAATTTTGTTTTTTACAGAACTGTCCAAACTTGTTGAAGATGGTATTTTCCCCACTGGTTATGACCTATTGTAAAAGGCAAGATTTAAAGGATGGTTTGAGGATTCCCCTGCCCCATCCAGTCTGTGTGAACTAAGGAAGGATTGACTGGTATTGATACCAAGGGTGTGTGGGACAGGCAGAATTCATCCCACATGGGATTGACTAAGGCATCCAACCCACCCAGCCAAGGCAGCACAAGGATTTATACTACTGTGATGCCACTGCTACAACAACCTCACCAGCAGAAACATCAAAATCAAGGTAAATTTCTTTTGAATAGGAAAAAATTCTGCAGTTTTGCACAAAAATTCCTCCGTTCTGGACCTCATCTATTGTTTTTCTTTATTATTTTTGACTACTGCAAGTCTGTGTTAACTACAGAAATAATTTTCTGATTGAGAACATTAAGTAGTGTGGACACTCTGATAGACTGAAAAGATTTAACCACCATTGAATTAGTATCCCGAAAAAAAGCAGTTCTGACTCCTAAAATGACAGGATATCTCTATAACATTGGTGTCTGTTGTGCCTGGGGCCTTGTAGTACTGTACTTTGCATTTCTGCTTGCCAATCTGTGGCAACACACAAACTGCTAATTGCATCCAGGTAGGGCAGTGCTGTTTAAATCTCCATTTCTCAGCCTCAAAGTAATCTTTAAACTCTGTGTGCCTTTTGCTTTTGTTTTGTTTTCTGTTCAAACTGTTTGAAACAATATGAGGACTGTACTGCAGCTCAGCAGAATGCTGTTTTATAGCACAAAGCTCAGCATGTGTCATGTGTGCTCAAGGGTAGTATGACAGCATATGGAAATATCTGAAATTGTAGAACTTGATCAGACAGCTTCCAAGGGTTATGTGTTGTGGAAAGAGCCAAATCTGGAACAGTTTCGTTCCCTTGTCCATTTAGCAGCTCCTAGGGTGAGGAATCTTGGATAGATGTTTGGATTTTGTCGGCAAGCAGACAAAATGGCGAAGCAAAGGGTATATACACAACTAACACATGGTGTGGGTGATGACAGGTTGAGGCTTGGGAGTAACCAGACATCAAGTTCAGAGCAGCTGTGGGTCAGCTTGTCCCTCTCAGTGTTCCTGCACCCTTTATTTCAGATGATTTTCAGTTGTCAACTATTCCCTCATGCTTTCTGCACCAGGAGCTTAAGCAACACGAATTTCCAAAGCCTGCTGGCCCATGTGGAAGTGTAAACCTGTAAATTTCGTTGGTGTTCTTGAAAAGCTCAGCTGTTCTAGTCAGCCTTTCTCTCCTCCTCACAATATGGTAAGGAATTAAGAATCATCTTTTCCTTTTTCACTTGAATAGTTTGTGGCAGGGCCTTGTCTGAGAGGTGCAGTTTGGCAGTTAGATATTTTCTATTGTGATGCTAGGGAATTTGACTTAATTTTTTTCAGCAGCCTATTTTTCCCAAACTCCAGCAGGCTAGATATTGAGGAGCTTGTCATCTGCTCTTTTTCAGTCTAGATAGATGTGAGGCTTCACGTGGAAGTTTGCAAGGTTGCAGGGAAATCAGGGAAGTCTAGCAGGACTGTGGCAGGAAGTTTCAGAGTTTGTCTTTTAGTTTCTTTGCTTTGTATTATTGAAATATTCAGTCACAGAATAAAACAAACTCTGACTGTCTAATTGAGTAATGGGCACACCATGCTTATTTTTGTATCTCTCCTCTCTAAGTATAATATAAAGATAAATATTTAAGGAGATGCATTATCTTTTGCCAGGGAATGGTCTTTATTTTTCATCAGGATACACACCATATAATCTGGCTTCCAAACTGTAGCAGTAGTGGCTGCATCTGGAGTGTAATAACACTACATTCTATCTTACAGAACAGTCTAGGAGTTTTGATCTAGGGAATTCTAGTAATATTATTGAAATAAAGGCTCTATGGCAGGGAGAAATTTTATTATGCTGTTAAAGAAAAAAAAAAATTTTCCAAAAACGTGGACACTTGGAAAAGCTTCAGAGATTTTTAGGCTGCCCTAACAGTAAACTTTCCATTAAATTCAGCCTGATCACAAGCAATGATTTTATGGTGGCAATTCCTACTGTAACTGGTTGTAAAAGATCATTAGAAGTTACTAGGGAAATTGTTATGCTTTAAAAATAATAATTTGTATTCCACTGTTTGGATTTTGAGGCTTTTTGCCGTTTTTCAAGACTTCAGTGATAGGAACTCTGTTGCCAGATTTCTGCTGATAGACCTTGACAAAAGGAAGATTTCAAAAGAAAAGTTCTGAAACAGATAAGAGTCCTTGGGAGTTACAGCCCAGCCATTGGAAAGTCATGCTACAAAAGTCATGCTACAAAAGTCATGCTTTTCTTAGTCATGCTACTTTTGAGACTTTTAAAGAGGATTAATCCTTGATTAGGAATGGGGTTCAGGAGGTGGAAAGAGGAGCAGAAACTTTGCATTGTAACATCTAAGAATAAATCTGAGTAATTTACCAAACTCAAGTACTGACAAGGGATTTTTCCCTCTTGCTCCTTGCAGTGGAAAGATGGTTCCATGTGTCCTTTTCACTTCCTGATTTCAGTCTTCAATTTCAACGTATTGCAGTCCTCTACTGGGGAAAAATATAGTTAACTTAGTATTTTTAGCATCTGTATATCTTATACATTTATGCACGCATATGTCATTGCTACATTTAATTGAAAAATTAAGGTAGCCATTATCTCCTATTCTTATGGCTTTTCTAAGCAAAATGGAAAACTTCTGATTGTAATTAAAACTTTGAAATATATCTTAAACTTTCCTTTTAAGTGAAAGTCAGTCTGCAGGCAGAGCAAAACTAAAAGGTTTCTCAGATATTTTCTGCCACAAAACAAACAAAAAAATCAACAGCATAAGTATTTTAATGCTTTTTACAGAACAATAGTTGGGAAGGCTAAAAAGCCTGATGGCTGTATAATTATAGATGCTAATAGAATCAGGGATCTAAAGAGAAAAGAGATAACCAAGAGAACTCATAAACATCAAAAATGCTTATCAGGCCTCTTTAGAACTCTTAGCAGAAATCAATAATGCTAAAAAAGAATATAAGTCACTGTACTATTTTCTTGTGTAGCACTGACCCTCACAAGCTCAATTTTCTAGAAGTGAAATCTGGACAGATTGTGGAACATTATTTAAAGGAAATCATTGGTAAGACAGTATGGCTGTATACCTGAGGTATATAAGTAGGAGCATTTTAGCCTTTAAATATATAAAGGGGACTTCTAAAAGGACGAAGAGAGTATCCATGATGACAGGACAAAGAGCAATGATTTTAAGCTGAAAGAGAGAAGGCATAAATAAGGAAGAAATTCTTTAGCATAAGGATGGTGAGAGGTTGGCCCAGGTTGTACAGAGAAGTTGTAGATGTCCCATCATTTGGAGTTTTCAAGGCCAGGTTGGATGGGGCTTTGAGAAACCTGGTCTAATGGAAGGTGTCCTGTTGGAACCCTGGAAACTGGGAGTTTTGAACTTTCTGTGCTGTAAGGCATGGACCCCCAAAAGAACGCTGCCTTTGACCTGAGACCTTGGAGAAGACTTCCAGAATTGAATGATAGAACTATAATCACTGGTGTGTCGTTTGAATAGGAGTGTGTAATGTCACATGGTGAAGAATATGGAATTTGAGGTTTTAGGATATAGTAATGTGTATAAGGCAAGATGGAGGTTTTAGGGTGGAGGTTTTCTTTCTTCTTCACCTTCTTCTTCTTGGGTATAGGTGCTACTTTTTAATTGGATAGAAAATGCCACACTGTGGGTCATGAGTGTTTAGTCATTAAGTCAGAAGTAAAAATAATTTAGGTGTTAGTTTTTAATTGAACAATTAAGCTTTAAAAGACCTTGTAATGAGCAAAATACTTCATCATTTCACCATTTTTAGCTTGTTAGCTAGAAGTGCTAAAGCACTCACTGTACTATAGATAAGAATTTATAAACATCTGAGTCCAAACATGAAATTCCACCTCTTGTGCTTTTAATCCTGACTCTAACTGAAGAGAAAAAAGAAGATTAAAAACAGTAGTGTCCCTGCCCCTGACAAGAGGGTTGGACTGGATGAGCTCGGGAGGTACATTCCAAGCCAAACCATTCCATGATTTTAATTCATTTTGCAGAATTACTTACGTTTAAGGTGCATGGTTAAATCAACGTGATTTCAGATCAACACAGATGTTCATAGACCATGAGTAAAGACAACTGGACTTTTCACTAAATATAATTTCCCAGAACTGCTGTTCCTCCTCCTACTGTCTTGTTGACAGGATCTGTCCTTTTTCTCTATTGCTTAACAGATGCTGTGTTCTGTAGCTCCCCCCTGAACCTCCTCCCAGCATCCCAACTGGGCCAGCATTCCTGGTTGTCTGTCTTACCTCTAACTTTCTACCTGGGAAGATATTAACATGGTTGAGCCTGAAGTTTGTTCACATTTGTACTTCATTGTTTCTCATACCTGACATAATACAAACCTCAGCACTGCTAAGGATTTTATGCAATGTAGGTGCCAGTTTTTAATCAGGTTTACTCAAGTCAGACACTTGAAGGGATTATTCCACTGCTGTTCTGGTAAACATTTTCAGCATGTTATAAGCTGTGTGAACACATCAGGCGCTATTGTTGCTCAGACTCCCACTGCAGTGAACAATTAACCTCAATACTGGGATGACAAAATAGAAACAGTAAGAGAATTCTAAAAGTGGAAGAAGATATGAAGATGGAAACTGGTTTTGGTAATATTTCTATTATACTTGAGTTTTGCAATCAGTTTGGTTGGTAATAGATTGTCATTCCCTTTACTTCTGTGGTAGGAGTCAGAGAGGCTTTTATCTCCCTGGAATATAATTCCTTCCTTGGCCTAACACAATTGTGGTTGACTGTCAGATTGATTGAACACTGTATTTTCTTCTGACTTTGCAGTGATGGTCTCAACCAGTTCCTATTCTTCTGCCTAGAATTTGCCCCACAACTATTTCGCCTTCCAACACTCCTCACACAAGTGATTTTTGGTACAAATATAAGATCATACTACTCTCAGGGGTGCAAAATATAAGCCAGCCAACAAATTGTTGCTTCTTTTTCCCAGGCTCTACAGTCCATTTATTTTCCATATTTGTCTTACTTAAAGTGAGCATAATATTCCCTTGTCGAATACAAAAGTAACAAAACCATGATCTAAGTTATTGCATCTAAAACAAACAAATAGGAGATATTTTTGTTCCCAGTTTCTTTCTGCTTCTATCCTGCATCTCCATTTACTAATTTATCTATTTCTTTTTTTGATTCACCTTTTAAAGTAATTTTCTTGATGTACTTGGTCCCCTTTGAGAGACAAATTCTTGCTACCATCAGTTCTTAATTTTGTAGATTGTGTTTGCCTTAATTTTAGTTTCTGCTTTTTAATTGTTTTCAATTAAGAAAAATATAGATTAAATCTGTTTATTTAATCTTTTTCAAAACTCAAAACCTTTAATTGCAATATTAATCCCCGCTTGTATCTTGTAATTTCTCACAGTCTGCCACAGCAGTGCTTGGATAGGAGCAAATGTTGCTATTAGGAAGGCAGCAACTTGAATGTTTTTGGTGAGGGTTGGTAAAAACATTTCACAACTGGGAATGAACCTTTGACTTAAGACTTAAAATTTGAATTAACCTAATTAAAGCCCTTTAGACAAGTTTAGAGAAAGTATCTTGCTCTTTGGAGATGTCTCATGAGAGCAGATATTTCCCAGGAGATTCCCAGTATTTTCAGAAGTGTAACACATACATTCCTCATCTCTCAACTTGCTGCTGCACAAAGGGCACTTCTGAAAGATAAGCAGGAGGGAAAATGAGGTGTAAAGTGTCTTGAGACCAAGTTGGCCTGAATTTTGCCTGAAAATATATGCTGATTTTCATATAATCATCATTTTCTGGCAATTATCCATGACTATAATGATATCATTTAAATGTTCAGCCACATGTTCAGTGGTTTTCTGTATAGATTGCTAGTTATTTTACTTGTTAGAAGAGCAGGCTTGCCTCATGCTTCCTTGAACCCACAGGATTTGTTTTTCTCAGAACAGAATTCAAGCAAACATTGTTTAAATTTTTTAAGTTCTTATTGCCTTGCGCTTTTGGTAGTCATGATTATCACTATGTTATATTATTCTGATATATAAAATAAATTATGTTTTTTATTATAATCTGTAGTTCTATAGTAATAAAAGCACCTAAGGTTTTATCTTTGTGCTACCTTGGGTTTGATTTTTTTTTTCTTCTGGGAAAAAGGCAAAGTTTGAAAATTTTATTCATGCTTCTATGAAAGGCTATATTGTCGTGTATAACTTACTTTGCAAATTATTCCATTGGCATCAGTTGAAATTTTCATAAGGATTATCATCTTAACAAACATGAATTTTTCTTTAACTGATTTAATAGATAATCCTGCCGCTGTCACTTATGATTATGACTTAAGAGCTATTCAAAATAAATTGCTTTTCTAAGATTTAGTATTATGATAATGGTGGTTATCAGAGTGTGAACAAACAACTGACCATCAAATTCGGCGTGCTCAGGTTGTTTCAGAATAGGAAACTGTGGCTAGATTTCAGTGATTCTCTTGCCAGCTCCTCTGAAAGAATTAATTGTCAGTTCTAACTGGTAAACTGATTAACTAACCTGATAAACTAGTGCAGTTCTCCTAGCAGAGGAAACATCTCAAATTTGTAGCTTTTGTTTAAAGCAACAATTTTTGTTTGATACTGGTTTTCAGATCTGGGATCTCTGAGGTTTCAGATCTTTTAAATCATTTTCTAGGCATTAAGTTCGGTAGCTAAAGCAATACTTCCTTCTGCTTTTGTATTGTTGAATTAGGCTTACCAAATTCATATTCTACCTTGAACAGAAAATATATCAATATTATTTCAAATAATAGTATAAAAAAATCCTCCCTGACATTAGCTAATTCAGTCTCTGGCCTTTTCTTCTGTTGAAAATTCTTGCTTTATTTTTTCAGTCTTAGACTTTAAACTGGGCTAGGTACACAATGCTTTGTCTAGCATGAGCTTGTGAGCTGTCTCTGATGCTGACTACTTTACTCACAATTGCCATTTCTTTCAATTTTCCTTTTAAATGAACAATAAAAGATAATGCCTGACACTTTTTACACCTGTGCAGTGTTACCTAAAGCTGTAGATGGAATCACCACCTTCAGTTTCTACTTTCTCCTTTTTTACTTCCTTTTGGTCAGCTTCCTATCTCTTCACAAAACCTTCCTGTTTTCCAAGTTCACTTCTGTAGACATTGAAAACTAATGCATAACATTACAAATTATACTCGAGGATGGTATAAGTAACAGTCATGTCCCTATATTTCTTCTTTTCAACTATAGCTGCAATAGTATTAGCAATTTCTAGTAATTCAGGGGTGAGGAATGGGAATGGGATGTGGATGGATATGACTGCAATTTTTTTTAATTGTGTTATATATTTATGTCTTAATACAATACTCCATTATCCAGACCCTTATGTCCAGCATAACTTAGGCCATTACACAAGTATTTTCTGGTAAGGAACACAGGAGATATCCTATTAAAGATGCCATTTACTCCATTAAGGGACTTGGGTTCTTAATGGCCTTATGAATCAATACTACTTGGGACATTTGTGTCACAGGATCTAGAACGATGAGCTTTATTGTTTTTGACAAAGGATTAGATTTGTGTTCATTAAAAACGGCTGCTTCTAATGAAGGACTGGCTGTAGAAACAAAAATTTGTTTCTCTCCCCCCCACAGACTTATGCTGTTTGACTTTGTTTATCCAAAGTAAGGGATTCCATTAGAGGTATTACTTTAGTTCCTCCAATTACTTGAAATGTAATTAGAGGTCTTCCTTTAACAAATGGAAGCATTATTGTGTTTCCTGGAACAGGCATTCCTAGCAGAGAGAGAATGGAAAGGCAAAGCAAGTGAACCACATCTTCTGGCTAGCACATCTTGTAAAATATTGTGTTATATGAAATATTTTTTTAAATTATTTTCCATGGGAAAACATTCTTAGCAAGCTTTGGACAATGCTCTCGGACACATGGTGTGATTCTTAGGGGTGCCCTGTGTAGGGCCAGGAGTTGGATTTGGTGAACTGAGTGGGTCCCTTCCAACACAGGATATTCCATGATTCCAAGCTTTTCAGTGCCAAAAGTGAGGCACTTTAAGAGGCTGTCACATTTTTTTTGTGTTGTACATTGGATTACTGTTACACAGAGCTGAGCATCTGGCTCCAAGGCACTAAACTCGACATTTACTTGACTTCTTGGCTCTGTGGAAGTCCAAAACCTAATATGTAGTGTGTTTAAAATGGTAGGCTGCATCTCAATTGTCAGTTAAAATTGGTGCTATGTGCTTGGTTTTATCCTTTCTATAATCATCCCTTCTATTTTTTTTTTATTTGAAACTTTTCTGTGATCTCCAATTGTAGTTTCTGTAGTTTCAATCAAAGTTCTCATGACTTCTCATTCATCTTGAATTTGTTTCTCCATGTTTAATTGATATTTATTTCAAATACATATTTGAGCTATCCTAAAATGTTAGAGGTGAGGGCATCAAGGTAGGAAATCTATTTATTGGGGAAATTTCCATATATATAGTGGTAAAAGCGGCTGTTAGATCCACAATTTCAGTGGTTCAGCAATTTAGGCAAATGTAAATGTCTCTCTGAACTGAAGACTTTCATGGAAGACCACTTTCATCCAAACTGAGAATTCATCAGGACAGTACAGTGACTAGAACATTTTATGGTGTGGAGGTTGAAGTTTTGAGCGGAAAATAAGGGGTTTCTGCAATATAATTATCCCTGAGAGGAAGTGCCTCTTCCCAGCAGTAGTTGTAGTTTGCAGTTATACAGTTTTAATATTAAAGTGCAAAGTAGGAAGTTATGTAACATGCCAAATTTGCATTTCTCTCCTACTTTGAAACCTGCTTACCATTTCCCTTAGCATTATAACAGCACATAGTTTTGCCCTATTTGCTACTTTCAAAGCAAGATTTCCATCTATGGATTTATTTTCATCCCTCTTCCCCAGTATATCCACTGCCTTAAAAAAAACAGGTAAAACCATTCCCTCACAGAAAAAAAAATAAAATAAATATGAATACTGTAGAATCCTTTTATTTTCACTGTGGTTTGCATTTCTTCTTCTTACAGATAATCTACAAAACCAGTGCTGGATCCCTTGTTGTCGAGTTTTAAAATTGTTCATGACAGAGCAGTGCAAAATATTCCATGGAAATGTGAGGGTATAACCTACATCAGTCTCTCTGCCTGCAAGTGTTTTCTTTCATCTGATTAATCAAAATAAAGTTGCTTAAACTTCCTGGCTTCTCTGAAGGAGGCAAAGATTTCTCATGTTTCTTTCCTTTCATCAAATGTCTGCAATGCCATTCTGCAGTTTATACAGAAACATTGAACCTCATCTGGTAAGTTTATAACCCCAGCACAATTTTAAAGCACATATTACTCAGATGCCCATTTTTTAGTGTCTCAACTGCAGGGCTTAAATAGGATGACAGGTCCTATATTAGCTCATGTTTCTGAAGGTTCAACAGCAAGATTTTATGGTAAATTGAGACTAATTGTTCACAGCAAATCTCTACAGTCTACGAGTAATTAGACATGATTCACATAGATGCACAATCTCTGTATTTCAATAGTGAGGCTGACCTCATTTGCCTCATAGTCATTTTTACATATTTATAGCCTTATCAAGAATATTATGTTTTGGTGTATTTTTTCTTTTTTTTTTTTTTTCTTCAGTTACTGTTAACTAGATTTAGGAAAGGATATATTATATTTAGAAGTTGAGGAGCAAGCAAGATAATATACAGTAATTTAAAAAAAAAAAAAGCCAACACATAAACAATAGAAAGGTAAGTGCCAGAGGTACCACTTCAATAGTATTTCCTCAATCAGTTTATTCTAAACCACAAGAACACCCAGGCATATTGGTGATTATAGCCTTAATAGGCTGGTTTGATTGCTTATTTGAGAAAGCTCCCTGTTTTACATTAAATTCTCGAAAACTATTTAAATATTGATTGAAATCTCTCAAATGGGTGCATAGTAATTCCATTCTTTATTGTCTTCCTTGGTTTCTAATGGCACATTGTTTACAAAATCAAAAAGAGCAGTTTTAGCTCTATTTATTCCTTATATCTCTCTGCTAAATATTCACTCTTAGCTTGACTCTTTTTTTGTTGCTGTCTCATGTTGCAAGTCTGTGTCTTAAGGATTGGTATTTAAAAGGAAATAATATCCCATTGAAATTTCATTGCCTCAGAACATATGTTCAGGTATTTCTAACAGCCTTCAAACTAAAGAAGAAAATGTCCTTAAAGGAGGCACATCTCTTCAAAGTGATCATCCTGAAGCTGCAACTTGCCTCTGTTTTACAGTAGGATGTTTGTTTTATGTGCTTGTGGTCTCTTTGTTACCCATTTTGACCTCTGAAATGGCAATATATGAATCATTTACTATTGTATTTTTAGCTGTTACTACACCCACAAGACTTTTTATTATCAGCAAGAGTGGAGGTATTAAAGAGATTTGTGGGCCTCAGAAGGCTCAAAGCACAGTAGGGATGAAATTACAAAATTATATTGTTATAAAATATATTTCTAAAACTGTGTACAAAGCCCAGTGTTAATGAAAGTAATTGATAGCAAACACTGATTTCTTTTTACATCACCAACAAAGCATTTTTTCTGAGTAATATTGAGCCTCTTTTTAGTAACAATAGGAAAAAAATGAGTCTCATGAATCATTTATGTGGCCTCATTCATTGCTATTATTACTTCTGCCATCAAATATTTTGGGAATTCAGCCCCTTTTTCTCTCTGTCTTTACATCTTGTGTAATGGCCTTTCTTGTTCTTTTCAGAAGGAAAATTGAACTTTCTTTTCCTTTAATGTACAGAAAAGTACCAGATCTTCCATTCTGATTCTGAATAAATGTTCCTGTTGCTGAGGCTTTTAGCTGTAGGAAGCCATAAAAGATGAATAATTGCAAAAGGAAAAACAAGATAGGGGAAGTAAAACCCAATGTGCAGAAGGAATCAGTTTTCAAAAGGTCAACATCTTCAGCACAGGATTTGCCTAAATTGGACAATTCCACAATATTTTAGCTGTCAGTAATTCCACAATACTGAAAATACTCAGAAAGTGCATTGAAAATGCCATGCCCATGTAGTCAGCTTAATTCCAAGTAACATTTTGTAATGCTTAAAGCAGGACAACGAGTGTCTATGGATCTTTCAACAAAATATCTTCTTCTACTCTAATTTTGTCAGTAATACTCCTCACCTTCACCAATTTCCAACTCAATGTGGAATTGCTGTTCCCACATTCAAGTTTTATTTCTGGTTTATATCTTCTTAGTGCCATTGTAAATATTTTATATATTTCTATATATTTTATCTATTCTATATGTTTTATCTATTTATACATATATATAGTTCTTCAAAATTTGTGTGCTCATACTCTAGAATCAGCTGAGGTTGGTGGTTTTCTTAATTGATAAATGCAGCTGAGAATATTAGGGAGATAGAAAAGAGCCTTTTTTAAAATGAGCCATGCTGAGCTCAGTCCACTACCCTAGAGTCCCAAAATGTAACACACATTACAAAGATAATCTCTGTGTAAATACTAATCCTAAAATTAAGATTGGTATAGTTTTAGTTCAGTTTTGGTGAGGTTACATTAAGACAATTGCAACTTTTAAATTTTTTTAAATGCACATAAATTTAATTCGGAAAAAAATTGTGTGTTCATCGAAAAATACGCAGTATAATCTCTCTATGCCTCAACTTCTCCTTTTAGAGAATTTTTATGACATTTCTTAACATCTTTCTTATAGTTTTGAGGGTTATTTTTGGATGAGTGGCATTACATTCCCATCAAATGACAGGCTCACAGTTAAGTTTTTGCATAAAATTTGTAGCTGCAAAAGCGAGATTTTACCTCATCTCATAAATAAAATGTGGCATCTTCTGGAAGAAATTAACTCCAGTGCTTATTTTTATCATCATTTTTTACTTAAATAGCTATTTTAAACGTTAAGAAGTATTGCTTTTTCCTAATGTAAGATGACTGATAATAACCAGAAACGTCGTGCTTTTGTGTGTGCAATATGGCAACAAAGTTGGAAGTTATCTACTCTAAGCAGAGCCACACAGTATCCTAAGATACAGCCTAAGATAAAGCAAACTTTTAACCTCACAGGGTTTCACTGATGATTTTTTCTCAGAAACTATAATAAAATATGCACTTTTAATCTGTGATTTATTGCAGAAGTGTTTTCCTAGTGGACTTGCATGAAGGAAATAACACATCTAGTAAATTGCTTTCTTTTTTTTTCCTACATAATGTGAGAAATCTCATGTTTCATAGCATAAGTATGACCTGAAATGGGAAAAAAAAAAATCAATGTGGATTAATGAAGAGAAATTATGTAAGTCTAAAAAGCAGCTGAATCTATTCAATTACTATTAATCTCCTTCTCTTCTAAAAAGAACCTCCTGTAGTCTTTTAAAATATAATTGCGATAAATATATATAGCACAGCAAGCTTAAAATATAGTTAACACACCTATTTATGTTTACGGAAAAAAAACCCAGCATACAGAAAAGTCAAATCAGTACATAGTCTCATCATTTTTTAGTCCCTTCTGTTTAATTTCCTTGGTTTGTTTTCTTTTTTTTTAATTTGTTCTTGGTCAATTCTTTTTTTTGCAGTCTGGAGACAATGTGTTAAGTTACTGGATTTTTATGCTCTGGAAAGCTGCCTGGCATCTCTATTCTAAAGCACGATTCCTGTTTCCAAGCAAGCAAGAAACAGAAAAAGAGATGACCTTTGCAGCTGCCATTTTGAAAAAAACTCTTCAAAGGTTGTTAAGAGAGAAGCCAGAAACCTGGGACGGCAAAACAGAAGAAAATGAAAACCTTTAGTGCTGCAGGGAGAAGTGTTTTGCCAAAAGATGGTGGCAGCACATCATCTGCTGGGTTTGTGTGGCTCTCTGGGCACGAGGAGCAGCAGAAGGTCATGCTGAGATTGCTCGTGATGCTGGATGACTCACTGGAGACAAGGAGAATGATTCCAAGGCAACAGATTCCAGCATTTTAATCTTCCCACCAGTCTCCCAGAGGCTCTTGTTGCCTTCAGCACTGTGTGGAAACACAGGTTTCTCTGGGGCTCTGATTTCCCTTTCCAAAACAGGCCCTCCCAGCAACTCAGCAGTGAGATGTTAAGAATTTAGAGAACAAGATGTAAATTGCCTGGAAGAGATCTGCAAGAGACATGAAATGACCACAGCTGCCAGAGGCAGAATGTGCCTGGATTGATGGGACACCTCTGACAGACTGCAGCACCCCACACATGGCCTCAGATCAATATTTTAGGACAGGGAGATCATCCCAGGACTGGGTACCTGAGAAAGGAAAACACTTCTTCAGACAGGTATTTTCAAACTGCCAGCACTTAAAGCAGCAATCCTATAAACCTTAGAAAGGATGATCCCATTTTATTAGGGTCAGATGGAAAAGCAAAAGCCCCTATTAGGAATGATAAGAGACAGTCGAACTGAATAGCATTGGAAAGATAAAAGAAGCAAAAAGCCAATATCCCACCCACATAGACTACCCCAACACAGACCAGGGCTGGACCTGATAGTCGTTAACTTCAGGTTTGTGGAATTTCTTCCTCCTGCAAAAATAAATCTCCAAAGCCCACACAACCCTCAGTGCTCTTACAGCTCTCCTAAAGTGCACATCCAGGTCATCTTGCAGTGTTTACTTTCTCTGCCCTCTTGGAGCTGCTGCCTGAGCTGTCAAAACAGGCTCTGCCAGGTGTAAAGAACCACAAGAATGAATTCTGTTTGGGTGGCCACCTGCCTAGGGGTAGTTGAAGTTATTGTTATTCAAAACATATGTTCTGTGCTGTGCCTGAGTCACCAAATTTAAATTTGCATTTCATTGATATGGGATTGTGTTTTCTGTGGCTTTGAGATAGCTGTCACTTTTTCTCATGGGACAGAGGTCTTCAGGACGGCATAAGGGACATCTCCAGGGTTTTGAGCAGAAATTATATTTCTCTTGGTGTAGAGGGAATTAAACCAGATAAGTTAAAAACTGTACTAGAGAGAATAAACATCTAATGATTCAAACTGCCATTGTTTCATCAATAAATGACAATGTGAAAAGTAATTTATAAAAAACAAAACAAAAACAAACCTCAAAAACACAACCCACACACCAAGAAAGGAATCTCAAAATGACTGTTAGCTGCTGAGCCAACCAGATACCTACTTCTGTTCCTAACAATGTTTTACATCTCCATCCAACCCCTCATACAAATGTTTGAGTGCGTCCCCTTGAAATAAATCTAGTAGCTAAGAAAGGCTATTGATTCATAGTTGTGAAAGATGTATAAATAAAGATGTCTTACAGGTAAAAGAAACGTGTTCACTCTGCAGTAATACAATTCTCTTTATGGAGTACTCCCACAGCTCAGTAATGTAGGGATAAGAGAGAAAGTGCATCAAGGAGTTTGACAGTTGGAATTCAATATCTAAAGGTGGTACTTAGCCATGAGTTTCCAATACAAAGAAGAATTGCAATGAGGTCTCTAATCTTTGCAAGCCAAGTGTCACAGCTTCACTCTGACCCTACCTAAAAGCATGAGCTGGGTTCAGGTTAAGGTGTGATTGCATTCTGAATTTGGGACATGAGTTACATCCACAGAATTTGCCCTAAGAATAAATTCATAAGTAGTAGTAAGTCCAGGAGAGGCATCTTAATCTGGACATTCCTGACAACTTCACCATCCCATTCCTCTCTCTCCAGCTCTGCCTAGTAGGAGAATGCAGGACAGAGCACTCTGTTTCCCTTCCAAGGAAGCTGAATCTAGAATAAAATAAAAAGTTTCTGTTACAACCAAAGAAGGAAGGTTAAGAGCAAAAGGTACAATTACAACTATGACTAAGCAGGCAGATTTATGCTGAAGAAAGATCTCAGAAAAAGGGGGGTTTGGGCTTAGAAAAAATTAAGGAACAGCTGAGTGCTCCAAAAATACAGTATTAACAATCTCTAGCAGCAGCAGTATTCATGTGCCAGAAACTCAGCTTTCTCTTATAGGACCCAGTTGCTATAGAAACTTCCAACTGGGAGCTAAATAAAGTAATTTCTATGCTAGTGTTGGTGTCTGTAACTTCAGCACCTGATGCTAACCAAATTGTGCTCAATAAACAAATTTAAACTCTAAAAGCCTGCAATGAGTTCTCAATGTTTTCTATACAACTGATTAATCCCAATTGATCTTGGCTTAGAACTCAAGAGCATGAGAAATGATAGAAACAGATAAAAGGCTACTCAGGACAAATATGCCTCTCCCTTTATTTGTTTCTTACCTTATTTCCTCCTTCTCCTACACACTTTTTTCTCCTGTCTTAGTTATTTTTTTTATTTTGAAATTAGATTTTTCATGGCTAACCTCATAGCTGAGCCTGGCATCTCTGATCCTCTTTTGACAAATTAATTCTGCATTAACCTCTGCTTGGTCTTGCATCCCTTTCATATTTCATTAAACATTTGCTTCGGGTTAAAAATTAGAGAAGCAATGTTAACAGCTGAGAGCAAATCCTTCCTTCTAGATCTCCAGTGTGGGGTCTCAGTGATGAGGCACAAGGGACAAGTTTGCAGAAGCCTGCACAGGCAACTCATGCCATGGGAACAGTGAGAAATGCTCATCTCCCAGGGAACATAGATAAATCTGGTGAATCTGGATTCCAGGGCATCTAGGGTTGGAAACGCCTTGTCTTTAGAAAGGAGGAATTGTTACTGTTATCACTGTAGCACTTTCCTGTACAAGAGAAACAAGAGATCAGTCCAAGCATTTCAATAAGCAGACTCTATTTCTGCATAACGTTAAATACAAGAACAGTTTATTAGAATAGTAACACTGGTGCCTGCCATGAGTAGTCATGTAGAACAGATTTAAAACTTTTTGAAATTTCTTTCTTAGTGTTATGGAAGCTGTTTGATTATTTCTGCAACATCTGGCAAGATGGAAAGGTCTGAAGCTACAAATGTCACAGAGCAATAGCAGTGACTGCCCTTCCTTTATGTTCTAAGTGCCCAAAGCATATGAAGGAATGGACTAAACACCTGGGATACATGGCATTTCTGGGGCAGAAGAGGAATGCAGCAGTGGTGGGAGGTGGAGGTTTTCATCAGTCCCAGCAAAGGTGAGCAGCAGCAGCCATTGCTTTATCCCTGAGAGAGGAACTGGGGAGACTGTGTGGACGAAGTGTGTAGGACCTGAGGGTCACTCACTGTAACCCAGCATGCAGGGTAAGACCCAAGGGGAGGGAGAGGTGGGCAGGAATGCTCAGCAGCTGCTGGAGAAGGGCAGTGGTAAAGCTGTTTGGAAGAGACCAGGGCTACAGCGCCCAGGAGCCACCAGCATTTGCTGGAACAAGAGCAGCTGTGGCTGCTGGCACAGGGATGTCCAGGGTCTCAGGGACAGGCTGAAGTGAGCGCAGGGCTTGGGCAGGCTTTGGCAGAGGAAGCTCTGGTAAAGCAGATCTTATGGCACTTCTCTGACGTGTGCTGGGTGGCTGGGTTTGGGCAGGGGGTGGCAGGCAGCCGGGGCTCCCAAGCCAGATAGCCAGTGGTACGTGGCTCCCTGATGGGCTTTGGCAGGCAGCACAGGCAGCTGGTGAGCACGGGCTGCCTGGAGGCTCCCAGGCAGCAGCAGCAGGCAAACAGGCTGCCAGCCAAGCCTGGAGACAGCAGGCTCCTGGCCCTGACAGGAGAACAAAGTCTAGCTGGTAGAGATACTCCAAGGACCACAACAACTTTCTTGGGAGGAACTGGACTGGAAAGTAGGGAAAGTCTATCAGAGTCCATATCAGGTGTCTATCAGAAAGTCTATCAGTGTCCAAATCAAGACCTTATGTCTGAGGCCAAAGTCTTTGCAACAAATCTGGTGAATCAGGCCAGACTTTGAAAGCTTTTGGTGGCATTTTTTCCATCCGAGTCAGTGTGATGATCGCTTAATGTAAAACTAGCTGGGACTTTGGAAGAAGAGCTGCACTGTTCATATCTTGTCAGAAGCAGTGTGTGTGGGATGTACATGCATCCCAAATATACATATATCTATATCTGTGCATGTGTATACACATGCATATAAATGCAATCCCCGGCTCAGTGCATCAGGGAAGTGGCTGCTCAGAACTGAGCTGACTCCTGTTGCTCATACCATGGCCAGGCACAAAGGAGATGACTCTCAAGTGGATATGATCCAGCAAGACATAAAAGTTGTGTTTGCAACCCTGCTGACTTCGGGAGAACCTACCCACAAGCTGAAATGCTCACATATGCTTGGATGCTGTTGTTGAATAAGAATGAGCTGAAATTCACACATTAAATTAGACCATACTTAGCTGCTGCCACATGTAGGAGATGCTTCCAAGCCTTTGGATGACAAAGGAGGCTGTGAGGAAAAGACAGGGAAGAATCATTAACTATTTACTTCCTGTAAAAAGGGACTTGCCTAGGAGGAAATGATGAAGACAGGAAGATGAAGAACCTAAGATGGGGAGGCACAGAAATATTTGTTGTTAAAAACAAGGCACAGGTAACTCTGGAGGGAGGCTCACAGCAGGGAACTGTGAGGGGTAATCTGGAACGCCCCCATCACTGAGGGTTCTTATGGAGCCTGGGGATTTCTAGCCCCACACTTTGATCATGCAAAAATGCGTACAATTCCACCCTCTTCTTTGGTGAAATAGAGGCAGTTTGTCTTAGTTCTAAAGGGTAAATAAGAGGAAAATGGAGAAGACTTGTATTTTTTTTTTTCTGATTGGACTGTAAGGAAGACATAATTTAATCTTCAAGAAGGCTTTGAGAGTCTTGCTTTCAATGAACCATGATTTTTAGAATTTTCTTCATTTCAAGAACTGACACTCAGTTCTGATGTCTGTTATTCTTTACAGTGTCTGTTCTGTTTGCACAAGTTTATGGAAGACTTTAACGGATACTTAAGTAAAATTATACAGATGCAAAGCTACCTGTTTTCATAAAAGTGTTGCTTTTTACCTTGCTATCTCAAGAAGATCAAGTCCTTGTGCAATCTACATACACAGTGAGTCACAGCTGAACTTCCACACTGTTTTGTTGTGTTTGCTACATGCTTTGCAAATAAGCCAAAAGGGCCACACTTCAATGCCTTTCAAAACTGAAAAACTAAGTTGCATCTCCTTTGTATTACTTCTTTTCCTTTTTGTCTCTTGTTGTCTCTCTCAGTCTCTTCAGTCACCATTATATCCAGTATTCTTCAGTGAGTGGGGAATGGTGTTGTTTATTTCTTCTTTACAAAAGTTTCTGGGAAACTTTTCTTGCTCTTTTTCTTTGTCACATGTTTTTTCTTTATAACACTATTTCTTGTTACCTGAGAGCTGTTGAAGAGAACAGGTATTTTAATTTGCATTCCTGACACATAAGTTCTTCCACTAAAAGTGTTTGTGCTGCAGAGCATCATAGACTTCCCTGTGATTAATCTCCCTTCTGGCAGGATCCAAGCATCCAAATACTCACAAAACCAGAAAGATGCAAGCTGGTCTCTTCACTGCCATCTATCTCAGGAACCTGAAGCCAAGCCTTCAGGTCTTTTTCTGGTGAATTTACAAGGAGAGACAGAATCATTTTTCTTCCAAAGGTCCTGCTCAGGCTGTGTGCAATGTGGTTCATGCAAGGAGATCCCTATGTTTGCAGAGACTGAATTCAGTGAGTTCCTGATGAAGCACAAAGAACCTAGCCTGGAGAATTCTTTCCATGTATAAATGGCCAGAGACACTTCTTAGTGCAGCATTTTAGCTATGGTAACAATTTATTTAGAGATGGAAGAATTCTTAATAATTACTTATATTTGCCTAGACGTTGTGAAACTTAGAGAAATCAGAGACAACAAATTGTGCGAGTCACCAGCACGGCCTGCCTCTCTTACCATTCTTCATTACCAATCTAAACAAAGTGACTAAAAAAGAAATTGTGTGATAAAACTTGTGGCCTACATCTTGCTAGGATACACATGCCTACTTAATTTTATATGCACTAAGGGTCACTGCAATGATTACTTACAGCATATTAACTTTAGCATGTGCATAATTGTTTCCAGGATCAGTGAAGAACAGGTCATCTTTCAATACACAGGAAGCTTAATGAGGGATGAAGAGTTAAAATCACAGCTCTGAATTACTCTGAAATATGGGATTTCAGAATATGTATCTAAGAGTTTGCAGGTTACCAGTACTATTTTTTCTGTAAATTTCAGCAGAAAATTCTAGCTAACCATTTTAATAAATTGGCTTACTCAGTGTTACTTTATGCAATAATCTGCTGTACCTAAGCATATTTTACATTAGAGAAGTGATTGACTTTTACAAGGAGAAAAAGGTATTTTGAGGACATGAAAGTTATATATAAAAATGGTTCAGGTTGTTAAGTGGGAAGTTGATAGAAAATTACTAGATCTTTGTGGAAAGAATTTCCTCTGGTTTTCATCTTACATAAATTTTTGTCCTTTTTGCATCTCAACCCACTTTGAAGGAAAATAAAAGTGAGGACCTAGAGGAACAGTATCAACTTGCTGTCATTTCATGAAAGAAACACCACTTCTTTGTTCATTATTTTTACAAATTTGACCAAGCATTATTTCTTCTTCTTTTTAAATCCTGCATTCCATTTAATTTTAAACTTTTAACAGCATCTGAAAAATTATTGTGAGAAAATAGTTTCTTGCCTAGAACTTTGTAAACACTTTATTTATGCCTCTAAGGGGCAAACTGAGCTGATGCTTTCCATTCCTCAGATGCCTGTGATGAGATGACTGGCAGCAGCTGTCCAGGTGGGGAAGGGCTGTATCAGAGTCTGCTTCCCTCAGAGCTGCCAGGTTTCACCTGCTTCCTGGGATGCAGGAGGGTCCCACAGCTCTGGTGCTCAGAGTGGATTGGCAGCTGGATGGGTCAGGAAAGCTGCAAGTGGAAGGAGGTGAGGTTGAATTGTTTTGTTTATTTTCATGACTTATATTATTAATAAACTATCCTTTTTTTTTTTTCTTTCCTGATTAGGTGACCTTGTAGCCAATAAGTTTAATTTTTTTAAAGGTTTATGAGTATATTCTCTATGAAAAGGGAGAGTTTAGGGTTCTCTTTGAATTATTCATGATCGTGATTTTTTTTTCTTTTTATTTT
>VWZS01002677.1:634370-704312 GCA_013397075.1 Rhabdornis inornatus
TTTTTTGGTTTCGGTTGGGGTTTTTTTTTGTTTGTTTTTTTTTGTTTGTTTGTTTTTTTGGGTTTTTTTTTTGTTTTTTGGGTTTTTTTATAGCTATAAGGGTGAATTACCTGCTCAACTCTTTCCTTCTTGACTTCTGTTTTGACAGACTAGTACATCTCCCATTCACTTTTCTCCTGCATTTTGATGGTATATGGAGTTTGGAGATTTTGAGGAACAGGCAGAAGAATAAAGAGGTGAGAGAGGTTACACCATCATTTTCTACAAATAAAGCATTTCCATAGTAAGTGCACACTTTAAAACACCTAATTCTTTCAGTACAAAAACGGAGTAAGAGTCTCATAAAGAAATAAACAGGTAAAATTACTTTTCTAGGGCTTTAGAGAGATAACTGTTGGAACCTGCATTTGAATTCACGAGCACTGAACCAGAAACTCTTCCAGATCTACCTAGCTCTAAAAGTAAAGTTTTCCTTGCTGGAAGTCAGTGTCCCCTATTGAAAAAGGCTGTAGTATTATAATGATGTCATGCAGCTAAGCCTGACTCTAGGAAATTCAGAGTTCTCTGAAACTTAGTGGAGGCCTCTGTGCCTATATTTTGATGCACAGCCATAGTACCTGAGATATGGACATAGCCTGCTTTCTCAAAAACAAGTCTCCAGGGTTTTAATGCATATGTGTTTAAGTATTTTTAACTGAATACAAATTAATATAATAAATGCAGGTACCAGTAGTAAGACACAACTTTTGACAGGGCTTTAACTAAAGCTAATCATCTGGAGGTTATCGTAGTTGGGAAAAAAAAAAAGATAAATAGGAATAAAGAAGCTGCAAAGATGCTGGCAAAAGTGAAAACACTGATGAGAGATTCATTTAATCAGAAGAAAGTATGGGAGCAAGGAGACTACTTGAGGCAACTATGCTGTAGGAGTAAATTGACAAAGGAACCTCATTTTAGTCAGCTGAATGGGCAAATGTGAGGAAGGAGATTATGGTCCTTCCATTTGATTGTGAGGTCAGAAGTACATATGGAAAGGAGTGGCTGAGTTACTTGAAGAATTTAAAAGGCAGCTGTCCACAAGGTTGCCCGGGAGGCAAAGAATGCAGTGGGACAACAAGGATATAGCTGGAAGGTAATAATGTATGGTATTTCATTATGTTGATAATGATAGACTATTTCATGGAGTTGATTCAACAAGCTAAGAAACATGAGATTGGAAATACTTAAATTTGGGTTTATTTCATATGGAAAGTGGGTACAGGGGGACATATGTCAATAGCAGAAGTGAGTATAGTGAGGATTTAAGTGGCAACATGTTTCACAGTGATGCTATTGCCAAGTCTCATCAAGGAACACTTGATGAAATCCACATTCCCAGAAGTATCTAAATTGGTGAAAAATATGTGGGGCAACTGTAACAGCAAGGGCAAGACTTCATTTTGTGGGGAATGAGAGACGGGTAGCTCTGGGTGAGAACCTGAGACAAGAGGCTGTGAATGGCACCGTGAGTGTGGCTGCTGGAGAGCCTCGTGAATGATCTCTCTGGGAAGTTTCCTTAACAATAGGAAAGAGATACCTGGTACTGAGAAGCTCTTAGAAAATCCCTGCAGACAATCTAACTGAGATGTTAATTTTCCTTCCAAGAACCCCAGGCTTGTCATTGACATTAGGGGAGTACTGGAGTGCAACAGCAAATGTTCAGGCAGATTGTTGAGATTATCTGCTTTGCTAACCAAAATACAAAGAGGCAGAACAACAATTTTGTGTGTGTATTATCAGTACTCATAAGGGTTATTAAAAAGCAACAAAAGAATCGTAGAGAATAGAATGCACACTGTGCTTAGAAAAAAAAAAAAATCACATGAGTTAAATGTTCTTAAGAATATGAAACCAGAATTTATATGGCAGCTCTTCTAGCTGGGACCTAAAACATGAAGCATGAATATGAAGCTTTCTAAGTGATCACAAACACATGAAGGGAGGTTGTGTAATCCCCATACACTGCAGCTATTGACAGACAGCACAGGAGTTCAAAGCTCAGGCTCAAAGTCACTTTCTCCTAGATGGATGTTACTTGATTTCTGACAGAGTTGGCAATGTTCTCTCTCCTCTTACACACTTATAAGCTCTGTATGGCTTGTCAAGCCAATAAAGTCTCACTGAGCTGAGACTGCTTTCTAATTATGGTATATGACAATACCTGTGGAAAATCATTGCCTTCAATAAAACTGCAGAGGTGGAACTGATTGGAAGTTAGTGAGAGATCTGGTAAACAATGCTCAAGAAAGAATAGGATTCAGCGTTCTCACTCCTAGTTCAGTTGTTTGCACAGAGCTAATGAGAAAAAAACCTAGTAAAACACTCTGTGTGATGTGAATGGTGATGCAATCCTGCTGAATAGAAAGATACTATTGCCACAAAGAGACCTTTCAGCATAGAAGTACATATTTACACAATCAAGAGAACCCCAATGCTTCTCTAACAACATTTGTCTTTCTTTCCTCTTTTAAATCCAGCTTCTAATGCTGTCATGTCCTCACAACAGGTGAGGTTTCAATCCATGCCATATGGAAGTCATTACTTATTACCTCTTTTGCATTTTCATTTGAGTTTGTTTTTTGTTTTGCTTTTTTTAACTGTCTTTTGTGCTTTTGCTCTTTATTTTACTTTTCTTTTGCTGTGGAGAAAAAGCTTCTCCACATTCATATATTGTTAGTCCCTGATGAACACTTTGCATTTTTTTACTAAAAATGCAGTGTGTTTAATTGCAGATTTTCTCTAAAGAATAACATGTCAGGGTATTGTATAGAGCAATAGATAACAGTGTATCAACAGAATTATCGAGTTTATCTGAATGCGTATTTAAAAATGCCAAATGTGCTTTCAACTCACTTCTGGCGTGTCTTTTGAATCTCATTACAATGCAACCTGGAGGGAGTTTGGAATCTGAAACAGAAGTAATTAGTTCTTTCTTTAAAGGAAATTTGCCCTTGCTAACAAAATATGAGCCAAGGCCATTATGATTCTTGCAGTATTTAGTACATAGAAATTACTGCAATTCTAAGTGTAGGTCTCCTGTGTTTGAAAAGGCTCAAAATAAAAAAAAAAAATATTGAGGATTTGCTCCTGATATAACCCTGACACCACAGTGAAAAATGGATATTTCTTATTACAAATAAAATAGCAGGTGTAGTGACTCTTAAGGATTTCCATCCCAACATATTACTTGACCCCACACGTGATTGGGATGGACTGCTATGGTCACAGTACGGGGAGTGCATTAACATAACTCAGAACACGTATGATAGTCAAGGATGGAAATTGACAGGTGTTTTCCAGGTTTTTTCCCTTATTTCTCTTTTGTTGGTGCAAAATTAATATGTCATTCTTGATGCTTAATATTCATATCAGGTTTGCATACTCATCTGGGGATCTGGACTTTGTTGTTCACTGTAGGCAGCCCCCTTTTTCTTGAGATTTTCGTCTAAGTAGATGCTGAACTGAGATCTGGAAACAGTATGGGGTATTCTGAGGGCTTCATTCTAAATGGTCATTGCTTAGCAGAAATAAAGCAGAAGAAAAACATCTGTTCCCAAGGATTTTGTGAAACTCCCCAGATCTGCATTTCTGATGGCTCAAGAGTAGCAAAAGTGGCAATTTCTCAGCCCAGCAGGATTAAACTGGATGTCACAAAAAGGTGCCAAATGGACCATTCTGAATCCATTGGTTTAAAGCTGAGGAGGTTTGGGCACAACCTGATCTGGTTGTACATTTAAAATTTTATTTGTATCCATTAAAAGATAGAAAAAAATGGGGGCTTTTTTACTGCTTTAGCATTCTTCACTGCTATTCTCTCCTCATTTACTTCAACAGAAGTGCTGTTAATGTTTCCAATTCTTAAATAGGGATGCTTGATCTAACTCAGTGTCTCGGTTTTTTAGAAACCCTTTAGAAATAAGAAAGTACAAGGATGGGCATGCCAGGTTAAATGTTTCACATTGATTAAAAGTGCATAAGGCAACATCTGGTGACAAAATGAAGCCAGTTCTGGACCAATTGAAAATAAACATTCACAGATTTTTTTTTTTTTCCCCCTACAAGCCTCAGAGTGATGCAATTGATATCTATTTTTCTTTCCCCATGTTTAGTAAAATTTCCAATGCTTCAGTGAGGTGCGTTGTGAAGTCCACGTGGATAAGGAAATTTTGCTTTGTCCGTACATATATAAAATTCCTCTTTTTCTTGGCTATCTGTTAGTGCATTCTGTTACTATCAGCCTGACATTGCAACTCTGCCACTCCCTTTTGAAAAAAGAGTCTTTTAAATTATAAAGGTTTAAAATTCTAATAGGTGCTTAAAAGAGTTTTTTAAAGTACTGAATGCAATGGCAATACATATTTTATTAATGCACACCTGAGGGGGGAAAGAGTAACATTTCTACAGTACTCTGGTTGAAATTTTACTCATGACACTTTGCTGGCACATCCAGCAAAACTGCTGCTGTCATTGGAAAAGTGAGTGAAGTGATTCTATCAGTGATTGGTCATAATGGAGCAAGCAGATTATGCAGCTGTAAGAGAATCACAGAATCACAGAAAGGTTTGGGTTAGAAGGCACATCAGAGACCATCTCAGTTCCATGGGCAGGGACACCTTCTATTAGACCAGGCTGCTCAGAGCCCAATCCAGCGTTAGCTTGAAAACTTCCAGGAATGGAGAATCTACAGTTTCTCTTGGCAATCTGTTCCAATGCCTCCTCTTTTAAAAATATCTCCACAGATCTCATGTCTTATTCACTTCAGTCAGATTTCTTCTTTTTTCTTCCTTCTGCTCTACCTGCAGTTATCTCCTGCTGGACATTGCTTTTTAAAAGTCTCAGTCTGAATAATGTTACTAGAAACCCTCTATCTTTCATTGATGTTGAGCTCATAACTTTGTAAATCTAGGATGACTTAAGTGATGTTGTTTGTCTCTCTAAGGTGAATCCTTATTGGTTAAAAAATATTGATATCAACACAGTTAACAACATTTCATTCAAAGGAATGTGAGTTACATGCCTGTCATAAGTTATTTTTTTTTCTGTCAGTCTCTTCCTAAAAGAAACATTCATAATATTTTTATTTATACTAGTGAAATATCATGGTGAATGATTAAATTAGATTTAAAAAGTTAAAGGTTAACATCTTGAGAAATGTTTTTTCTGAAGTGGTTTTTCCAGTGTGTACTAAAGAACTGCAAAAGCAGTCTTGGGCTAATTCCAGTGGTTTGGAATGTGTGTGCCTACCCTCACACAGAGGAGTGTGTGGCAATACCTGCTCCAGTCCAGGAAGTGTGATAACCATGCTAGAATGGCATTTCACCTGACTCAATAAGCTCTACTTCTGAGCAGGGCTTTCTGTTTCCATTCCAAGAGTGTCTCAAACACAGAAAATTTCCCTTCTGTACTGTGTGACCTCTCAAATGCACATTCTGTGCACTAAGGAGTGGTTGAGCCTTTGGGCTGTGGGGATCCTGCATCTAAAAAGCTGCTGGAAATGTGCTACACTGAGGAAGTCATGACCATGAGGGTCTGCTGGCAGTCACCACATTATCAAAGAAGCCAGTGACAGGAAATTTAGGGAGTATGAGCCTCTGCTGGCAAATCCAGCACAGGTGAATTTCACACGCAAGTTCAAGGCTCTTTTTGAGGTTGTCCTAGCAGGGAGGAAAACAGTGTGACTGTCCTGTTTCAAGCCCATTTGCCCCCAAATTTATATCATTCCTGCACAAAGTGCCGAGGAAAAATTGCATTGATAGAAATAAGAACAATCAGATGGCAGTCTCAGACATACAGTAATCATTGACTCATGAATGTGAAGTCCATGCAAATTGTCATTGTCCCTCTCATTAAGAAGTGCTGTTTCCATCATTTTTTTGTATTAGAAACTCTCAGGATTTAAGCATTGTGAAGGCATATTTTTTTCAAAATGTCAAAAATTCATGCTTCAGTTCCTGCATTATGCATTTTGAGTTTTGGATGGGAAATTGGGAAGCCTGTGAAAAAATTCTCAAGGATGATCTTAATCTTTAAACCAGTATGGGGAGCAAATGTAGCAGACTCAGTTCAGATATGGGACAGGAAAAGGAAGCAGGTCTGATACTCTGTTTGCAGTGTTGGATGAGGCATAAATGGGTGATACATAGACTAATTCAGATGGGAAGGACCTTTGGATTTTTTCTGGACCACTCCCACACTCAAAGCAGACATGGTTTAGATAAATGGTTGACCATGACCTTATATATCCATTATAATTTCTCAGATTTAGGCTGATTTAATCTTCAGAGGGTGGAACAGTATTTCACATGGATTTATCTCATTGCATTTTGTACCTCCTTGATTGCATTTCAGTAAATGGTGTCTTGGGGACTGTGTGCTCTGTGTTGGTTTGCCTGATGAGAACATAGCAGGACTGGGCCTGTCCAAGTCTTGCTATTTAAATATTGGCATAGGGAGTTGGGAACAATGGTCTTGAGATGGTGCCTCTACTACTGAATAGGTCTTCTACTTTGCACTGGCAAACAGATGGTGGGATCTTTCTTGGACCCTATAGTCCTGCTTTTGGTTTCTAAAATTAATTGAACTCTAACTTCTGATTCCTGATTGCTTCCATCCATGCATACAGAGTGCAGAAAGCTAATGCTGGCACCTGGCTTCTCATTTCCTAGAACAGTAAAAATATGATAGATTGATAGATAGCAGCCCTTTCTTTCTGATCTGTATTTTACATGGATAATGTGGTGATTAGGGACAGTATTAAACACCTCTGACCTTTATTGACTCTCTTAAACAAATGTCCCATTCTTTACCCTCTTTTTTTTCTATTGTCATAGCTTTAAAGTGGCATTGTGTGTTTTAGATATTAAAGCATTACGTTAGTACAACACGTCTCAAATGCAAAAGTATCAGCCATACAAAACTTGGTTTGCTCTGTATCCTTAGGGAGGTGGTTCTATCTATTAAGTCTTACTTGTGCAGTGTGAAGTACAATTTACTAGAGCAGCTGTTTAAATCCTCTAATGGTATAGTGCATTTAACTTGATATGTTATCTTGCTCTTAATGAATCTCTGATCAATTTGTATCTAGTTCACATTTTTTTCTGTGCTTACTGTCCACAGGAAAAAAAGAGTACAGGGGCTTAATTTAGAAAGGTCAAAATGGTAAACAAATTTAAGAGGGTCAATGTACTTCAGAGTGTAAAACCATGCCAGGTTGTGGAAGAATCCTTTTGATCCTAATTCTCTGCATCACATAAAGGTGTCAGTCCTTCTTAGAGTTCCCTGATGCTAACAAAGGCAGACAAGATCTGGCTGGTGAGACTGGGCTTTGCTGTTGTTTTAGACTTCTACTTTTTCAGGAGAGTATTTCAATGTGTCACAGAACAGGAATAGCCCTTACAGAGCAGTAGCACAGAACTGCATTACTTGCTACATGTACAGCAGAGCCAATTAATAGTGATGAGTCTGTTTGGTGGATTTGATTTGGTAAGACGTGGGTTTGGTTTTGTTTTGCTTCTCACTTCCACATCTGTAGCCAGCATGTGTACTCTTCACATGAATGATATAATTCTTAATATTGGAAAATTACTGTGTGCAGCACGAGATAAACAGTTTGCTCTTAGCAGCAATTTTGGGGGTGCAAATAAATTTTTCAAAGAACTTGATCTTGGAAGATGGAGGATAGGAGTTTCCTTTTAAAATAAAAATGGTTTCCTTGGAGAAAAAGCTCTCAGATCCATGTTCCCAGCTAGCTTTGTAATCAGACACATTGTTGAAATGTTTTTGGCCAACAGACAAATCCTGTGATGATTTCAAGGCAGGGTCAATTAAAATAAACAAATGTTTTTGCTTTCTAGGGAAGCTTTTGTGTCAGTAATAAAACAAATTATGAAGTGCTTCAAAACAAAAATAAACACAGACTACCAAGAGTTTTCATTTGGGAACAAGTAGTTCATAGAATGGCAGGGAAATGTACGGCTTATGTGCAAATCTTGTATTGCTACTGCTCTAATACCAGCACTAGTAGTCCCATTAGATCAATTACTCTTGAATTCAGAGAATCTGCTCATTTGTAGAAGTCTCCATTAGTGTAAAGCAGGCCTGTAGCAATGAACTCAAACAAGGATTAAGAGCCATAGAAGAGTAGATTGGGGTTGTTTTTCATACTTTTTTTGCCATGAGTACTTCACCAGCTCTGTCTACCAAATAAGTGACAGATTTTGCACTGTGTGGTCCTTTTTTGCAATGTGACCATGTGGTTTAAGCTGGAATGTATTGCTTTTGTGGCACAATGGTAAAGAAAGAGTATTTCTCTTGCAATTCTCTATAGTCGTTAATAAAAACACTCAGGACTAGATAAATAAATTTGTTAAAATACCTGTCAAGGACATGTATTTGGGGAATCATCACAGTGATGTGATTTCAAAAAGGCAGAAGCCTTCACATCTGGAGCAGCCTGAAAGACAAAGATCCTGCAGCCACCTCCAGACAATGAACTGTCATTTTTTGTTTCTTCTATTCCCTTTGTGTGTTTAACCACTGCTATATTTTATGGGATTGTGGTCTTGTCCACGTAGTGACCCTACATACTGATGTTGCAGGTCAGGGATCTGGGGTGGGATGAGCAATGATTAAACTGCTGGTATTAAGGGTATTATTTCTGCCTCTTTAACTCATAGCCAGCTTACTAACAGCACTATTCCTACTATCATCAGTAAAGACAGGAGCAACTGCTCTCAAAGTATGCCAGTAAAAGAAAGAGGAGATTGGGAGTGGCTGCTCAGCATCTGATGGGATAAAGAGGTGGCAACATTGCCAGAATAAATAGAAGTCAACCTTACTGTTATTTACCAGTAGAACAAAGATGTCAGTGGTAAGAGCAGTATAGGAAAATAAACACAGCCATTGTGAATGTAAGCCATTAATGTATATATTACTGGGAAATATTTCTATCACTTTATGTTTTGCAGATATTTCTGTAACAACTGGGGGGGGAGATGGGTCTAATAGTATTCAGAGGTCTTTTTTTCTTATTTTCGGAGCATCAGTACAAAATATACCATGACTGTGTGCTTTTGCCATGTGATGATACTTTCAAGGCTGTGAGGAGAAAGCTGCTATTAATCCTGTCCATAGGTTTTCTTTGTTGTGTTTTTTTTTTTCGTGGGCTGTATCCATCTCCCATTTTCCTGACTCTGCTTTGTAACTTCAGCTCTGCAAATTTGTGCCCCTTAGCGTGACCTAATCTAAGGAACATAAGAGCTTGCATGAAGCTTCCAGCCCCAGAAGCACAAAGCTTTGCTTAGGTGAAGTCTTGTTTGAAAACAGAAGTGTTACTAATGTTAAGAGGAGAGGAGCTGTTCATGTTATCTGTAGAGTGTGAATTGGAACTGGAGTTCAGAAACATTTGCAAGATTATAGCACTATATTCAACTCAGCCTTTAGAAACATCAGATATACCCAGTTGTTTGAGAAATGAAGCTTAGACAGCCCAGCTTGCAATATCTCAGCCTTCTTTTTGAAACTAGGATGAGGGTCATGAGCACGTGATGTGAGATGTCACACATGCACAGCACACTGAGAAAATTCTTCAGTTCTCATAGGACAAACTGTATTAGATGCTGGTTTGTGCACATTTTTTTTGGTTACTCTCTAGTTGATGTGGACTATTCACCTGCAGAAGAAAACTAGAAGAGCAGTTTAGCTATCTGTATCCACAGCCTTCTGCAAGTTATTCTTGGCTTCTAAGCAACTGCTGTGAAATATTTGTAAAATATCTAAGCAGGATAGCAGATTGCAATATTTAGGTAGTCCTTAGTATGTTACCCTGCCTTATCTGGTGACAGAATGATATATTCAGCTGATTGTGTATCTGTTCTTGCCACAAACTTGTCGAGTGTAAACTGGTAATCATCTGGGGAAAGGGAAAAAGAAGAGCAGAACCGGTTTTAGAGAACACTGTATTTACGTGTAAAATAAAATTGCTTTATAAAAGAAAACTGAGATGTCATTTGGAGAGGGGAAAAAAGAAAATTTAGTTTCATCCATAATTTTTAGGGAGGAAAAATTCTATATATAAAAGGGTTGCAGAAAACTCATGATTCTTTGAGAGGTAACTGTCATAAAGATGGAAACATTTTGCTGTGCTTTGAAGAGCCCCACAGCAAAGATCTTTGAAATGGTCCATCTCATACACCAGCTGAACAGAGAACAGATCAGCCAAAGGCAAGAGAAATTTTGGAGGGAGAATAAGACACTAGTTTTTCATGGCATCATCAGTACGATTATGTGGAATGCAGCAGATGTTTAAACATCATGCCTTGATGTTGCTACTTTTCTCTCAAAAGAGAAGAGGTCATTTACAAGAAAAGGATTTATGAAGGTTTTTCAACCAGCTGTGTACAGGGCTGGTAATTTGGCGACACTTGAAAAACAAAAGAGTCTTGGATCCATAGAATATTTTTTGTTGTTTAAAATATAATAACTTGTTTATTTACTTATTTAAGAGTAGTGTCTCAGTCAGCATTGTAGTCAAGTGGCTGCTCGCTTTGCAGGGCTCTGGAGCAGTGCACCATTTTTACATTTTCTTTATGCCAGAGCTCCTCTGGGCATGACATCCAAGTCTCTGATGCCCCTAGAGTCACTGAGGAAAAATGAGGCTTCAGATTAGAAGTGCACAAATTTTCCCTTCTTTCACTATTGCTCTCCTAATGCTCTGAGAAACTTCTGTACTTGCTTTTCCTGTTCCTCCTTCTCATTCTCATCCTGACTGCTGTTTGTTTCCTCTTTTCCAGATGTCATCACTCTTACTTATCTCTCAGATTTTTTCTTCCTACCTTTGGCTTCTTCCTCATTTTTCCCTTGTCTCAGCAAAATAATTTATTATCCAACTTGACAGACTTTTCAAGTTTTCTTTAGTCAGTAAGTGCTTGCACTTAGGAAAAGTTAGAAAAAGTTTATTGCCTATAATATATGTGCATAACTAATCAATGTAAATTGCATAATATGGAATTCTAATTAGTGTTATAATCTGAATGAAAACAGTGAGGCCTCTCTTCCAGCCCAGGTTTTCTGTTTACAGTCAGCATGTTGCTGACTTGGAAACTGCTGGTGTTTTCCAGAGCAGGAAAAACAAAATTGTGCTAGGTGTTCCAATGCTTTATGTCTTGCTATTTCTTACAGAAAAGCTAACAATATACCATTCTCTTTTGAAAATGCTTTACAGCTGTTTTGCACAAGATTATGTGGGTAGACAAGGTCACTAAGAACTAAAACATTTGTCCTTGAAACACCAGACACAGCTATGGCAATGTATGTAAATAGTTAATTGGGCAAGACACATGAATTGTAGAATGATGGTCATGTTATGAACATTACTGTATGAGCACAGGTGATGTAATGGAAAGTTTTCCTTGTACCCTACAGTCTTTATGTCAGTATGAAAACTCTTTGATGCTTTTCTGTAATGGATGTTTTTAACAGCACAAGACAGGAATGTAATCAGATTGAACAGTTCCCATTCTCGTTCACAGATCAGGTTGATAACCTTACATCCTGATTGAAGCCTTGTTTTGTACATCACTTACAACAGCACACCTTGCTTCCTGAGAATTTAACTCTGGTTTATTTTTGTTTTGTAGAGCCTTTGTTTATGCTAGAAATTGTCATGAGTGCCTTTCCCACAGAGGTCACTGAAAAGGAGACAGCGTACCACAATCACAATGCCATTTCTATTTCTGCAACTACTGCAGTCACTTGATTCTAGTGGACTTCTACACACCCAACAGAATATTTTTCATTGTAGTGTTTGAAGCAAAATTCTAGACAGTTAAGCAGCAAAGGAAGAGAAGCCTGTGGATGTCTTTCTGAAAAATGTCAACCAAACAATTCTTCTATCAGGAACTTATATATCAATCTAATGTAAGTCGATGGCATAAATACATGGTGTGCTTTCTCTGAGACCTATCCAGATCACTCAGCAGCTGTGGGTGTCCTCAAAAGTATATATGGGGATATCAGTAGTGAAAATATTTTCTGAGCCCTCTTATGTCAAAAGAGCAAAGCAGCAGTGACATTGACTTTGTCCTGTGCTTGAAAAGATGAAGGATTCGTAGGTGGGCAAGGGCAATACCTGTCTCCAGACACAGAGATGCAAAGTACTGCAATGGGGAAGATTAGTGATCACATCTTTGAGTTTTGTTATGCTGAGTTTACAGATCTTTCAGCCAGTGGGAGATTATATTAGTGCAAAATGAGCAATTGAAACCAATGGTGCCAAGCAGAGCACAAATACAAAATCAGTGTTTGACCTATCTCATGGAGTTTGAAGTAAGGTGCAAGAGGAACAATTAAGAAGCAGGGTGTGTAGGAGCAAAGTGAACAATGCCTTTCATGTCTTGATGGTATTTTTATGGTTGGCTGTTTTTGTGCTTTTTCTGTGGATTCGTGATAGGAAAAGAGGCATTTATTTAAAAGACAACGGGAGTGTGTGTGTTAAAATAGAACGCTAAAGTAAAAGATTGACATTTCCAATCTGACTGAAGTAAGGACTTGAGTAATTTTTGTATTCTAGAGATACATGGAACAAACCACCAGGAATCATTTTGGGAAACATTTGCTCCAAAAGGCATGGTTTCAGTCTAAGATGCAAATTATTTATGACTCAGGTGAAGGAGTAAATGTCAAATCAGGACTTCTTTGTTTCTCCATTTAAAACAAAATTGGAGGAAAAAAAAAGTTGTTCGGGTTTTTTTGTTTGTTTGTTTGTTTTATCCCCTGATGTTCAATTTATCCCATAATTTATCTCTGATATTTTTATTTGCAGTCTAATCCCAGTGTGGTATTTAGCCTTACTCTAATTCCCTGATGGCTGCAAACACTGTTTCTTAGTCAGTCTTGCTATGCAGCATCTGTTGAAACTGTTATAGGCTTCAGTTCATTAGATACACTACCAGAGTGCAAAGGGGTTCGAGATCTGTAGGGACAAAAATGAACCATTTCACAGAGAGCAAAGCTCTTTAGTGCATTGCTCTGATTATGGCAGAAGGACTAGACTTTGGGACAGCCTGAGTCTCTCTCATGTTGAATTGGGAGTGTGAAAACCAGAACCTCAGACTATATGTTGTAGATGAATCTCAAAAGTGTTTTGCTTAGCAGGAGGTAGATCTGCCATCCACTCCCACTTCTGTGTCTTTTCTTTTTAAGGGCCAGACACTTGCAGTCAAAAGTAATGATTCTTTTAGTTCACCAGTCCACTGCCTCAAAGTATTTTGGTAAAACAAGACAAAAGTGTCCAGGCACACCTCTTCCTTGGGTGTGCATCTCATGAGTTTTGTGACACAGCAGCACTGAGGGTGTCCTAAATGGTGCTGGCAGGGTCTGGTGACTGTATAATCTGGGAGGTGGATGTTTCAACTAGACACCGGTGGTGTGTCTTCCAGCTTGAGCCTTAAATCAGAAAATCAGTGATAGGCACAAAGGGCTGAAATGTAATGCTGCAACATAATATTGCAATTATTTCAGTGCATTGAGTTATGCCAGCTTTTGCTTCAGATGTGCCTTTAAAGATTATATTGACTCCATTTAATAAACAGGAATAATAGAGGTTAGGATTCATTAACTGAAGAATAGGTTGCAATTAAAAAAATTGGTAACTTTTTTGATGTGATATCTGAAAATTCCTGTACAAAATGTGGACTAATGTTTCTTTATGTGTACAAATACATGCTTGTATCAACAAAAATGGTAGTACACAATGTTTTTTGTGTATGCTAAGTTTTACTAGAACATTCTTTGAGATCAACTTAAATTCTGAATTTAGAAAATATGTCTTAGAGTTTATTGCAAGGCTCAAGTAATGCTGTAAAAAAATTCATAGTAAGGAACAGCTTGTTTAAGAAACCCAAAATTATGGCTTGAATATATTAGATTATCTGGATGTCCATCTTGAATTCAAGTGTGGAATTCTCTGAAATATAAGGACAACTCAAAATTCAGTAGGGTTGTGGAGTAAGTTACTAACAGGAAAGGTTATTGTGTCTCAGAGCATTATTTTCTCATCAAGTACACACACATCCAGCTGTTTTGTGCGGTTTTGTATTCATAATACTTATCTGGAAGTGCAGCATTCATTACTTTTCTTCAAGCATATTAGCAATGTGGGTATAGAACACAGATTTATGTCTGAACCTGACCCCAGTCGATGAATTGACTAAAAAATGAAGTGATGTTTGGGCAAACAAAGTTATGTGAGAGTAAAAGATGCATCAGCTCAGCAGTCATGTAGATGGGGAAATTAAATCTTTCCTCTGGAGCCACTCAGTATTTTTTGCTGTTGTTGTTGTTTGGGTTTTTTGGTTTTTTTGGTGTTTTTTTTTTTGGGGTGGGTTTTTGTTTGTTTGTTTTCCATCTGTATTTATTACATGTTAGACTTCATTCTATAAACAAAGATTTTTTGACTGTTAAGAGGTTAGTTTTGTGTTTGTTGTTTTTTTCTTTGCACTCTGTCTATGAAACAGATAATGGACACCTTTGGAGGGAGTCATGGAATCATTTAGGTCATCAACCTAACATTGCCAAGTCCACCATTAAACTATGCCCCCAAAAAACACATCTTCACATCTTTCAAACACTGGGCAGCCTGTTCCAAAGTCTGACCACCCTTTTGGTGAAACATTTTCTTCTACTCTCCAATGTAACCTTCCCTTTCTGCAATTTGAGTCCATTTCTTTTTGTCCTGGAAGCTGTTACCTGTGAGAAGAGACTGATCTCACCTCACTACAACCTCCTGTCAAGGGGTTTAGAGAATTATAAAATATCCCTGAGCCTCCTTTTCTCCAGGCTAAACAACCTCAGCTGCTCATCATCAGATGTGTGCTCCAGACCCTTCCCCAGATTGCACAAATTATGCTTCTCCCCATCTTCTGATTGGATTAGAAAAGACCCTAAAATATGTTGGAGATTTGTTCTGTTTTCCGAAAGATTTTTTTGCAACGTGGGTTATACAGAAAGCTGCTGCTCTTCTGCCATCATATAAATCACGAAAACAGTTAATAGGTGATTCCTGGTTCCAAATTGGCTATGACAATGACTAAACTGCCTCCTCTATCATTCCATATACTTGCAGAAATATGTGTTTATGTGTACAAAGCTATGTGCACTATCCTCCTTACTTCTGGAGGTATTTATGTCTGTCTAAAAGAAGTCCTTAAATTTTCTAACTTGGAAAATGTAATTTTGGATTGTACCTTTTCCTTCTTTTCTCCCTACTTGTACCTCTGTGTACCTGTATTTGGAAATACAGTCTAGATATAAGGTGCACAGCAGGAATCTGAGGCTGGTGGAATGGGGACTGTTGGGAGTTGTCACTTGCTCACAAGACTGCATTTCTTTTTTGCCATGAGCTTATTTTTTTCCCATGAGATAAGACTTGGTATTGCATGAGATCTTGGATGGGGTTTTGAACAACCTGCCTAGTTAGAGGTGTCCCTGTCCACGGCAGGGAGGTTGGAACTAAGTGAGCTTTAAGGTCTCTTCCAACTCAAGCCATTCTATGATATTTAGATTCCAAAATAACACTTGTTACTCCCACAGTTTGAGGCACAAGATATATAAGTGAATATTAGTTGCTTTCAGAACAGTATTTTCCTGGAACACATTTTTTAACTTAAATGATCCTTAGAGATACATGTGTATGTGTGTGTGTAATACATATGCATAGATATATTTACAGACAAAAATATGATAGTAATATAAAAATAACTGGGATCTGATTCAGATAAATTTGATCTTTCCTTCTCTTTGCAAAGTCTTCTGCAAACCAGTTAATCAAATAATTTTTGCCCCCATCTGTGAAATAGTGTTCATACTCATCTTTAAGCAATTTTAATCTCTGTTTAAGCATCACTATCTGGAAGCAGTGATATTAATTAGATCAGTGCAAGTTCTTCCTGGGCATAATGACAGCTATATAGGAAAAAATGGCTTATCAGGTATTTCTGGCTACATGGAAAATAGAAAACCTTATAGCTTCTTTGAGTTTTGGCAGTGACTTCAGAGTCTCAGTAACACTGCAGAACACTCAGGCTTTTCAAACAGTAATCCAAATGGGAAAGCAAACAAAGTGTTTCATCCTCAAATTTAATGCATGAGACAAATGACTGCACCTTGGGATTCACATTATTGGTAGAGGGAAATTGTGACTTTTAGGAAGAGTTAGAAAGCATTTTTAAAAATACTGCAAGACAAAGAGGAGCATATAGAAAAGCTTATTTAGAATAATGAATAGTAAATCTGCTAATAATATTGTGATAATTAAAGAAACTGTATCTGGAATCAGACTGAATGAGCACTTGATACCTATAGAAGAGCTCTAGAATTAATAATAAATATTTTGGGGTACTTAGGATATTGCTACTGGTTTGGTGATAATGCAGTTTGTGGCTTTAAAATGTGGGTTTGTTTGGTTTTTTTTTTCTGCAAAACTGCCCACTACTGTGAATATTGGTCATGGTACTCGTTCATGTCCAGATGTTGCTTGAAAGTAGCTTTAAATACCAATAATGAACCTCAGAGGTTCCACATCTCATCAGATATATGTATTTTTCAAGCCTGAGGTCTGTTGTGGGCTCAAACTCAGATTTTTTTTTTTTTTTTTTANNTTTTTTTTTGATCAAGGAAAATAGCGTTCTTTGTCTAATATTAGCTCTTTCCCCTCCCCCCCCTTTTTTTTTCTTTCTCTCTCTTTCTTTTTTTTTTTTTTTTGGTGAAATCTTTGGGTGATTTGTTGAAGAAAGAGGTGCTTTTTTCTGCATTATGTCATCTTAGGTAAAATCAGTGCATCTCAGAAGCTTTTATTCTCATTATGCTGCAGAGGAAAAGCCTGGGAAATAATAAAAACCTTATTCAGGCAGACTGGAAGATTTTCATCTCATCTTGAGATGTGCCAGAATAGCTCATAATTGGCAAACAGCTGCACTGTCATTTCCTTTAGGTGTAATTTTGTCCTGAGCACTGAAGAGGAGGCAGTGAGTGGTGAGGGCATGTTCTTGGGTGAGAGGGGTTGGATACCTAAAGCAGCAGGGACAAGGCTTCATTCATGCAGCAAAAATATTTTCTGACCTTCTGATATGCTTGGAATATTGATTTGTTTGGGTTTTAGGACATTAACTTTAAATGAAATTTTTTGAGTCAGAAATATTACAATGCTTTGTTGCATGAAGAGAATTATTATTTTTTCCTTCATCAGATGTTTGCTAACAAGTGTGTCATCAATGCTATTTGTTATTTTGAGATGAAGTAATGTATAATGTTTATAACACATAATCAGCTGTAGATTGGTAAAAAAGAGCAGATTAGGGTTCCAAAAAGGGTGTGTTTTCTTTTCTTCCTAAAAAACCCAATTTTTTTCTTTTTTTCCCTATTATATCAGTTTGGGTTCTGAAGTTAAAACTGTCATTGATTTACAGGAATTTTGCTAAGTGTACTTCACTTAGGAGTTTTATGAAGTGCGCAGCACTTATGGAAATTGGAAAATTTAGAAACAGATTTTCCAATTCAAATCCCAGACTTAAAAAGCCAAACTAACCACTCTATCCCTTAATAAAGTGTTGCAATTCTTGTGCTAGGTTATAACATTCTGAAGTATGGAATGTGTAAAGTTTCTATGAGAGAGACAGGTATTAGAGAGAAAAACAACATGCCATTCCAGAGAAAACTTAGATAAAATAATTTGCTTAGCTGTGGTTTCTTTCATTTTGTGTTTGCTTTTTGCAAATAATTTGCCCTTCACAGCTTAATATTTGCATGCAGAAAATATTATTACAAAAAAAAAAGAAAAAAGAGAAAAGTTTACAAAAGAAGATGATTTCTGAATACTGTGACTGTAGGTTTTGTTTAACTTTTAGCAACAAAAAATTCATTTTCTTTAATCTAACCGCACCCTGCATTGCATTCCTACCTGTAGGTGTGTGAGAGCAGTGAAGGTGGATCGTGGTGCTACTGAGGTAGAGGCAGTGGCTCTTCAGACAATAATGGGGAAGGTTAGGAATTAGTTTCCTAATTCCATATAGGAATGAGTTTGCCCACACTGATTCCACCTGCAGGAGGGCAGAGGCTCCCTGGAGGAGCTGCAGTCCTCTAGGATGGATGGGGTTTTCTGGGGACAGGAAGCATCATGGAAATGGCAGTGGGAGGAAGACCTGGAAACAGAATTGGTGCCAATGCCCATAACTACAGTGATGGCAGCTAGTACTGGTCTTTCAGAAACCCTTTAATACATCAGAGAAAAATATTAGCTCAGGTGGCCCAGGGGACAATTGCATCAACAGAAATGGAAAAATTAAGCCACACAATGTCCTCAGCCACCTATTGTAAACCCCAAGCCTGTTTTCCATCTTCATGTTAATTTTTCACTTCTGAGTTATCCCTACTTGAAAGTACCTCAATCCTTACACAAATTTGGCAGCTGTAAAATAAATGCACCTACAGCATTAATTAAGGATTGAGTGCTCCCCATAATACATTCCTTGCAGATGATGCCAACAGACTCTCTGAATACCTCAACTTAAATCCACTCCAGCTCCAAGGCAGCCTTCACAAGCAGACTCACACAGATGTACCTCTTGTTATTCTCTGGGAGTCAGCAGAGCCATCGAGGAGAGGAGCCAGGCACGGAGCTGAGAAAGGCAATCAACTTCCTTTTTGTTTGAAGATGGTGGGGAGGCTTTGTCCACAACTGCAGCTGCACCTGGGCTCCAAATTGCCTCTCAGCCAGAGCTCTTTGACAAGGCCAGGCACACCTCACTCTAGTGTGACAGCATCTCCTGTGAGCCACATTTACACAAACAGGCCAAACCTGGTGTCTCCATCCAGAATAAGGTCCTGATCAGCTGGTTCTTTCTCTAATTAGCCAGACAAATTTTCAAAGTTATCTGTTTGAGTAAGGAAGGCATTAGTATGTCATTTGGGATTTATCCTTACTTTATGAAGCGTTGAAGTATCCTTCAGAAGGAATTGTATTATGCACATATCAGCTACGTATTGGGCTGCTACATATAGGACTTGATTCAGCAATGAAAAAATAAACAGGGCAATTTTATTCTTTATCGTTGAGTTTTCCCCCTCCATTTTCACTTCATTGTCTGAAATAAAATTAATAATAATACTATTTCTAGCATGTCTGAATGTCTATTGAAATAATAAATCAAGCTTCCAAGGCACAAGTGTGACTTTAAAATACATAAACATTAATGATCTTCATTTTTCTCAGCTTTGTCTTTTTGTTTCTCACTTTGATAGCATATCAAACCATGCTTAATAATCCAGATACCCAAGTTAAATTGTGTACTGCATGTAGAACAGTTTTTGCCATGCAGACACTTAAATGGGCTTGGCAACCACTTTGAAATATAAAGAGATTCATAAGCAAAATATTCACCCCCAAAACCTACAGTTCAAAACATATCCAATTAGAATTCAGAAAGCAGATGAGTTTTTAAATGCAATCTTAAGCTTGGAAGGAGAATCTATCAGGAGATAATTGATTCCACCAAACAGAAACAATCATTGAAAATGTTCTGCCACCAGAGGATCCTAAGGGCTATAGAAATGGTAATAACTCTATACTTTTCCTTACGATATTTCTGACAGATTTCTACGAGCCTTTGTCCCAGCTCACTGAGCAGGCACCCCTTCTTCGTCACGCTACATTGCTCTGCTTTTGTCCTATTTCTCTCCTGGATGATGAAGGCAGCTGGGTTTTCACCTACCTTTTTCTTCCAGCAGAGCCACACATCCCGTCCCTGTGCCTCAGCAAAGATGTCACAGGCCAGAACAGCATCATCTTGAGCCTCTGGCACTGCTGGCATTGACAAAAAGAGCAGGGCCTGAGGAAAGCAGGGACAGAACCATCACCTCTCCTGCCCCTGTGTAGCTCAGGTGATGGAAGGAGCAAATATCCTGACGTTTGAAAGGCTTTCTCCTGCTCTTTCCTTCTAAGTCTTCATTTCTTGTGGGGAAAAAGCCCTATCCCAAGCCTGGGCTGTGTCACACTACGAATCATTTTTGCCTGCCCATATGAGAAACCCTGGAGGAGGGACTATTGGTGTCTTTATTCCAAATATATCATTTTGATGGAAGTCATTCAAAAAAATTAATGTGTTCAGACCGTGTGCCTTTTCCTTCCTCTCAGGAACAAATTGAGCAGATCTCTGACTGCTTTAGGTTTACAATTTCTAACCTTCATTATTTCCAAAACTGCAGTGAAAGACAAAGATTTTTCCTGATGTACTCAACTTTTGCTAGGCTTTTCCAATGGATAATCTACCCCTAAACAGGGGTATGATATGTGCTTTGATTTAATATTCTATTTGTCTTTCTCTCTATCTCTACAAAGAATGTGCTTAGACAAGCCTAAAAGGAGTTTGTGGAATAATTGTTCTGGCACATATATAAAGAAGTAATATTTTACCTCTTGTTGATGCTCAGCAATTTTACTGCTTTTTAGTTTTGCTCTGTCCTCTTTTTCATCAATGATTTAGTTCATTTAGAGCACTTTTACTTAAAAAAAAATGTTTGCTCTGTGGGAGAGGATGATTTATGGTTGGGGGCTCTGTGTATGAGTGTGGATATATCAAACTTTTGTTTCTCTTTTAGCAAGTTTTTTGTTAATCTAGAGTTGTGCTGACTGCCAGTCTTTCCTGGGAGAACAAGTTCTTGGAGCCATTCTGGTTAGCTCCAGTTAACTGGTTTTAGTTAGACTCAACCTGAGCATATGAGCACATGCAGAGTCTTAGAGTTCTTTAATGACTCCTTGCTTAGAGAGGGAAAAATATTGCCTCGACTTAGGCGTATGGGCTGTGGTCTTAGTCTCACAGACATGAAAGACTGTGATGTTTCAGGGTAAAGGAACCAGCTCAGCAGGATGGGTGGGTAGGGAGAGAGAATTTCCAAAAGCAAGAGCAAGAGGAGTTGCTGCTAATTTAAGCACCAGAGACCCTCCTGCTTTGAGCTGTAGTAAAAAAAAAAAGCATTTTCCTCTCTTTCTAGTGAGATATATTTGAAACACAACACTCTCATTAACTTCCTATGTGTTGTCTCTCTATTCTGTTTGCTTTTATGAGTTCATCTGAGCCCTGCAATTGGGCTAATTTCAATACTAATAATTAAACTCTTTCTGCATTAGTGTTCCCCAAAACAAAGCCAAAGTATTGCTTCATACTCATCTGGCTCAGATAAGGGATTCTGTATGATGTGTTACATATTTTTTAAGAGTTAAAAAGCTAAAGTAATAGTTACAAATAGATGTATAAAATCATGCCACTGAATGTCGGAAGCACTGCACTCAAGGAGAGCAATACAATTGACAAGCAATTTAAGCTAGAGTGTGAAAGGATGCAGAAATAACAAGATTTGCATGAAAAATATTGAGATCATGAGAACATCAAATTTAAACAAAAAACTCGTGTGCCTCATGACTAAATCATGAGAGTTGGCATTGCTGTTATAGCATTCAATATGCTTGGCTTTTGAAAATAGTTTTATAATGAGGGTGGAGTGTATCTATCTGTACAGAAAATGAGCATTGTTTGTATCTAGCTAGCTCATTACTATGAGAATCAGGAATGCAAGACTCTCAAATCTTAATACAGGTCAGAAGATCTCAGAGGCTTCCAGCTATGGTTGAACCCACATTGTCAGGAAGATAACCCCAAACAAAGACAGAAACTGACCCTGCTTTCAAATCAGTCAATCAATCAGTGATTAAACAGTGCCACCAAACAAGGAAAAAAAAATTTGAAAAAAACAAAAGTAGAGGGAATTTCAATCAGGAATCTCAATCAGGTAGGTGATTGTCTATTATTTCATCTTATCAGTGACAATCATTTATCTTGGGACACAATACAGTTACATCAGTGATGGTGGCAGAAGAGTCTGAAGAAGGGTCATTGCGAAGAGACTTGCTCACATCCATCCAGATTTACTCTTGCATGACTTACAACCACCATGACAGATTTCTTTCATTTTCTTTGGCTGCTGTGGTGCTTTCTGTTTGGTCAAGAAAAAGCTGATACCTATTCTTCATCTAAGGGAAAGTACAGACTTTCTAAATCAGTTTATGCTTTCATTGTATACTGTATCACTGCAAATAGGGGTGGTACTTCCAGGGATTCTTTGTTTAATTCCGTGAATGAATTGTCATAAATTAAAGTGCTTCAGGGGCATTCACATCTTCAAAATCAGTTGCCACAACTGAAGTATCAAAAAAATATCTTACAGAACCATTTAGCTCTGGAACTTAATATTCCTCTTTTAATTTTAGTGGTGCTCGCTGAGATTTCGTTAATACCTTACATTCTGAATACTTTAAATAAGCATGTACAATGCCCACATGGGGATTTTTCCGTTTGTTTTTAAAATAGCTATCATCCTCGTGAAAATGAGCAGCAGCATTTATATAGACAATCTTTTATTTTTTATTTTTTAGCTGAATATATAGGAGAGTAATTTCTGCTGTCTGTAAGTTGCTAGGCTCAGCTGCTTCATAGAATTGTACTGAATATGAAATACACCCCTGGAAAAGATTTAGACTGCTCCCCTAAAGAAGCAACCAATTTTTTTTTTCTTTTTAACTTTACAAGTTATGAATTCATGGACATTTCACACCACTTTATTTCTAATTAAAAGCAGTTAAGTCAAACAGGACACTTGTCTCTGTGTTATAATTCCTGGCAGCCATGTCCCTTTTGCCATGTCACTTTTCTTCATATATTTCATAGCTGGCACTTTGTAACAGGAATGCTTTTGTCTTGAAAAATCAAAAATACAATCATATATTCCAAAGGCTGCAGAATTTGGATCCATTTAGTCTAGATAAGAATTTCATCCCTGTTGTTGGTACAGCAAAACAGAAATATGGGTCCTGCCTCAAAAATATGTGATTATTTTATTGGGTTTTGTCTTTTTTGAGTTTTCAGCTTAAATTAATGGCTGGATTGTATTTGGCATCAATGAGTACGCAGTGTGTTTGTTTAACACAGGCTTAAAATGTTGTGACAATTATTTGTCCAGTATTACAAGAATTGCATTAAGAAAACTGCAGCACAGTAGCAGTAAAATAAACCATGAGGGAGGAAAACTGGGTTTTGATGGGCAATTTCACACTGTTCACAATGACTCTGGCAATTAGCAGTAAAAATGAGATTATTTTACCTGGAAAAGGAGTCTCTTTCCAAACAGTGCATTTTACTATTCTCATCCACATTGCAAACACTCTTGTGTTGGAAACACCCCAGGAAGAGCAGACCTTTCTTCTTGCCAGAAATAATTTCTTCCTGTTGGCCATGAGGAAGGGGAAGGAGAAGGAAATTTCTCTTGCTTTGTACCCTCCCGCCTCTGCCTGCCTTCCCCTAAAATGTGTATTCAGCTGAACCTCTTGTCCTTTGGGACAGAATCCTGCTCCCAGTGCTGCAGAGAGCAGCCAATGCAAGAGAAGGATGGTCTTTAGTGGATCCTCCCTTGCAAAAAATCCCATCTGGTCAAAAATCCCTTCCTGCTGCCTTGGTCAGCTCAGTCTTATGTGAGGCAATGCCATTTATTTTCTAGGAAGTCTGCCAAGTCCAGAAGAGGTTATGAGTCAGGATGCTTAAGCCCTGAAAGAGCAAAAAGTTGAGCAGTTTTGGGGTTCTTTTGAAGCATCAGAAGTGACTAATCTTTGACATGATTTATGCAGCCAGAAGACTGGATTGCTCCACACTGGGGCTGAGCTGGGGAGGACAGCCTGGAAAGGGAAGTTTGGGGTGTATCTTTGTGCCCCATAGTAAATTGGGATGTTTCCTGAGGAAGAGATAGACCACGATCCAAATTTCAGAAGAAAAAAAATGCAAATGTAGGTTAAAAGTGAGCTTTGTTGGAAGGCTTCAACATTAATCTTGTTTTAGACAGGGAAATAATTCTACCCCCATAATACAAATTCCAGCAAAATAAAAAAAGTCTGGAGCCCTGCTGGATACTTTGCCAAATTTTGGTATATTTAGAACCTTAATAACCATTTTCTGTTTCCATGTTTGTACCCTACTGACAACAGTACTGGGTTTTTTGTCTTTTTTTTTTTCCTTTGTACTTAATATTGTATATATTTCAAATATCAGCATCTGTAATTGCCCAGGATTGAGAGGGAAGTGTAAAAATAGTTCTTAGCAAAGATTGATTTATCTTTGGTCTTGTGTCCATCTTACAGAGCTGAGTACAATTAACAAACTGTAATTTGGGGAAAAATCCTCGTTGTGGAGAAACAAAATCTTACCTTGACTTCTTCAGTTTGCAGAGAAAAAATGCAAGAAAGAAAGGCTTGTAAAAGCTTTAAAGCCTTTTAATGCTGAAGTTTATTTAAGGGCAAGTAATTCTGGAAATAAACTGGAGAGGTGTTTTGATTTTGTTGGTTTTCCTTTTGCTTTTACAGTGTCTTTCATGTTAGAATATCCTCTAAAGAAAAACATAATGTTTTCAAAGTTATATAATCATTTGTTCACTGTTAACTGCAGGTCAAAAGGCATTATTATTCTTTTTATTTTTTGGAAAATCTGTAATTTTACAGAACTTTTCACTGCAAGCAGTTTCTTTCCCTCTCCTCACTCTTTTCTCCTGGATTTCCATTTTAGAGAAACAGCTAGAAATATCTGCCTTGCTCTTTTTATACCACTCCTAATTCTGTACTTCTTTATTGCTGGACTTTACACATCATACAGTGTGACTGAGTCTCTGTCAGATGATGTCTGTTATCTCATTGTCTCCTCAGAGGAAGAAATATGGGCAGTAAAGTGATATGTTTTGATTGGGACTTAGGTTTTTTTTTTAATTTGCGCATGTTGGTCTGTATTTTTATTAGTATGTTCAAGGTCATAAAATGTACTTTGTGCTTTAAGGGAAAAATAATCCTTTCTTCATCCAGGATTTCTTGTCTCAGGGCCTAAGAAAACTGTTTTCAGTCAGCAGAGGTGATTTTTAAATTAATAAATAGATAAACTGACCGACATGTTGCTGTAATGTAACCAAAAATTTGCAATGAAACAAAACAGAGGTCAAATATCCATTTTATTTTATAAAAGTGTGATCCAAATGACCACGCTGAACAAAAGAGTAGCTAGTATAGATGACACAGAGAACTCAGAAAAATCAGAATTCATTCGTGAAGTATGGAAAAAAACTGAATAAATGTGGCTTAGCATCCATAATGTGAGCACATATTCTGCTGCAAGATTTTCAGAGTTCTAATCCCCATCTGCTAAAATGTCCTGTTTGTCTTCTGGGACTCACTTTTAGGCTTAGAGCAAGTTTCAAGCACTCTGCTGTCTTCGTTGAGGGTAAGGGGTTGGAAGTAGAAGATGTTAAAGTCCCTTCTAACCCCAAGCATTTTATGTTCTATGTGTCAGGGAGAATATACAAACTTTTAGATGCTGGGAGCCATTGTATGGCTGCTGACTGTTTCACTGAGTGGTTGTCTGCAGATGTTGAAAATCAGTGTTAAATTAGGAATAACCATTAATTTTTCAGTGACAATGAAAAGTTCTGTTTTGCAGCAGATTCAATTTATCAGTCAGCACATTTTATCTGCATTCTCTTAAGAAGGACTCCAAACAGTCATATATTAATCTCCATATTTTAATATTTTTTTTTTTTTTTTTCTTAGTACAGTAATATTATATGGGAGAGGCTTGAGGTTTATTTTGCCTGCTTCCAGGCATAAGAAGTTGAGAAATATGTTTGAATGTCTGCCCAAATTGTGACTGATACAACTACTGAGTTGAAAAGCTGTACTCTCAAGACTCAGTGAAATTACTTTCTTTTGAATTGCTTGAAATATATCAGTTAATTCTCTTAGCTACTTGCCTTGATTGCCTATTTGGATGCGAGAGAGAAGCAGACTGTGATTAGTCTGATTTATTTTAGATGCCTACCCTAAGTCAAGGTCAATCACATCCCTCGATCTTGCAATTTCCTTTAAAGAAATTCCAGATGGAGAGCTCAAATGCACATTCCAAAAGGCTGGGGGAAAAGTGAACTTTTTATTCATCTGTAGAAAACTATTTTATATATTTTTCTTTTGCCATAGGCTGTCATTACATTTGTATTAGTCGTAAAAGAATGTATTGTCACTTGATTTAGATTTCTACCATTCAGAAGATTGTACTGGTGTATAACTGTAAAGAAACCCAGTCTGGGAGGCTACCATTGATTTTTAAGAAAATGTCAAAGCATCTGTCTGAATTCCTATCTGTGCCCTTAAAGAGAAAAATACTTTTTCTAGCAGCAGTTCTTATTTCTTTGAAAAGCCTTATATCAATTTGAGGTGCAACTAGAACAGGCCTAAACCTTGGGAACTCAATCCTCTCTCAGTACTTTTCCCACTGCATTGATAGACATTTTGATGCTTTTCACTTATCTTCTTGCCTAATCTCACCACACAAGGAAAAAATGCACCATTTCTTTAAGTTTAAGGTCAGGGAAGTGTGTCTCCACTGCTCCATGAAATAAGGGTATGATTGTTCTACTGATGAATGCACAACCGTTCACCTACAATGGAAACAAACACCAAGAGAAAGGCAGAATTTTCCAAGTCAGAAAAATGGACCTCTCATAAACTATAAGCATTATAAACAGCAGATATTCTTGCAACTACAATTAAACTTATTTTTTCCTTTCAAAATGAGTAACAGCAGTACCGAAGAACAACCCTTGTTTTTTATGAACGTAATTTATAAGCATTTATTTTGGGAATCCTTCCTCTACTGGTGTTCTTTAAATTTGTGGCACTGATCTAAACAGAGAGTAGATATAGTAGTGGTAGTAGGTTTTATTTAAATTTAGTAATGCACATTTCATTGTAGGCATATCTTGGTGATGTCATACCATCAAGAAATCTATAGTGGGCATTTTTATCTTGCAAGGGGTTATCACAGACACCTCGCTGTCACAACCAATTATCATCCCTGTTAGTGATAGTATGGGAAGATCAGGTTTATCATGAAAATGACCTTGAAACTTCCCTAACTCAGCCCAGTAGAGACAAGAAAAATGTCACAAACCTCTTAGCATCTGTAATGGTGTCAGGTTTTCGTTAAAATCATCATAAGGGAAGAAGGCAGAGAAACGAGAAAGAAAAGGACAAGTAGCAAACTAAAGACCTCAACTTAAAGGATTTCTTGGATAAGTTAGTAGAAACTTACGTTCTCGCTCTCATTTGAAACAGCAGGGTTTTTATCAGGACAGTTCATGCCCTTACACATGCCTGTGAGTAGGAAAAGGGCAGCTGTGACAGCTATTTGAGACGACCTTATGTTACACCCTTGTTAAAGCTGATGGCAGTGATTTCAGCAGAGCTGGCATTTTGCTCTCCCTCCGGTGTCCCCTGCTGGTGACACATCACAGGCAGGTGGCAGCTGGAAAGGGTCTCAGTCCAAAGTTAGAAAAGAAGGTAATTAAAAAACACTTGTAGTAAATGTTCCATGCTAAAGCAACGTGCAAAAACTATTCAGTGATTATTTTTTCAACTGTTCTCATATTAAATGGGACAGCATAGCAACCCAAAAAATCCCCATAAGTTCAAAGCCTGTATTTTGAAACAGTTGTTCTTTCTGAAAATGGAAATGTGAAGTTGGTACCATAGAAATTCTGTTTAGGCAGGAGGAAGTGGTACTGTTAGCTATTCCTGCAGTGAATAAAGTATAATAAACCAGTCATGCTTTCTTAAGCTTGTTCAAAATGGAAAAAAGAAAAGGAAAGGATTGAAGAATATGCTTCCAAAAGGCATCCATACAAAAATACCAAATTTACCATTTAGAAGTCATAGATGTTTTCACACTAGTGAAGCATCTTTGAGTTGCTGACTTCTGTTATGTAAAGAAAACTATGTTACAGCGTGTCAAGCTATACTTGATGCACCTAAAGTGTTTAAGATACTCTGAATTATCCATTGCAAAAAACATCAGACACAAACTCTCCTGCATTTGCTCTTGTCCCACTTATCGTATTGACAAGTAGAAAAGACATTAAATGGAGTATAAATGATACAGAGCCTCATGAAGCAAGGAAACTTGACTTGATGCTCTGCTTAGCTGACAGAAAGCCAAATTCTTGACAGCAGTCACAGCAGCAAACATGGCTGTTAAAAGTTTTAAAGGATTGCCTGGTAGAAGCAGAAATACACTTCCAAATCTGTTCTGAGGTACACATACAGCATATGTGAAATACACACCAAAATCTGAAAAAAAGCCCTTTAATCTGCCCAAAATGCTCTCTTTCAGTTCAGTTCAGATGTTGCAAGTCTCAGACTTGTTTGGAAACAATTTCTCTGTGACTGTTGAGAAACATATCCTATGTCACACCCTAAAGAGCTGTATGTGCTTCTCAGTGATCATTTTCCCATTTGTGTTATTTTCATGTTTCAAAAAGCATCTTAAAACTCAATAGTAATATATCAAATGAAATTAATGTCTGAGTGATAGGCTGTCACTCATCAAGGTATTCTGAAGTGATTATTGCAGATAAATTAAGAAGGAAATATTTCAGTAGGGAAGATATGATGATAAAGTATGAGGATTTTCTGCATTTCTACAGAAATGTAGAAAGTATTTTTAAAAAAGGGTAAATTATGAAGTAAAAGAATACTGCCTCAGAGAATTCTATGTAGGTCTTCTCTGTATTCTGGTTTTGTTTGTTTGTTTGTTTTCTGGCTTGCTTCATTTCATAATGCTATCCTGAGTTGATTTGAGTAATTGTGTAAGGTAAGTCCACAACTGAGATTGTCTTTTCAGAATTTCTCAGGTAATGTACCTTGGTTTATCCTTGTCCTTTCTTTGAATCCACCACGAGGATATTTCCAAAATACCTCTGGCTCTTTTCTAGTATGGAAGAGGGCTGGATTGGAAAGCTGATGACTCAGAGCAAATTGAAGCAGGGAGGAATGAAACCTGCTCTTTGATCCCCAATTTTGTGGTGCATTCTTGTTAGGGAAAGACATCCCTACAGAAGGTTGGTGCATGTGTGGTTTAGCAAAGGAGTTAGCCTGGGTCTCTTTGCAGCCTATGCACATGAATATCATTTCAAATCTACAGTATTGTGATAACAGATGTAGCCTGCTCAGACAGAACTCTGTGGTGTGGTGTTAGTAACATCTGAGATCTCTTATTAAATCTAAAAATACTTTTAGAGGGTTTTTTTGTTTGTTTATTTGTTTGTTTCTAACCTTGTCAGTTCCAGAGACTGCATGAGGAGCACTCATGACCATCCGAGAAATTGCATCATTTGAGTATTTCTTGGGTATTTTCTGAACCTCTAAAATGATCCCAGGAAGGGTTCTAAGACCCCAGTGTAGAATTGATTCCACCTTTATTATTTTTTTTAATTTCTTTTAATCTTGTCAATATAACTGATTGTTGTAGTACAGTGATAGAGAGATGAAGAAGTTGATGCTAACCTGTGATATTTAAAAAATGTATATGGGGGGAAATTCTGTTCGTATTCTGCTCAATCTTTATTTACTGAGATAATTCCTACCACAAGTTTATTGTTTGTGTAGTAAAGAGTGTGCTGCTCTTTACTGATTCATGTACATTTCTGTGACAGATATTGATTATTGATATGGCAGATCTGGTATCTCCACACTTCACTGCCCATGAAATAAACTGAGGAAAAAAGAGCCCAAGGTTATGTACACATACACAAAACATAGGAAATGTGTTTAATCTCAAAGATAGGGTATAAGAGATAACACATTCATGCATTTAGACTGGTGAATAATTCTTAGCTTGCAATGAATTATGTAGAGTTGTCACTCTATGTTCAGAGGTTGGGGTCATATTATTGAGGGTTCCCTGGTTTTTACCCAGGGCTTTTGCAAAATTGTTTGCAGCAGCTAAACACGAGCTTCCTGCTTTTCTGTTCCTTTATTCATACAACATACCATTTACTGGGCTTTTAATGCTTGTATAGCACTTTGATATCAGAGTTTCAAGTGAAATTTGCTGCATCTTTACAAGATACTGATTTGTTTGCATGAACTGGCCCTAGAGCACCTGACTACACCCAAAGAGGGAAGCAGAATCTGGTCTGAGGGCACTGGTGCTATCTTAATGCACCAGTCATCTGTAGAGAGCATCAATTAGTCTCATGCTCCACTCAGTTCACAATAACTGGTTTTGGTGACACGTTGTTATTAAGGTTTTCTGAGATTCAGTTGTTCTTGTGGTTCTAAAAATCAGACAAGAGATTATTAAGTAGTAACAGGTGTTAGCAAAGCATCATTACTAAGCTCCCTCAGAAACAATTTATGATCTATTTTATAGATCCTACCACGCTCATGAATCTAAGCTTCATTCCTGATGCAATTGATCAAACTAAGCCTTGCAAAGGCAGTAACAAGGCAGAGGGAGGGGATGGTTTTTAGAAGAGTCTTTCAGCAAGTGAGAAAATGAGGAGAAAGGAGCAGGATTGACACTATGCTGGTTAGTAAACCCAGCTGATCTGTAGCCTCATTATTAGCAAAGGCTAAAATGTCCCACTCCAGGAGCCTTTTGTACAAACACCATTGTAAGGGGGCAAGTATGAAAATGGGAACTTGTGGGGATGCATAAGGGAAACAGACACAGTGTTTGGGATTTCAGACCATTCATTATTTACAAAATGCCGGTGGCTGGCAGCATTAATTACTTCACTTCTAAAGAAAGTGAAGGGCTTGTTCTGCTTTTCAGTGGAGAAGAAGCTCTTTACTATGGAGCATTATTTATGTGTTTGCAAGGAAGCAAACTTGTCAGTTGATCTCCTTATTTCATTTAAAAGCTGAAATCATTACAGAATGATGAAGCAATAGTTGAGGTGAATCATGGCTGTTAGGGAGCTGCAGGAAAAAAATTCAAAGCCCCTGCCACAGCCACACTTGCCATTGGAAGGAGCTGAGGCTCCTGCTGATCCCATGGGAATTCACACCATGGGGCAAGGAGCTGGCTGGGATCAGACCAGTGGCCTCTGCCAGAGCAAGACAAAGAGAGAAGGAGAAAGAACGTGTTGCAGTTGTTTGACAGCTGCTGGTAAATTACGCCTCTTACCTGTAAAGTCTCTAAATCCCCTTTCAGCATCTCACAAAGAACAATAATTGTTTATTGATCTAAACGTTAACAATGTATCGCTTGTTCTTCAATAAGGTCTAGAAATGTAACTCAAGGGCAATAACTGCTTTGGATAAACAACAGACTTGATGGATGTGTGGCTTTTCTTTTTTTTTTTTCTTTTTTCTTTTTTTTTTCTAAACTATGAGCATACTGTTGAAGCATTTTGTTGTTATCTTGATGTAATCCTTGTATATACCTGCACCTGTGTGGGCTTCTGTCTGTCTTTCAAAGAGGCATTTTTCTTAGAAGTGTTTAATACTTCCCTATAAATGGCTGTTTTAAAGCACATAAAAATGCAGAATTCTATTTCAAATAGTTCTTTTTACCTTCCTGCAGCATCTGTGCTTTGTCAGCCACTCAGATGTTATATAGAAAAATAAAAAGCAAAGTGATACAAAATAAAACACTTGGCAGTATAAACATCAGTGGAGGAATTTTCCATACACTACCAGCATTGTAGTGCACTAGGTGGGCACACAGGAACGGAATTTGTGTCTCAGATAACAACCAGTCAAACTTCTGGGGGAATGTAATAATATGGAAGTTTGCACTTGTGTATATTTAGTGGATTTTTAAATGAGTCTATTTTGCTTAATTTCAAGGTTAGAGTGGTAAGTTTAAAATGAAAGTGATTTGATGGCTGCCTAGCAGAACACCAGGCAGGGGTTCATCCTGGTCTTCGATAATGACACCAACAGCAGGAGGCTCTAACCAAGTTATCATATAAAACTCTGTCTCGTGCAGAATGAGTACAGCAAAATTTCCAGATGTTGGGCTTTCTCCAGCCTGGTAGATCTGGACAGCTGATAAACCCTAGGGTATCTCAGCAACAATTAGTTACTTATCTTCAAATCTTGAAAATGGAGGTTGAAAGCTATGTAGCCACATAAAGCTAAACGTCTCTGGGACAGGTCTCCAGTCCAAGCTAGGCAGGAATGACAGAAAATCATTGAGAACTGAAGACATTAAAAGGTCAGAAATAAATTGTGATCCAGCCCTGTTTGACCAGTTTATCAGTTGGTATTTTGGTCTCCTTTTAAGAATAAAACGACATTTTCCCTTCTCTGAAGCTGTTTGTGTTGGCATTAAGGATTTACCTACCATCTAAATATGTCATCTTATTTAGATGTGTTTCATACTCGAGAAGGGTCATGTTGTTAGAGGAAAATTTGATTCAGGAAAACTTTTAGTGGAAATATCAGTGATAATGTAAGAAATGAGTGGCAGAGGACTGGGAAGATGTGGCTGTCTGACTTAGTTACGCTACAGTACTTTCTGGAAACTCCTCCTTGCAATCCAGAGAGCGAAATTATGGCCACAACTAAGCCAAAAGTGAAGCTCTTCTTGATTTCTTTGGAATCTCAGATCTTAAACCTATACAACTTCCTTGCAACTCGGCAGATAAAGTAGATTTATTGTAGCAAAGACTGTAAATTAAAATATAACTATTTTTTTATGGCTGTACCTTCTAAATCATTCATATGTACACATTTTAGATTTTTATCTTTCTGGGAAATTTCAATCACTAAAATATTTTCTCTGCCCTTATCTACCATATTTAAAATTTCTCAGAGGACAATTCTGGAAATGTGGGATTTTCCTAGAAATTTTAGACCATTCCTATGAGTTTGGAAATATTAATTCCCTTTGCTGCTATCGTCCATGAGATTGCTGGAGCTGCAGCAGTTTTTGCTAAGTCATTGGGATCTTGGAACGAGTGCCTAGATATAACAATATTTGTTTTGATATCCACATCATGGTCTGTGATCCATGGTTCTCCTTAGCTCCCATTTCCAGATCACAACAAAAAATTAGTCCCTAGGCTTGTTCTGCTTGCCCAGTCATGCTGGTAGCTCAGCATGATGCCCTTCAAGGGCCTGAACAGTCCCTTATAAGAAAAGATCCTTGTCTTTGCTTGTACCAACATACTCAAAAAATAGAGAAGCCAAAACTCAGACTTGAGCAGAGATCAAAGCTTTCTCTGATGCTTGAACTTATCTTAAGTTGTTGCTGTCCATTATTTAAAAGGTTTTTAGCAGAAAAGCTCAGTCTCCCTTCTCAGGCAAAACATTTTTTCCAGGTGCTTCCATTGCATTAGGTATCTAGGTGGATTTATATGGAGACAGCTGCTGGATATAAACTAAAGTTAAGATGGGTTTTTTAATCATCATTTCTTCTATTCCAACTATTTGCTACATTTCAGTGTTTATTGTGCTTTTTGTCCTCCTTTTTCCTGAGGCTGAAAACTGCTTTTGGCTTCATATCTTGACTCAATTGAGATGGTGTTTTGTTCTTCACAACTGTAGTACTTGGAAAAGAGTTCTGACAAGAAACTTCTTTCTGTGTGATTTCATTAAATTTCAAGATTATGTTGCCCTGGAAATTGTTGGAATGAAAACAATTTAGAAGAAAGTAAAGAAAAGAAAACACAAGGAACGGTTTCACTGAATGTAGTGTTACTGGAAATCCTGTGAGTGTGTTTCACAGGATACCACCCTTTCTCCTAGGTGAACAATTTCCTAATCTGTGCCAGCCAGAATGAATCATTATGTTTTGCTGGCAAAACAGCTATTAGGAAAACTAAGCTGAAGATGAAAAGAACAGCAAATAGAGAAGAAAATTCAATTGTCTGATTCTTTTGTTCTGATTGATTTTAACTATTCCTGTTTCTTTAAAAATCTTAACACTGCTTTTGGAATATATGGCTCCTTCTGTAGTGAATTATATTTTATACCTGATGAATTTGGAGCTTGCTTTGGTTGATAGATAATGGTTCACATTAAGACGTGTGCCATTGTTTCTCCAGATGCTCTGAGCCACCAACAACCTAAATTTTTAATGCAGAGTATTAGAGAGTTTAGAGGGAAATACAGCTGGGAGCACCCTAAATCTATTCTCTTTGGTTTTGTGCCTCCTGAAATACATGCTGCAGTCTCTTTTAAATCATCTCCAGGAAATTTATTGAGACATATTGGCCATGTCACTGTGTGCTGTGTGGAACTGGGAGTGATTTAGAGGGCCAGTTCTACTTTTTAGGTAGAAGCTTGTAATTTAAATTCCCCTACAGGTAGTTGTGGTAACAACCACTTTAACTGAGTTAAAGTTTCTACTTGCTTTTCCTTCAGTCATATGCGTTAGGACTTCAACATGATCCCTGTGGAATATTTGTGGTCAATATTTTTAAGTCAGCTGTCACTAAAAGTGCGAACTCTTAAGCATCCAGCTATAATTCTATCTCATCTCTTTTATTGCCTTCTAATCACAAAGGATGTCAGTGAATTTGTCTTCAAGGGCACAAATACTGCATTTGCTGTGGTTCTTTGTCTCCTTACAGCTTGTCAGTGGGATTGGTTGTCATAATGGAATTCTTTGCTATCTTGATCCATTAAGAAATACAGTTCTTGCTGGAACCTAGAATGGGACAAAATCTTTGAGTATTTAGGACTGAAACTTTCTGGAGGGTAAAGGTTTTGTAGGTATTCAGAAGAGAATCTGCAAATGCTTTGCTGATATTATTTTTAGGTTTGTTTTGAGATTCTTTTGCTACTCTTGTTTATAAATTCCTGTATGTTTCTGTGTAGGTAAGTTTTATGTTGACCTGGCAATACCTGACATTTTTATATTTACTGTCTGGATAACTGTCTTATAAACCAAGAGAGGATGATTCTGCTTTTGTACCTGAAGTCAATATGGGATTCTTTATTCCCTGTAATGGACCTTACTCTGTGGAGCTTAGTGTCAACTGACATTCATCCTGATTTTTCCCAGAATACACTTAAATGCCCAAAGGTCTGAATGACAACTGCGAATGGGCAAAAATACCTCTTTAATGGCTGCAGATATCTTTTATCTGCTTACTTCTGATACACAGACAGGAAGAAGGACTCTTTTTAAGTTTACATGATTATTTTAAGAGATGATGTTTAGGATAAAATGTTTTTCTTTGTTATACTCCAGAAAATGGTTTCCTTCTCTCTTTTGTGTTGCCTTTGTCCCCATTCTCATTTCTAAGACTCTGTAGCAAAGGAAACATCATATCTAAGAAGATTAATTTCAGGGAATATCTTTGAGCAGTATCTAATGCCGGAGATTATCCAAATTCTAACAAGTTGCTACTGCACACAAGTGAACTGAGATTCTTGAAGCTTGCAACTTAGCAGAATAGGAGGATATACTTTCAGTGAAAAAAATGTGAATACTCTCATATCAGGATGAAACCTTTGTCAAAATTGGTTCATTCTTTGGAAGAAGCAGAAATATGCTAAGTGACATAAGAAAGAGAAATTTAAAAATCAAAGAAAAAAGGTTGAGCCTTGGGGCTAAAAAATCTTATAACTATAGTCAGCTGAAGAGAGAGTCCTGTCACAGGAAGTGACTCATGGATTCTACTTCTAGCTGCTGTTGTCAGCTCTGCTTACAATACATGTAATATATGAATGAACACTTAGTTGGTGAAGTGAACATTTTATGAGTATCCATTTTTTTAAAATCTGAGCATACTTCAAAGATGAAGTTTGCAAAGTAAAGGGAATATTGCAGGTCTGTGTCCTGCAATTCCTTTGGCACATGCATCATTTTATGATAGAAGGTTACAAGCTGAATTAAGAATATCCTGTAGCTGGTTTGAGTAACATTAACACATTATTTGCTGTCATTTTGCAAAGCTAATCCAAAATTTCTTTATTTTTCCTCTTGCATTGCTGTGATACTGTTTCTTACATTCAGCTCATCATTTGTGCACAGGTCTTTGTGGTAAAAATAATTTAATAGTTTACTACATGTGAAGGAAGTGAGAGGAAAATTTCAAGCAAAAGGAAATTCAAAGTGCCACACCTGGGCAAGAATAAACTGAAACACAAATAAAGGCAGAGGGCTGGCTGGATGAAAATCAGATGGTCAGAAGAGGAGCTGGGGTCACTGGTGAACACCAAGTTGACCATGTCCTGACAGTGCTCTCACAGCAAAGGCCAGCAGCTTCCTGGTCTGCACAAGGCAGAGCATTGCCAGCAGGTCAAGAGAGGTGATGCTTTCCCTGTGGAGAGCAAAATCACAAGCCATGGGGTAGATGTCCAGATCTTTACATCCAGATCTTTAGCAAAATACCAACAGATGGCTTTGCAGCACTGCTCACTGTAGCTGGATGGATCAGGTTGCTAATATTCTTCACCTGCATAGGTCTGTGTTTGGCTGGAGTCTGCTCTCAAGCAGATGGTATGGCCAAGTTCTCATCATCAAGCACAGCAAACTCACTCCAGGATACTTTTGCCAAAGACATAAGCTTGGAGTCCCACAATCTTTTATGAACAAAAGGCTTTTATTTCTTCTTTTTCCATCTTGTTGATGTGGTAACCTGCTGGTCTCTGCCACAGAGAGTAGAAGCATTTTGTTTTGTGCCTCAATTACGACACCTAACAGCCCTCCTTACAGCAAAAAGGCTTTTTCAGCTGAACTTTTTCATAGCTGGGAGTGATAAAAAGCATCAGCTCTAAATATATTGATCTTGAGGTATTCAAATACTAAGCTGAGATTCCATAAATAAGAAGGATGATTCTTAGCCACCTGAGATTCAAGAAGCTGAATACAATCCATCAAGCTGTGATGGTCAAGTGATATAAACCTGTGAAAAGCAGAAAAGCCAAAAGATGTGGGACTGAGGCTGTCTGCATAAATTTGGACATGCACCTTAGGGCTGTGAAGTCACAGAGTTTAAGTACATCCTTCCTTTTTAAGTCACTTTGTGCCTATGACCAGACCGGAAGGAGTGCATAGAATGTGTGACTATGTCCAAAGGCAGAAGTAGGAATAACTTGTGTAACTGTATCCATATACAGAGAGAAATAGGTTTTTTAAAATTTGTATCTTATTCTAATAAATTGTGTAGTGCTGGAGTTTTCTTTATTTTTTCAATTTTCATAAAAACTACTTACAATATCCTTGCTGATGGTTCTGTTGATGAAAACATAAGGAAAGGGGAAAGGTGAAACTATGCTGCCAGTTGTACTGGCACTGCTATTATTTAATATAATATTTATATCCTTTAATAGCATTGCTATTATTTAATTCTGTAGCTCTGCTGTGAGGTAGCTGTGGAGGATCTGGCTTACAGATTAAAGTATATTTTTTTTCTTGTTGTGTCATCTTTTCATAGGAATTCACTCCCCAAATGCGTTACTTGTACATATAATGTACTTAGAGAGATAATTGCAATGGCAAAAAGTGGGTTAGGTGCATGAAAAATAAATAGAGATTTCACCTGAGATATAATGTTAAAATGAACAAGAAAGCAATGGATTATTGAAGAACAGAGGAAGTAAAAGAGCTGGCCTTACTCCTACTCTTATTTGAGAAATAGAAGAAACTTACCTATTTTTTATAAGGGCTGTTAAATATGATACAGATTTGCTGTAGTAAAGGTGACAAAAGCCTTTCCCCCCCATCTCTAATATATCTTTTCCCAAATACTGAAGAAAGAATTTTTATAAATTATAGAGGTGAATATGCAGAAACACAGGGCCAAATTCAAGTAAATATTAATCCCCATCTGGCATAATTTATTCCGTATCTTTCAATAAACTTGAAATTCTGGTCGACTAGATCTCTGGTCAAAGTTTTGGAAATATATTTTTACTTTATATTTTAATGTCAGCTGTGTCTAAAGGTTTGTTAGTTTGTAATTTATTGTTTAATCACTTAATATGCCTGTAACTTTTCAAATGGTGGTTCATACTAAACAAAGGAGACTGAGTCTGGATTCTTGGTGTTTTTTGGACCAAGTTTCTTCTGCCTAAAATAAGCTCTATCCAAAGCACTATAACTCTGTGCTTGCTCTTAATATTTGATTTTTTTCAATATTTAACAAATAACCATTTCAAATGACCAGCCTTTATCTGTGTGGCTGTGTATGTGCCTATATGTAGAGATAGAGAGATGTAATGAAAAGAATTAATTATAAAGCTGGGCAGAATACAACCAAAACTTTATTAAGACATCAGTACCTTTCTTCTTTTAAAATCTATGTGGAATCCCATGGGATTCTTGCTTGGAAGTCTCTTTGGATATACGTGTTCAGCTGTGCAGGTCAAATTTCTTGGCTGGAGTATTCTAATGCGATGACTGACACACTTCCTTAGATAAAGTCATCTTTAGATGGCTTTAGATTAAAAAAGAGAAATCAAAAAAGCCTAAATCCTTAGTTTTACTTTAAGTGTATGACAACTTTTCCCTTTGCATTTGAAATCTCATATCTTTTCACTTCTTTTTCTCACATCTGCTTCTTCTTTCTTGCCCTTTCTGGCAGTGACCATATCTGTGAGCTAACTGCATAAGCAGCACTTGTTATTTGCTTATTCAAGTATTGCAGGATATTTAATTTCAGATTTGTGAATTAAAGAGAGACAAGATGTCTCCCAATTCTCCAGGTGACGCTTAAAAGAGCTCAGAATTTTATAGTTCACTAGTTAAGATATCTTTCTGAGGTTAAGCTAATGACATTTTTTATACCCTATTAGCTATCTGATGGTGCACTAACAAAAATATATTAAACTATGGTTTTTTAAAAAAGAAAAAAGATAACTAATGCAATCACACGAAACATCAGTTAGTACTGAAAGCCCCAAGCAGTATTGCAGAGCTGCACTCTAAGTTTGAATGTAATATATTATGGAAAAATAGAATGTTTATGATATCCAGTGTCCTTATAATCTTCTTTATCTCTAAGTGATTTTTTTCATTTTCATTTTTCACCTGTTGTATCATGAATGGGATAAAAAGCAGAATATGTGTTCCCAGCCGTGATTCCTTGTCCTCAGTAAGGAAATCAAATATACAGAGGACAAAAAAAAAAACAAAAAAGCCCCTCAAATAATTACAAGATCAGTTAAAAACCAACAGCTATTCTGGGGTCTCTGGAACACCAGGGAGCAACAGGATAAATGATCCAAAATTTTATCTTGTGGGATCCATCTCTATTGATCTGCTTTAGTCTGACTGCATCATTACCCTAGCACAAGTCCTAAGTGATGCAAATATATCTCTTCTCTTGGTTAGAGATGTCTATTTTTCTTGTATTAACACCTAATTTTTCAAGCTTTACTTCTGCATCATGTTCTGTACAATTATCCTACAAAAGCATAGAAAGAAAAACATTTCTGTTCTTCAGAGCTTCAAATTTAGATACTGTGAGAGGTAATTGATATTTCAAAGTAAGGAAGGAAGAGTAAGTTTAAGTTGGGAGTTAATTCTGAAAAAAAAAAAAGATTTTTAATATGGGGCAATAGCATGTAGTCTGCTTAATAACCTTTGAGGTGTTCACAGGTCTAAAAAGGGAAAAGGGTGAAAAGCAGCTCCACCTTGATTCTGAGCAAAACAGAAGCAGGAATAATGAATATGGTTGTATGCATTAAAAAATGGTGCTGCTGTTCTCCTTCATATTATTCAGATAGTCACTTTTACCATCCAGCCTTCACATTGATACTGCTGACAAGAGTAGCTATAAAATGGCAAACCCATAAAATATCTTACACTTGGAAAGGAGCTTGCTGAGATAAATGAGGGAGTTGATGCCAGAAATCTATGAGCCAAAACAGTTATTTTGGCAGAAAATCTTGAACAGATAGAAGTGAAGACATACGGCATTTAGGCCACAGGGGTGGAAACTGCAGCAGCTGAGACAGACAAGAAGGAAGACTTGGATGAAAATGCATTTCTCCTCTCATTCCAGACAGCTCAAGTGCCTGAAGAATCTTCAAGATCTAGATTATATTGCATGAGATTATATGGATGGACAGCTAAAAAAGAGATTACAAATTGTCTAACTCAGTTGGAGAAAAGTTAAGGTTTTTATGAGTCTGAGACTAGACAAACAGAAAGATATAAGGAAGGAAAAGTGAGAGGGCCGTGTTTGAATTGTGCTGAGGTTGGAGGAGAGTTGGGCAATAACAAGAAAACATTAGAAAATAAGGCCAAATTAAGTATAGAGAAAAGGAGAAATTCACAGTCACCTGGACTCTCCTTTAGGAAATATTGCATTAATAAAATATAAAGTGTGTGTCTACCTCACAGTTTCAAGATTTTCCCAAATGTCCCTGGTTGCCATGGAGATGAGAGCCTAAGGACTGAAAAACAGTTTGTTGAAATTTGAAATTCTACTCTGTAATGCTAAATGTGGGTTTTGCCTAAAGTGTGGAGACTCTTTGGGTCAGAAGAAGAGCATCTTTTGCTTTCAGAATGAGTTTGACAGTGTCAGGAAAAGCGTTTTCACTGGTAGTTACAAACAGCTGAATTCAGTGAATATCTTCTTTCTTCCTGAGAGGAGAAATTGCAAGAAATGGGAGTGGAGTTGGTGAGGTTCACCTCCTTTTCCCAAACTGAAATGCTCTGACACATGGAGTCAACTAGGCAGGACAAAACACACTTCAAGGTAATAACTGCAGTAAAATGCTCCCTCATCCATGCAGGGCCAGGCCACAGGGATCTGCTACCCCCATGTGCAAATTACATAATCCTGCACATGGGAGAAAGGGGATTGCTGAGTGAGGATAAAACCCAGCCCTCACATTCGTATGTGAGCACAAAGCCAGAAAACCTGTTTCTGAAGCTAAGAGTATGAATCTTCTGGTGTTTTCTAAAAATATGCCTAGGAAGCTTGCTGCTTTGGAAGAAAAGTGCAGTTCAGGAAATTTCAAAATAATACTGTTGCATTTGCTATTACTCCTCTGTTTCCTTCTTTTTCTCAATATATTACTGGAAATTGGAGACAAGCTTATGATATGTACATCAAAAGAGAACTTTCCCTGTGATGGATGATAGCAGGACAAGGTCAATAGCAAAAGTGATTTAAGTATTTGCTAAGATCTGCTGCTTTATTCCACAGCAAAGTCTGCAAGGCAAAACCTCACTAATAAATACTGAGCCTCATCATTCTGCTTATGTCTCTCTATTCATAAAAATAAATCTTTCTGGAAATTCCAAATCTGACATTCTTTCCACAACTGCAGTAGGCTATGATTTCATGTTTGCTTGAAAGATGATTAAAAAGTGCTTACAGGTACTTAGGAGTAACCAAGCCATTCTATGAGCTTTGAAATAGAATAAGATGTAGATTATTAAAGCTCAGAAAAAATTAAAATAATTTACATTGTATTACCTTAATACTTGTATAAGAAAAACAGTATACATTTTTCGTTGTTAAAAAAAAAAATTACTTCTGAGCTGAAGAAAAAGAGTTTACATAAAATCATTGGCTGAACATATTGATAGTAACACTAACAAACACTAGCAAAACATGCTCCCTTTGGGACAGTATCACTGTCATGAAGAGATACAAAAACATGTTAGGAAGGAAAGGGAAGAGGAAGGAACAAAGTGAAAGATGTAAAATAAAAGCACATTTACACATTTCATAACTACAGCTACCTCCTCAAGTGAAGCAAAGAGGGAGAGGTGGTACAAACAATATTTTCCTGATGAAACAGTATTGCCAGGAAGAGAGTCTTGATGTAGCACAAGCTCCCTATAGTGTACATTTTTTATTCTACAGCTTGTTTCCCATAGCACAGTGCTCCTCATAATTACACTAATAGGTTTTGGCTTCCTGGAGTGACCAAACGTGTCTAGGCAGGAACCACACAGGGAAGAGGGTCCAGGCAGCATCCATCATTCTGACCCTTCCCAGGTTCCCATAGTACAGCCCTCCCCTGGTCAGGAGTGACCAGGCCCATGGGGCATAATTTTTTTGGGTTCCATAGGTCTGGGAGGAGCCCTCTATGAACCTTTAATTCCCTAGAAATCAAATCTGCCAACTTAGGACTTCTTTGCCCTATTGATTCAGCAATTCAAAAATTATTACACCACTGTGAAATTCCTTTAATAAAGATTTCATAAATATTTAAGGCATATTAGGCCTTAAATAGAAAATATTTATAAGGAATAAATGGTGTTCAATTAAGATGCATAATTTCCAGTAACTTCTCCCCTTTTATTAATATTTAGAGAATTTCTTGTCTAACCCTTTTTAGCAGACGATTCTGCTTGGGGCTGCTGTCTCAATGGTGCTTCAATCTTGGCCTTGCCATTTAAGTTCCTCATTTAATTTAAATATAAAAAATTCTAGTTTAATGTTCTACTTTCTCATTGTTTCAAATTAAAGTGGAAAAAATATACCCCTTTGTATACCACTGAACATTTGAGCCATTTCAGCAGCTTTAAAGAAATCTTTTTACAAAATTTTATTTTTCTGTGTTCTTCCATCAGATAAAGGGGAAAAGACAAATAAGATGATAAACTTTCTTGAACTGAATCTTGAATCTGTAAGAAATTTGAGGATCGATAACAAAACTTTACTTTGCCAAGGCATCTCTAGGTTTTGCTTTCCTCTAAATTAACCCAGCCCACCAATTTAAGTGTTTGGGGTTTTTTATCAGATCTCTGCTTTCACTGTTTATGGCACAGATTGCTCTTGTGATAAGTTACAAGGTTTAAAAGACCTTTGCTTTTTCACAGTTGTGGCTACTGCTGTTGGGTTATATGAAACCCTCAATTTCTGGCAGTAGGAGCATTGTATCTCAGCAGTGCCTGCTGCCTCCAAGTGGGAAGCCTTGGTTTAAGTCCAGCAAAAGCAAAGAAAGAGTGGTGTTAACTTCCTGGAGACTCAGGTCAGGACCTGTGAGAACACCAAATCTGTTTGCCCACAGCTTGCTCAGAAAGCCCTGTCACAGAGGCTGGCTGCAGTTTTTAATCTATTTCTATTCAGAGTTTAACAAATCAAGTCTGAAAGGCAGAAACTACCTCCTGTTCAAAGAAGTACTAAAATGATCAACTTCAGTCGGGTAATCTTGCACTAGATCAGAATCCCTCTGGGAAATATTTACATTTTGCCAGTTTACTCAGAGGAACAGCTCTGGGGATCTGGAGATATCCTCTGCATATATATTTTAATTTTTTATTTTTTAACCGCAGGAAACAGTGCTGCTAGAGCTGAAGCTAGTGATTTAATCATAGGATTGCTAGAGGCTGCAGTACCCTATCTGCTCAGAAATCAATATCTGTACTCTCAGTTATATTAGAGAAATGTTTACTTCTTTACCTGACCAAGATATTAATTTCTATATGCTGTGTTTCTGAATTATTTTTTTTCTGAGCTAATGATTTGTGGGGAAAGTGGCCTAATTTATTTTGAAATCCTTTAATACTGCACAATTTTCCTGTTATTGACTGGTTATTTTGTGTGTGTATATAGCACCATTCATATGCATCAAGATGCTCTGCAAAGGATTTGGAATACTCTGTATGTAGGAAGGGGTGTTCTTTGCTAAAACACAGCCATCAGCAGGGCAGGGTGTAGTAGCAACCTTTGTGTTGCTGGAGCTACTGATTTCAGCTCAGGAGGTGAATAGGAGAACTCAGCTGGTGTATCAGGAGAATTTAAGCAGGTGAAATGCAATTACCTGTGTTGGAATATGATCAGGATACCGGTGCTAAACTGCAGTCAGGTGGGAAGCACCGTGGGATTTTTAATGACCACGAGTCAGAGAACATTTTATTTCTCATCCCGAGGACAAAACCTCTATTAGCAGAGTCCATCGTGCCACTCACTGCAATGTTGGTTAAATTTGGACCCATAGGGAGCAGTGTCACCTCCTGTGGCAAGTCACCACTACCACATCTGCTCCCTGGGCAGGAGAGGGGCTCACGGAGGAAATTTGTGCAGGGATTTGCTGGCTGTCACGGGCAGCCTGTGGCAGGACATGGGGCTCAGGGGCATTGCAAGGGCTGCTCCAGTGTGATTTTGGGGATGGCTGAATGCATTTCCTGGTGGGAGCTGTCCCCAGAGGATTCCCTTCCACAGGCTGACCTACCTCCACTTCGTTTTCTTAATGAGAACAGATGAAATCACGGCTCAAGGTGCTTGGTTACAAAAAGCACATAAAACATGTCAGGGCAGGTGATTCTCCCACTATGAAAATTGACAGTGTAGGATTAGCTGGTGCTGCGTTGGAAATCTATTAACATTTGAAGCAGTTTGAATTAGAAGTCTTGATAGAATTACAATTACTTTCCTTCTCCTCTGTGAATTTTGTTGCTATCTTTGTATACCTTGTAAGGTATGAGAAGACCTATAAACCAAGGAAGATGTTTTCCAAAGTCTCACATGGAGCCATATTTCTCTGTCAGATTTACAAGCCTGTATGGATGAGGGAGTAGGAGAAAATGGACAGAGGAAAATAAAGCCAGTGGGTTTCTGCTTATCAAGTCTGACAGCACACACCAAAGCATGGAAGTGGGAAAGTGGGGAGGCATAAAGGTCGTGGCCTTGGGAGCAGGCAGGCATTGGTGATGTTCAGAATTACCCAGGACATGGGTAAGAGCATCCTGCTTTCTATACACTCAGTGCAGGGTGATGCAGGTAGAATAATAAGAGAAGGCATCATTTCAGTCGGGGAGATGGATTCATGTAAATTTTTCTGACTGGGATTCTGTTTCCTTTTGTGTTCAAGCTGACAGACAGGAATTAGCAATGTGTGATAGTGCCAGAGCTTGAGGATGTGCAATGGTTTCCTCATAGCTGCACCTAAAAAGTTAGGAACCTGCAATCTTCTTCATTCCTCTGGTGACTCCTAGACAGCCTTATACCAGCAAAGTAAAAAAATTACTCGTGATGATTTTAACTTGATGTGAGTGGTGGGGTGCCAGAATTAGTGCAGCATGAGAGGAGGTGAAGGCAGAAAAAAAGGAGGTGGACAGGTGAAGTCACCTGGCTGGGAAGCTTAGGATGGAAACCTGAGAGAGTTTTGGAATATACATTGGCCTGCTGGGTAGCCACAGAAAGGCAAAAAAAAAGAACAGAGAAAATGATGACTAACATAATCTGGGGGAAAAGTGAGTGGCCTATCAAGGATGTAACCCCTGGGCCTTTGATCCCAGTGAGAGAAGGGCTGTCAGAGGAGGTCATGTGGTGATCTGTAGATAAGTTGTGGGCAGGAAGAAAAGAAGGACCTGGTCTCAGGGTTTTGATATGGAAACAGTGAAATAAAATTTATGGGAGAATTTATGGCACATTATGGAAAAATGTTGCCTGCTGTATGGACACAGATGTGTTATTGCATATTTTTCTCTGGACCAGCGTTTGCTTTAAATTGATGGGGGCAAAAGAGAAGTGACCATCATACATGAGATGCAAGGAAGAGAAACACTATTAGATGATTATGCATTATTTATAAAAATAGCATTTGTTTCTCATACTGTATTTCAGATCTCTTATAGAAATTCAGAGACATCTTAGATTTCATTTCTATCAGTCCTACTGGTTATTTTTTGAACTTCAGAATATTTTACCTCAAAATGTAAAACTATTCTTTTCGGAACTCGACCTCTGTGTGTCTCAAATAACTCACCTTTGGGTTTAATTTTTATCTTGATCCTTACACAAGTACAGTACCAATATACTCAAGTAAGTGTCTCTTTTGAATAATCTCTGTCTTGTGCTGGTGGAACATTTCAAGATATTCCAAATTATTTTTGTCTTCTATGTCTCAATCTTCATCTATGGATGTTAAAATATCACTTTGCATTATCTACTCACCATAATGTATTTCAGTCCCTCACCTGGCACAGGCATCTTTGAGTCATGCCAACAAAATAATCATTTTTTTTTATCTCAATATACGAACTCATGAGCAGACCCATTTCCATTAGGACTTGTAGACCTTATCTCTAGCAGACAGCATGATATTCCATGCAATTTTCACCCCTTCTCCAGCAATATCCAGGTAGCCTGTTTTTCCTATTCCTTTAGATCCTTCAGGTAAAACTTCTTGCAAAAAAAGTTTTATCAGATGCTCATTTGAGGGTGTCCACTGTATATATGTCACATCTGAATTCAGTTATTTTGGTTCATACATGCAAAAAATATATTAATCCCTTTATCTAAGTAACAGTTCATCTACTGATAACGTCTGCAGTTTTAAAGCTCTTGAAGTTCATTGCTTAAGGGTTATATTTCCTTTAGTTGATTAAGAAGAATATAATCTATTAGATCAAAATATAAGATTAATATTTCCTGAATATAGCACAGGTATGATAAAGGAGAACTTTTAAATTTTGGAAGCTCAAATGTATTTTAATTATGAGGGGCAGGAATCTAATACCGTTGTTGATGGTCTATCCAAAGTGCTTAGGGAAAAGATATTTACTAATCATTAACAATCTGGGTTTCCAAATATCATAGGTTTTGATTTTTTTCATCCATCAATAACTTGACTTTGATATTAGTAAAAATATAGATGGTAATCCACTTCTGAAAACACTTTATTTCATTAAAAGCAATAATTCCATTATATCACAAGAAATTATTAAATTTATGTTGATCTTTTAACATTCTTTTTAATTTCTACAAGGAATAAAAAGATTTTATATTAATTTAGGCAATGTACCATTAGAAATTTTAAAAAATGCTGTAGCCCACAAAGGTCATATTGTCAAATATCCTGTAACGTATTTTATTATACCTTCTAGAAAAAAAAGTAATTAAAAGAGTTCATGAAATAGGAGCAAAACAGATAGAGACGCTTCCTAAAATCTGTAATGGTAAGTCCACTGTTAACTCCAACACAGAATATTTGAGGAAAAATTGAAAAGANAATATAGTAAGTAAAAATACCTTAATAATATTGGGCAAACTAAAATATATAGAATTTTGAGACACCTCTCTCTCCACTAGAGGTTATAAATAGATTGAATGTTTCCAAGCATGTATGAATGGAACAAATGATTTCTCAATTAGATGAATATCACTTGCTGTATCTAAAACCAGCAACATGTGAAAGGAGAGCAATATCTTCGGGCAATATATGTATATATTTTTTTTTTTTTTTCCCTGAAGCAAACCTACAGTGCACCTTGCAGTCCTGTAATACTGCTGCATACCTAAAAGATCCCCTATTTATTTACCTGAACATCTGACAGGCAATTTGCAAGCCATTTTCTATTCCTGGATTATTTTCATGCCTGCAAAAGAGGGATCCCCCAGAAGATGATGTGGCCCATAGACTCTGCCTTGTGCAGCTCCATCCAAATAGGCTGGGAGATACACCTGGTGAACTCACTTGTAACAACTGGATAACTCTGGTAAAAATAGAAGAACCTGGGTGCTGAAAATGAATGTACAGGTGATGCTTTGGAGGGTGTGTGGTCACTGCTCTATTACCCTTTGTCTCTCTTTTGAATTCTTTTATAATGGAATTACTGAGTTAGTCCACAGCATTTTACAACTGCTCTCACTTTCCTCCAATGGCTAACTCATTTTCTCATCTTTTGGTAGCTCTCTGACCTTTATGCTCCTTGATCAGTAANTTTATGTTTTCATTTATAACAAAATCCAGAGCAGAAAGGAAATGTAAGACAAGTATCACATTTGAAGTAACAAGTGAACAAGTCAATATTTGCACTAGGTAATCAAAATGGACTTAACCATCTTCTATATACAGGTCTGGGGAAATAAATATCTCAAAGTTTGGATCAAAGAAAATATTCCTCCTTCATTTTAATGATGAATGAGCTTGGAAACTAGCTGTACTTATTTAAGGAGATGCTCCTTTCAATGTATCGTTTTTAATATATAAAATGATTTCTGGGCTTTTTTTTTTTAATAATTATTTTAATATAGTAAGTAAAAATACCTTAATAATATTGGGCAAACTAAAATATATAGAATTTTGAGACACCTCTCTCTCCACTAGAGGTTATAAATAGATTGAATGTTTCCAAGCATGTATGAATGGAACAAATGATTTCTCAATTAGATGAATATCACTTGCTGTATCTAAAACCAGCAACATGTGAAAGGAGAGCAATATCTTCGGGCAATATATGTATATATTTTTTTTTTTTTTCCCTGAAGCAAACCTACAGTGCACCTTGCAGTCCTGTAATACTGCTGCATACCTAAAAGATCCTCTATTTATTTACCTGAACATCTGACAGGCAATTTGCAAGCCATTTTCTATTCCTGGATTATTTTCATGCCTGCAAAAGAGGGATCCCCCAGAAGATGATGTGGCCCATAGACTCTGCCTTGTGCAGCTCCATCCAAATAGGCTGGGAGATACACCTGGTGAACTCACTTGTAACAACTGGATAACTCTGGTAAAAATAGAAGAACCTGGGTGCTGAAAATGAATGTACAGGTGATGCTTTGGAGGGTGTGTGGTCACTGCTCTATTACCCTTTGTCTCTCTTTTGAATTCTTTTATAATGGAATTACTGAGTTAGTCCACAGCATTTTACAACTGCTCTCACTTTCCTCCAATGGCTAACTCATTTTCTCATCTTTTGGTAGCTCTCTGACCTTTATGCTCCTTGATCAGTAAAAAAAAATCATTCTCCTGGTCAGTCTTCATGTGTGATGGATTGTCAGGAGGCAGAAGGCCCCTATTTGCATTAATGAGGCAGACAAGCAACACAGGTAGCAGAAAAGGAATTTATTTACTTCTGTCTGTTGCCCTCGCAGCATGACAGAGGTATCTCTGGTTTTAGGATATTGAGACCTTCTCAGTGCAGCTCTTTGGTCAAATGTCACATTGTATTTGAAGACTATGTGGCTCAAATTTTAACCCTGTTGCAATTGGTGATTCTGGTCACAGGGAAATTTCATTTGCTAGCTCCTTCCCAGACAACATGAAGACATCTTGACTCTCTTTTCCTGGGAATTTTCACTACATATCACACTGAGTGATTCCATCTCCCCCAACAATAAGATGGACTAAGGACACCTGGTGTTATAAAGACTTATACCAACTTCTTCCCATAAGAGGTTTGAGTTGAAGAAAAATAAATTATTTCCCCCCTCCCTCCAAAATCTTAAAAAAGAAGACAGAATTCCATGTTGCTGAGGACCTACCTTGTATGTAGAGCTCAGGAAGGAGTGGGAAAATAATGACCAGATCTGACAGAAACTTAATGTATGAGAAATGCTTTCTCATTCTTGTAGACTGTAATTGCATAGAGCATGTATAACCTCAGTACATGCACATATAAATACTTGCACATATAAAGTAATATACATCTATGTAGATAAGCTGTATGATATGTATATAGTTATGATTACACTAAGAAATAAAGGGTAGATGCTTTATAATTAATAATTTACTACTTGTGGTGCTTACCACTTTTCATGCCAAAATGTCTTACACAATATCTAAACACAGAAAAAGGGTCAAATTCCTCTCCTGGCAATTGCATATTCTATACCAATCCATATCTTCTAATTTTGGCCTAGAGCTAGGGAAATTCTCTTCTTTGTTCCTGTCAATGGCAAAGCTCCCACTTCAGTGGGATCAGAACTTGCACAAAAATGTCTTGTGGCACACGTCACCTGCCTGGTGAGACTAAGGCAGGAGCTGTAGCATTTCATTCCCTCCTCTGTTTTCATGCAATACAAAAATAACCTTATAGTGTGTCATCTTCAGGCTGAGGGCTTTGCAAGCAAGGAAACGTGAAGATTTCAGCCTTTTTGAACACGAGGTTGGAGAATATGTCATGTTCTTTTCCCTCACTTTAAAGCTTGATAAAGTGAATAACCTCCATGCTTCAAGATCTTCCTTTGATGGCAAGGAGAATGTGATGGCTTATAGCTGATGTGCAGTGTGGATATGGCATGATGGCATAGCTGGGTTTAGGTGAGCAAAATAACTGTGCTCAGGAGCCACTTGACATTTTGTTTTGCCTTTTTCTTTATCCTTGTTGAACAAATTGTTGTGTGTTCTTGCTTACCTCCCACCACCCGCCGTCCATCTTTCAGAGATTAAAATTTTTTGTTCTGAAAATAAACTAGTTTTTGAAAGGAAGGTTATGTATGGAGGGAATTACAAATTCCAGTGTCATTTACGTGGGTAATTTGGAACATGTAGTGTGAAAAGGTTTGTATTTGCAGGACTTGCATTGTGAAGCAACTGAGAGGTGCCAGGGAGAATGCACTTCTCTTCCTCCTGCTCTTACAGAGTCATGCTAATCAGAGCAGATTTATGGAGTGCATAGTAAATAAAGCCTGAACAAAGGGATGTATCCTTAGAAGAAGTAAAGAAAGTACTCACTAGTTGTTACAAAGAGTAAAGTGTCTATTGTGTGCTCTGAATGGCATTGGTATTGTAGGGAAAAGCGAGATCACAGGATTAAAGCCAGCCTGTAAGCACAGCCTCAGCATATCTTAAATTTTCCATTTAAAATTCCCAAGGCAACTTCAAATGGCATTTTTCTGGGTTGGTCTTGGTTTGGTGGGGGTTTTGTTTGTTTTTGTGGATTTTTTGAGGTTTTTTGTTCTGGGGGTTTTTGTTGTTTTTGTTTTGTTTTAATTTGTTTTTGTTTTTTGCTTTCTTGTTTTGTTTTTTTTTAAAGTTTGATTTTGAAACGTTAATATTCTTTAAAAGGGGAATTTTTGCTTTCACTCAGTATAATTGTGTCTCTGCTGATTCATAAGTACACTTTCTGACAATAACTGCTAGCTTTAGAGATCTTTGAAGGAAACTTGGCAAAGAGACCTAAGGTTAATGCCTGATATGAAGCTGTTATTCCCAGCCTCACAGTACACACAAAATTACTGACCTGCCTGAATAAGAAAATTGCTATTTTATCACGGGTTGATTTGCAGGCTGGATAGATCTCTTTAGCTTAAGAACTTTCTGTTTAAGTAATCTTGGAGCAATTTGTTTTGTTTCTAGCTAAGCCTGAACAGCAAATGTATAGGATAAAAAATTTATGCAGAGAAACAAAACATTTGAAAGTCATAGTGGATCAAAAATGGCTACCTTACTAAACTACCAGAGGCTGGGGTTACTTTGCAAGGTTGCAAAAAAGTAAGTGAGAGATACCAAAAAAAAAGTTTGATTATATATGTTGCAATACCATATCAATGAAAATTGCACAATGAAGTCCTTTACTACAGCATTTCAGGTTCATTCACAGTTGGTGTATAAACACAATAAAAATGGTTATGCTATTTGGTTAAATATATTGCTAAAGGATATAACTGGTTTTTCCCTTAGTTTATTAGAAGATAAAGAATGAACAAGCAACCTGGGATAGGCAATATAGTGATAAAGGATCTGCCTTCTTTGGCTCAGTCTTTAGTGTGGCAAGGTTGGCTTTCCTGCCCCTGACATGTTCTATGACTAGTGTCAGTCCCTGGCAATGTTGACTACTAATGGTAGAGGAGGACCAGGAAAGGGGCAGCTTAAGGAAACTGGAGAAGCACAAGCCTGTGGGACTGGAAGTGTTCAAGGATGACGAGGGAACAATCATTGCAAGGCTTCTTTCTATCATCTTGGGGAGGCTATGGCCATTTAAGCATGTCACAAATCATGAGAAAATGGCAAATCAGTCTACACTCATTAAAAGCAAGGGCAAGTATTCAGATAATTATAGGCCAGTCAGTCTACCTTTGGCCTTGAAAAAGGCTGTGGAGGAAATTCTACTGATTTGCTGTTTGTAGAGACACAAAATACCCCCAATATGATGACTTACTATCTACCTTGCCTCCCCTAAGGGAATGTTTTGTCCTACAAACCTGTGATTGCCTTTTGAGATCATATGAGTATTGGATGAGGAGAGAACACAGGATGCTCTTTATTCTGGTGGCAGCAGGGCTTTGGGCATGGTCTCTCATAGTAGTATTTCTGCAGCCAAAGTGGTAAAAATAGGCTGGACAGATGGAAAACTTGCTAGCCTGCCAAATATGATCAGTGGTGTGGAGTCCAACTGGCATGTGATTATTAGTGGCAGTCCTCAGCAGCTGATACAGGGGCAAATACTGATTAATGTCTCTATTAATGAGCAGAGTGGTGGGAATGATGATAAATCCCCATCAAGTTTGCAGATGACACCAGTGCTGGGACCAACAAATAAGTTGGAGGGAAGGACTGTCATTCAGAGATAATTCAATAACCCCAAGAAATGGGCTGACAGAAATGTCATGGAGCTCAATAGCGGCAGACTGAAGAACATAAGGCTAGGGGAAGATCTAAATGTCACTTTCAACTCCTTAAAAAGGATTTATAGAGAAGATGGAGCTTGACTTCTGTCTGAGTTTCACAGCAAAAGGGCAAGAGGCAGTGAACAGAGGCTTCAGGAAGGAAAAATGTAATTAGATCTAAGATAAAAAATTCTTTTCTGTGAGGATGGTTGAACACCAGACCTGGTTGCCCAGAGAGTTTTGGATTCTCCATTTCCAGAGACTGCTAAATTTAAATTATCCCTGCACTGACATGGGAGCTGGATACAGACAACTCCCAAAGTCTTTTTAACTTGACTTATTTAGTGACAACAGGAGAACTGGTGATCACAGAATTCCAGGACTCAAGTTTATAATGTTTGAAAAGGCCTGCTGGATGGTCATGTCTATTATTTACTAAGGGCAAAAAATATAATTGTTTGATACAGGTACAAAGGAGGTCTTAGACACACTTTCCTGTTTGTGTGAATGTAGGACAGGAACTACCACAATTACTGTGCTCCACAAAATGTTGTAGAGAGTTTTTTGATCTCTGAAAGACAAATTGTAGCAAAGCAGCACACCACACATACAGCTGAGCTTTGTTTGCAGTGTACCTGAGAATGGAGCTCACCCTAATTTATGTCCTGCTGATAAAACAGAGTCTAGACTTTTTGAAGGACTTGGGTAGGAAGTATTAACCACTCATTTACTGGCTGAAAACTGAACAAGTTTATGTATGGCTCCTGTGGTAGAAACTTCTAAAATTTTCCATCCTGGGACACTAGCAAGTATTTCCAAATACCTTCTTTTAAGGATTGCAGTTATCCCTAGAGATAAAATGGAGCAACTCTTGTTCTGTGTAGTAATTAACCAATATGTAGTCCTACTGACTTAGATCAGATAAAGCCAGTTTCTTACATTTGGCTAACTCTGTTTTAGTTTTGACCTTTTCATGCACATTAATCTTCTAACTGGCTTAATGCTGATCTCTGATATGCTACTCACATCATTAATGCAGGTTTTCATGTCGTAGACTGGTGTAAGAAATTCAGTTTTAAAACCAGTTTGAGTTGTTAGTAAAACTACAGTCATCCTAAGTAAAGAGGAAAGATTGAAAAATTTCAAAGACCTAAGGATGTATTTGTAAGTATTCTGGTAATTTTGTTAATTGCTGTGGCATACTCCCAGAGGATAATTGTGATTTTGGCAATTATGGTCATTTATCCCTTAGCACCACTCTTTAAGGTGTGCCACGAGACATGGACACCAAGACAGACTTGCAAAATAGGTTAATTTAAAAGATACTAAATTAATAATTTCTTGTTTATGCCAACAAGTAAGTATTATAAGTCAATCTTGCATAAAATCATTGGCTGTATATACTATCTTGCACTATAAAATAGTTAGATTTAAATATGTTCTTTTTAATTTATTTCCTTCAAGAAGGAAAAATCTATTCCTTTGAATATTTTTTGAGAAAGTTCAGCACAAGATGCAAATATCTATGTCCATTTTCTTGTGACAGTACAGCCTTAAGCCTAAGGAATTAATAAATGACATTTTTTTGACCTTGATTCTACTCACTTTGTAGAGATGAAAATTATTGGTCCAAACTTTGGGCCTTTTTTTTTTTTGGTTCTGTTCTAAAGGGATGTTTTAGCAGTGATAATCACAAAAAATTACCAAAGAAGGAGGATTTATGTTGAAAATATCTCTTTAAAAGTCAGGCATGACTGCAGGAATCTTAATTGATCCTTCAGTCTGTGCATGTTAGATGGACACTGAAAAGAGAATCTTAATTTTCTAACATTTTGTAAGGAACATTGAGATCTATTCTTTCCAAGATGGATGCAGGACACTACATGGCTCAGGAAACTGGTAATGCAACACCAAGTCTATTATTACCCAATTCACAGCCTCAGATTCAGACATGGTGATGACTGAAAGTCATTACCATCTGACAACTGCTCCATAAATTTACGTCAAAGGCAATGATGATTCCAGTCTGGTTTGTTAAGGGCATCTGTCCTCTTAATAAAATCATCTCTGTTATTGGTTTGGATTTCAAAGGCTAAACAGGCATAGAAAACAACCATTCAGACAAAAACCCAGGAGTGCAGAGGGGTTGTGCAAATAAATACTCGCAGCCTGCGCTCCTCCCAGGAGCTTTCTGGAATCCTTAATTGATTCCTGGACCTCAGCCGCTCTGGAACGATAAGCAAACTAAAGGCAGTTTGCCTGGCTGTTTTCCTTGAGAGAGTCCATGATATTTCCTCACAAATATAGAGATGTTGCATTCAATCACTGAGGTTGGAATGGGGATCTGTCTCTCCCAAAAGCAATAATTTTCTGATATAGAGCTTAAACATTTTCTGAAGTTTGTAAAGAAGTTTTTCAGTCCCACGTTCCCACTGTTGCAGTTTAATGTTTATAGGATTGCATCTTCAGTGTGAGGCAGTGATTAGCTCCCTGTTTCAGAGGAAAACAAGACATCTGGCAAGCTGTCAAAGCCATATCTTTTAGTACATGTCCTATGTTCTTTTGTTCTCAAAATAAGCAGCATAAATGTGATGAATGTATAGATGTGAGCATATAAATAACTAGTTCAAGCCTTCTTTAATGCAGACTTGTTAAAGGTATGAAATTCAAGAATTTAGGCCAGTTTATTTCCACAGCTGGAAAATTATCTTATTTTCTACTAACAGAAACAAAATATAAGCTTTATTTTTCCCTATTTCTCACTGTGTGTGCAAATTTGTGGGTATTCCATAAAGTAAACTTATTTTTTGCAAAAGATGGGAAGGGTTTTTATTGTAAACACAGGGTTGATTTTTTTTTTTCCATTGCACTGCATTTCCAACTGAGATTAAACATCTTATGAACTGGTTCTATTCAAAAGTAATTTCATGTAGCAGCTACAGGCCAGTGACTATTCAGCATTTCTTTGAACAGGCCTGACAGGTGTGCAGGTGGTGGTTGCCCTGCTCAGTTGCATCTTCTTAAGTTAGTTTTCCTGCTGGTGTAAACCAATGTCACTCCACGAAATCCAAAGGATATGTTTGAATTTAGTTACAGGTGCACTATATCAGGATAGCACATTGTGAGTATGCATTCGGGATGTATTCAGACCATGTCATCCAAAGCTGAGGCAAGACCTAAATATGAAAGCTGCAGTCCAGCATCTCCTTAAGTGAGAAAGAAAATGGTAAATGTAGAATTCAAAAATACATACTGTGAATCTGGGATGCCTAAGTATGAGTGTACGAAAACTGAAATTTTAGATTTCATTTTCCTTGCCCTTCTCCCCTTACATCCCCATTTTCCTGTTGCCATGCAGACAAACATCCTCAGTTATGTTAGGATGCCTGTTTAAAGAGCTTTCTTTCAACCCAATCAGAGAATTGATTTGGGCTAACAAAAAAGGCAGGGGAGGCTTTTTTAATTTTTAAGAGAGAAACGTCATCAGAGCTCTAGCACAGAGTAGCAAATTATTTGCTAGCATAGTAGAAAGAAAAGTGCACCATGAGACAGGGGAAGGAATAGTTTGAGGTGCCAGAGCCACCAAACACTTTGCATTTGAAATTATATCTTTAGAGGAGCTCCTACAAGCACATAGGTACTGCTATGTGTTTGTCCAACAAGGTGCTAATAGCTGCCCACCAAAGACTCCAACCAGTGTAAAAGAGAAAATTTGAATCTCCGGTAAGCAAACCCACTTGTTTAAGTGGGGAAAACTGGGTTGATAGCAGCTGTATGCCTTTACTTAGAAACCAGCTACATGGTATTTTAGAGATGCTGTTTCTAAGCTTCAGGGTACAAGTCAAGAAATTTGACTCATAACCTGACATGAAATAAAAAGCAAAGCATATGAGAAAGCAGCAGACCAGAGGGATCAGATTTGCTGGCTGCTACCTTGATACTTTTTTGGCAGGTGATAAAGGTTAAAGGATAAAGGATTTTAAGCAGCCAAGAAGGTGCACAAGTGAAGCGGGGTCAATATCACAGGAGGAAATAAAAGACATGATCTGCCCCAAAGTCTAACATATAAAATTGAATAAGCTGTCAGCTTTATGTAATATTTACTCTAGGGTGGAAATTAGTAGTTACCTTAGCAACACTAGTATCACCAGAGACATGGCCATGCTGACTGATTTACAGAGATGCATTTACTTTGACAATGTATTAAGTAACCTTTCTGAATGTTTTACTGTGTTTTTGTGACGAACGAGGCACATTGCAACCAAGAAAAATGGTTTCTCCAGATTTCAAAACCCTACATGTTGGTCAGACCCTTACCTGGCGTAAATCTAAGGCTCCATTTGCCAAGGAAATAATGTTGATTTATTGCAGAGGAAGAACCAGCTCATCATTTTGAGCAGCACCATGGTTTATCACCATTCACTCTTTTGACTTGTCAGCTATGAGGGGGTTTGATTTTGTAATATGATGGTCATGAAAATGAGAATGGTTAACAACCCTCAGTGCTGCCAGATCTACTGGGGCAATTGAAGTGTGCCTTTTACCTCTAAATTCAGGGTTGGCTTAGGTTTACTTCTGTCACAGAATGCTTCAAATATTAAGAACACAACAAAGAAGTCATTACTGGAAGCACAGCTTTTTATCAGGGAAGTTCTGAATTTGGTCCGAAGATACTGTATGGTTCATATTACATGCTAGTTGAATTATTTAATCCAATAAAGTTGTCAGCAGTCTGAATTTCCTTATACACATACCACACAGCCGTCTTCAAAAGATACATTAAAGTATACTGAATCTTATTTAAGTACTCCAAGCAAGAGTGAGTCTGCTGTCTTCCAGGCTAAATTATTAGCTCTTAATACATGGAAACTGCTCCTTATTTGGATGCTGAATTTACTAAATTTTTAGCTTCTTCAGCTCAAGTATTGTGAGTGAATTCTTATACTGCAGATTTTCAGTTTACTTTAAAGTATAAGTATACTATGTACTTTGGAAAGTTTTAACATTATTTTCTCCATACTAAACAAAACAGATTGCATTTATAGCATGACTCTCTGAGTTATTTTGCGGGTCTTCTTAGAACTCTACTAAAATCTCTCCTCGAAGCACAAGCACCAAGTGGTAGTACATGTTATCCTTCTACCAGCAGCAGACACCTTGTCTCCAGAGGCAAAAACACATTCTTAATTTTGTTTCACTTTTTTATGCCTCCCAGGTCTATAGCTTATTGGGTGCAAGGAAGCTAGGTATTGATTTTCATTTTGTTTCTCCAGTTATATATTCTCTTTCCACCTGGACGTCTTGTCCTGTCAATTTTGAGAACTTGTTCTTTTGGCCAGGATTTTTGGGCATGTGTCAGCCAATTCTAAATGGAGGGTTCCAGCCATCAGATGCAAGTGGGTCATCAGATGCAAGAAGGAAGCCACAACAGCTACCACATGCACAGAAATATGAGGTATTATCCGGTGGAACACACCGTGCATAATAAAAAAAAGATGCAGAGTAACCTCATGGCTAAAATGTGAAATCCGTCTATAGAAATCTGTCTATATCTGTTATATATAAAAATATACAAGCCCCACTTATAAAAGTGGTGTGTAAGCTGTAAGATTTCCAAACATGCATGCATTAGGTAATTTCCAAACAGTACGTATGTGCTGCAGTTTTCCAGCAAATTCCAAATTAACCAATAACTAATCCATTTACCTGCCCCACTGGCACTAGAGCTCATGTCCAAGTTGCTCCCTGCGAAGACTCAGTGGCCTTTCTTTGGTTGGTATCTTCTGGAGCAAACTCTGCTGCCTTGCAGAGTAAAATCTTCATTCCTTATGACCAAGTGAATTTTCTTGTATTTTGCCATATTAATACACAATGTGGCTTCCACAACATCCTCATGGATAAATTTATTACTTTGTGTAGCAGATCTTTTATTTTTTATTATTGTTACTTGCTATGCTGTAACCTTCACACTACCTCAAGACATCACTAGGTGTCACACAGACTCCTGATAAAATTACTCAATACATTTGGATGATAGATTTATCCTTACTGGACATTGCTAATAATGCATTTACACTCTATAATCAATTATGTTTTTTAGAGATCTGTCAGTTATTCAACTCTTAGTCCATCTATTGCACCATGTTAATTTTTTGTTAAAAATCTTGCCAAGATGAAAGTAAAACAAGGTAAATATTTTTAAGAAATGTTGGTATGTTCTATGGCCGTATGGAAGATACCACCATAGGCACGTGATCCTGTCCAGAAAGAGATAACAGTCATGCATGCTTTGATAAGACCCACATCTCACAACTACCATTAAATTTCTGGTTTTGATGCCACAGAATCTTGAGTGAACTGCCATTTATTTGTGTGTAAAGTCTAAATCAAGGCAGTGTCTGTTTAATACTCCCACCAACCTCCTTATGAGAAACCTTTTACTACATCAAAATTTGAATTTGACTTTTAAAATCCATTCACACTTTCTCAAATTGATTCAGATCCTTGATCCAAGCTGGGGTCCCTTGTTTGCAGGAATGAACTCTCCAACTATTTTTTTTTTTAAACATCCATTCTAACCAGGTTAAAACACAATATTTTTAAAAGGTTAAAGATTTTGATACTGAATCATATTCTCTCATTATGTTAATAGTTTTCTTTATTTTCCCACCTTTGTATTAAACTTGCTGCTCTTGCCATAACATTTTATTTCATGTAGAAACATCCTCTTTGTATCTGATTTTTCTGTCTATGGTTGATAAAGGCTTTTTTCATCATCAAATATTTTTTCTTTTCTTACTATACAACATATATATATATATTTTATTTCCTTTCTTATTGGTAATAAATTTAGTTTCTGATTGGCTTTGGTTTTTTTAACCTAGGACTCTAACCTTGCTTATTGTCTTCTAAAATTAAACGTTTAAAATTAAATTTATGTTACTTTGCAAAAAAAATGAACTAGTAACTTTATGCTACTAGCAAGAAAAAAGAGAAATATATCTTCAAACTAATGGAGTAATTTGTAGCCAATATTTATCAAACACGAAAGTTGATCAAATATTAAATATATATATTTTCAGTGGGAATTATAGATGTTAAATAATCAAAATTTTAATGGCATTAATCTGCCCAGTCTGGGGTAGAGAAGTGTGTGAGTCATTTCCAGGGTTTGGGTTTCTTTTGATTTTTACCTGCCTATTGTTTTTGTTCATCCTCTTACCAGTTTATTTTCCATATGGTGTCATCATTTGAGATGAAATCAGTGTTTGTTTAGCTTTTATTTACTCTTCACATTTCTAATAATTAAGAATAGTTGAGTGAGATCCCTGGTCGTATATGAAATTTCTGTGATTTGTGGGCTTTTAATTGATGCTCAAAAGATTACTAATGGCACAGCATAACCCTGGAGAAATTGTGGGAACAGGTGAATATCCATTCCCTTGTTTTGCTAAGCACATGGAAGACAAGATTATTTAAATGTGCCTGCTTGCTCCTGGCATTAGAATACAGTCTTGTATTCTGTCCACCATGAATTATTTGAAGCTTTTGTAGTATGAATGGAGCAGATTAATTCCTGAATCAGTTGCTGTACTACTGAAACACCTGTGAGCAAGGTGTGTGTTTGTGGCTCTCCTTTAGGTCACTTTTCCTCTTCTGGGTGAGTATAATCATGCTCTTCACCACTAATTTCCAGTTGAAATTCATCCTGACTGGTATTATTCTTGTACTCTTTGTGCTTTCTATTGCACTCATTTCACCCCACAAATGAGCAACGCAAGACTTGGTAGGCTATTGCTGGAACCAGATCTTAATGAAGGCCACCTACTTCTTTTCATTTCATTGAATTTAGTGTGCAGACATCTAAACAACTGCCCATAGAGTAGAAACTCCCTTAACTGAAATGTTTGGGCTGTAGGATCAGTCCTCAATGGGCACAGCTGAACACAGTGCTCCTGAGCCATGGTTCACCCTCTTGCAGAACCAAACCTCCTTGCAGAACAGGTGGGTGCAAGACTGGACACCTTGACACCTGGACACCTGAGGTTTCCTTTTCTTGAGTTACTGAGATATTCTCTTTGTTAGCAAGCTACACTATAAAACAGATGCCATGCCTTAGAAGTGTCAGGAGTTAAGAAATTGCTTCCTAAAACCACAATGAACTTGCAAGCAAATGTTCTGGGGTGGGGGGGGAAGGGTTCAGTTTAAGTGACAGATGAAACATGTTTTTAATTGCTTTGAGAGCTGCAGAAGTGTCTAGAGAACGGATGATCCTCTGAATCCTAGTGTGTCTAGCTCTGCAGTGCTGCAAGGGCACAATACAAGTGCCATGAAACAAGGCAGATCATGGGTATATCTCTAGGAAAAAAAACCATAGAATAAATTAAAAATATGTTTTTCTACTTGTAAACACATGGATAACAGTAACAGTGCCACTTCTGAAAATAAAGGTTAAAATCAACTCCTTAGGCGCGAAGGAAGAAAAACAAACATTTTTTGCATATATTTCTGGGTTCTGTGGATTTCTCCCATAACAGTTCCCTCAGAATTACTTCTTTCTTGATAGGAGGAACTAATTTTTATGTACAGGAGCAGTGCCTGAAGAAATCATTAGGGCAATGAATATTTCAGAAAGAGCATGGGGAGCACTTCGGGGAGAAAGGTATATCAGCAGGAAACCTGTTCTGAGAAAGTTTATGGCATTTTAAATCATTTCCTGGCCTCTTTTTTTGCACGTTAGAAGATCATTATATTGGCAACATATTCATCACAATTTTGAAAGCCAGATTTTTCCCTGCTACAAGGGGAGAGGGTCAACAATAGCTGTATAAGAAATGTATTGTATTTCTTAACTTACTTGCCGCAGTAGTGCTTGGATTCTGATTTTATTGTTTGTTGGCTTTTTTTGTTAATAGGAGTTATGAATGACCAAAGAACGTAAAAAGCTAGATCTTGTCAATCCACAGATGTGTGGGGTGAGAATATGATACCGAACACAACAAGAGGCTTAAGTTTGTCTCTTGCTGCTGATCCTGTGCTTGACTTTTTTGCTTTTGGAAGAAACACCATCTCCTCCTCTGCCTGAGTTCCCATAGAAGTGAAATGAGCAGCTGTCACCAGAACAAATGTTTGCATTGTCTCTGTGCAAGGTAGGGTCTCAGAGTCCCTGCTGCTCATTCCTTTTGTCCTTGGGAGCAAGCCCAGTTTGTGAAGGCAATCATGGGAATATATTTTTTTCCTTCTGCAAGCCACCACACCCCAGTGTCAGGAAGAAGTTGTGGCCACAGTGTCCTTTGAGAGAGACTTCTCCAGCCAGCCCAACACCCAGGCCCATCTCAGCACATTCACCTGCAGCTTCAGGAACTTGTGCTTCTGGGTCCTCCACACTTTTAAAGCTTTTAAGATGGTTAAAGAAAGGAGGAAGTAATGAAACTAATCCTAAACCTACTGGGAGATCTTGGAGGATTGTGGATAAACCATTGTGTCTCAAGTCATCCCCGGATTTAGCCATTTGGGGAAGAATTGATGAACCTTCCTCATATTGAAATGTCTTCACAAGGGGTGAGTTGATCTTGGTTGGCTGCCAGGCACCCATCCAGCTTCTCTCTCCCTCTTCCTGTTCAGAAGAACAAGGGGAGAAAATAGAAAGATAAAAGCTCATGTGCTTAGGTAAAGACAGGGAGATCTCTTGCTAATTACTGATACAGGCAAAACAGTTGTGACATTAATTAATTAATGAGGAGATTAGTTAACGGCAAAAATTAATTTATTTCTAATTAAGTTAGAATTAGATAGTGAGAAACAAAAACTAAAACATCTTTTTCTTCACCCCATCCCTTTCTCCCAGGCTCAACCTCACTCCTGCATTCCCCACTCTATCTCTTCCCCCTTCCTAGCATTGTAGGAGGCTGGAGGGTTGTGGTCAATAATGCAACTCCTTTCTACTTTTTCTTTCTCTTGACATCACCTACCCCCTGCTCCAGCATGGGCCCTTCCCATGGGTTGCACTCTTCAAGGATAAACCTACTCCAGTGTGGGCTCTTCTTGGGCCACAGTTTCTTCAGGAAATATCCACCACTCTAGCATGGAGTCTCCCACAGGCTGCAGGGTGAATATCTATCTATTCCAGCATGATTTCTCCAAGGGCTGTAGAGGAAGCTCTGCTCCAGCATCTGAAGCACTTCCTCCCCCTCTTCTCACATTTCTTTTTGTTCCCTTTGTCTACTGTGTTCCGCCTTCCTTAATGAAATTTTCCATGAGACACCACCAGCTTTGCTGTGTCCTGTGGTTGGTCAATTCTGAAACCACACTGGGCAGTCTCTGATTTCTTCTGCACCTGAGGGTTGCTCTCTTTTACAAAACTGTACCTCGACTGGATGGGATGGAGTTAATTTTCTCCATAGCAACCTCTGTGATATTCTGCTTACAAAACTGCCTTTATCTCAACCTACAAGTTTTTATCATTTGTTCCTTGATTCTTTCCCCCATCCAGCTGTAGGTGTGGGAAGAAGTGAGGGAATGGTTGCAGGCTTAGCTGCCAGCCAGGATCAACCCACCACAAAGTCAGGATTTTGCCCAACAGGTAGCCCCAGGAAGACAGCAGCTCCCAGCTTCTGAAACCTCTGCTTCATGTATAGATAATATACTTGTCACAGCTCAAGGCAGCCTGTGTCACAGGACACAGGAGATCCTAAGCAGAAAGAACCTCTCATTACAGAGGAGGGGGGCAGGAACTGTCTTGAGATGAAACCTTACTAAAAAGGTTTTAAAACAAATTTTAAAAATGAATACGAATAAATTGCCTGGGCCAGGTGTCATTCACCCATGAATATGAAACTGGTGAGCTGCTAACTGTGGTTTGCAATATATTCATTGTATCATCCTCAATACCTAAGGAAAGAAAGTGCTAAGTATGACAGAAACTTCTAAAATGAACTCCAGAGCAATCCTAGTTAATATAAACAAATAAGTCAGATTTCCATGAGAATAAAATCGGTAGGACCTGTAAAATAACGAGAATTAATTAGCAGATCCATGAATAAATATGATGCAGCAAATGAAAGTCAATAGGTTTTTTATAAGGGGAAGTGATTTCTCCCTCTATGTGACAGACACAGGTGATACAGTCAGTGCCTTTTACCTAGTTATGTAAATTAGCCCTGAAACACAGGGCTTCCTGAAAAACAGGAAATTATCATTAGGAAGTGTCTTTGTTGGATGATAAATCATTAGGAGGTTAGGTTTTATAATGGAAATTCATTATCGATGAGGCCCCAGGTCCTCTGGGACTACAGTGTTTAATATGCAGGCATATTTTCACCTTGGAGAAAGGGATGAATTGCAAAGTTAAACATGGTGATGCCAAGCAGGCTGCAAAGATGCCTTCTGTGCTGAACAATTAGAAAACACAGGGTCAGGCAGTAGATATTCCCAGTTTTGTGTATGTTCTTTTACACGTATGCATAAGTGCATTTTGCAGCATATTTGCAGCCCTGATGAACTCTAAATAAACCATCACGCATGAGAGACCTGTGCTGCTGTGAAGCTCTCCATTTTCTAGTCAAACATCCTCAATTTACACCACTCTGTGTAATTCTAGTACAAAATAGAGTTTGAATGCTGTGATATTGCACTTACCCCACCTCAGAAAAGGAGCGTTAGAGCTCAAAACAGCATGTGGAGAACAGGAAGGCCAATATGGCTTTATATGACAAAAGATTAAAAAGATTAGGATTATTTATCATGGAAAACAAGTGGCTGAAGTAGAGGTATGGCCTAAAAATCAATAAATGAGGGGGAAAGGGTTTAGGTATCAATACCTAATTGTTATACATGAAACAGGGGACATCTGTTGAAATTATTGGAAAATAAGATTAAAGCAAGTGAAAATGTTTTGTTTTTTTACTCAGCATAAATTGTGGTGAACATCTCATACATTTCCATGGGTGTTTGCATACAAATGAGTTCAAAAGGGACAAGGGCACTGAAAAGTGTTAAACTTTGGGGAACTGCATTTTTCCACTATATTAGTAAATTTGCATGTTTTAGTTTGCCAGATTCAGCATAAGGATCGTAAGGGTCAATTTAATGCTATTTTACCTAAACATTTCTTCCTAGTCTATAATTTTACAGTCCCCGGCATAATGAAGAAATTTAGCCTTTTCACATCAATTAGCTCTTTTCATTTAATTTCTGTTTCTGTTATTTTAGTTCAAATAATGGCAAATATACATTGGAACCCCTCCTAAACTCATGACCAGCTTAGTGGAGAGTCATAGATAAAGGGAAGCAAATTCTCAGATTAACTAAAAGATTACTTTCCAATGAAACAATATTTCACCTTGAAAACAGAAAAAAAATCAGTAGTGCAAAAAACTGTGCTCTTGGTGTTTACTGAATGTTAGATCAGCAAGTGTTTGTTAATCAGCTCCAGAAGATGTGTTCACAGAGGCTAAATTTGTCCTGTTTATATGTGTCTCCAGATCAGTGGTTGGGAAGACTGGGATATGGGAAAGAATATTTTGCAATTTTCTTAAACTGTAACAATCTCTATGAGAAAAGGAAGGTTTGCCTTGAAACATTCTGCTGTAGTGTGCACATAATCCTAGTGATACCTAATATTAATAATATAGATGTGCCATATATTATTTTGCTACAACATATATATATATACTTTAAAAGACAATTTGCTTTACCTAGTGGCACCTGTATATATTCATCTTGGAAGGAAAAGTGGAAAGAAAAAGGGTGAATGTTTCCCAGCTAATATAGACAAGGACAAGATTTCTCACCTGCAGGAAGGGATAAAGGACAAGGCTTGCTAAAGATGTAACCTGAAGAGGAGCTCCCTAGGCTGTGATTAGGCATCTGTCTGCTTTGCTGTGGTGCAAGGCACCTACAACAAATCATGTGGAGAGACTGGTTGCTCATCACGCTTCAAGGCAAAAAAGGCCCTAAAATGACCTTTGGTAACCCAGCTTAAGGAATTCATATTCAAGATTCTTAAATGATGCAACACCCTTTGTAAGAATTTTCTATAAAGGTTTGTTTATGGTGGCATGTCTCATGATTTTCACTGGGGAAAAAAAAAAGTTATATTTTGAAACCCAGAAAATTACAAGTTTACTGAAAAATCTCATTTGTAAAATTGTCATGTTCTCTTTTTCTCTTTTCTGCCTTAGAATCACATCACAACCTTTAAAGGACAAGTGTCTCTTCCTTGTGAAAGTGTGCTCTCTGCCTTGCTCTTCAAAGTTCAGATCAAGTGATGCTGCCAAGATGTATCCTTCTGTGGCAAATAATTCATAGATGCCAACTCATTGGAGAGTCCAAAAGCTTTGTCTTATGCCAGGGTAACTTCAGCAATATTTTCCAGAGCTGTGGATTAAGTTTGCTGAAGCAAAAAAATGACGATGTGTCTGATCTATTTCAGCAGCGCTGCCAGACATAAAGATGATTCATCAGTGTTCCCTCTTTAATAGTGACTATCTCCAGTGGGCAGTAAAGAGTGACCAAACTGACTATCAGATGGCAAGGAGCAGAAGTTGGAACAGCATTTGCCTTGCTCACTTTGTACTCGGTTGTGTATCCAGGCGCTCCCGTCTAGACTTGCAGGGGTTGCTCGAGCATTTAATTACTTGAATCCCAATGAGCTGAAACTGCTTGGTTCAGGAGATAGCATAATAAAGGCATTCTCCTGAGGTGGCTATATCATTTTTTTAAGCTTTACTGACGAGCTAGAAATAGTCACAGATTTTAAATGTTGACAATGATTATATTCAAAAAGCATGGAAAATATGAGCCTACATTTTCTGCTACAGCCATGTTCCTTCAGGAGCAGCAAAAGAAGGGAATGTGGGCTTCACATGGAACTACCTAATTATCTGTCTGACTACACATCAGCTTGAGCCATTGTTATAAATTACACCATATAGTGGTCCCAAAGGGGGACAGTCTGGCGCTAAGCTCTCCCACTCCTGTAGCACTGTGTAAGCACATGAAGGAATGGGAGAGCTGACTTGATGTTAGCTCAAGTTTTTCAGTGCCTGACATACTCAGACTAGAGGTGTCTTGCCAATATCAAGGTGGCAAGATGGGTCAGATTAGCTAAGGGACTCCGGGAAGAAGGAAGTGTAAAATATTGCAGACTTGGATTCTGCATTTCACATACATTTGAGGAATTAAGAATGTCTTCCAGGTTTGTGTAGGAGTGGGGTATCTGGTATCCAACTAAGCATGCAGCTGCCTTGTGTCAGGTAATAATCGTAAATGTAAATGAGACAATTGTCTCAAATTTGCTCCTTCGCAATCTTTGTATGGGGTTTTTCAGTTTGTTTTTTTTGTTCATTTGTTTTTGGGTTTTTTTAAATATCTTTTTCCAGAGGGTGAAGGTTTCCCATGTAGTAGAAGAAAAAGTGCGTGGACCTGGGATATAAATCCAACTGGAGGAAAACATCACCAAAGAAGTCCAGATAGTCGGTGACTCATGTAAAATGTAACTTGACATCTGAGCATGCAAGATGACTTGTGGCATGTGGCTTAAACAACTCCCGATTTTTTATGTCTCTTTATGGGGAAGGCTGTCAAATCTGGAATAGAATATATGATTTATTTTTATTTCAGGGTAAAAGTTGTCTTTTTTATTTTCAGTCTGGAAAAGGTGAGCACTTGCCAGTGCACATATACACAGCCAAAAAAAAGAGAGCATGCTTGAGCCAAGCAGGAGCAGAATTAGTTACAGTCTCTGTTTTTTTCTCCACAGCATGACTTATATTGATATATTCATTACGTTAAATGGCATAACTTTGTATTTTTCACTAATTTAAATAAGAAAAGGTCATGCTACTGTAATCCTTATAGTTCTGGCTTAGGTAAGTAGAATTGAATAAGAACTCTCTCCTTACAGATGAAGAATTCTCTCCAGGCTTTCACTTAATTTTATACTATGGACTATATAAATACAATCATTTTGCTACCTGGGAGATAATCTGACCTCCAGTTTAACAAGCATTATTTATAACATGCGATTCTTTCACTTTAAATGTTCAGTTTTCTGGGATTACCTTCTTAAGACAAAGCATATTCCCACTGGGTTTGCATCTGGGAAAGAGGTACATGATAATCAATTCTAGATTTGAAGGATGGCAAAAAATAACAAGATCTCAACTTCCCTCATAATGCCTTCATTTCTCCTGGGGAGGTAGGATGGGTAGGAAAGGACATAATAGGTCCTTGAAGTAGCAGAGAGAAATAGAGAAAAATTGTGATCAACCTCATATTCTTGTTATTATTGCCTCTTAGAGTCACTTTGCTGCTGATAAGGCTTGTGTGCTGCTTCTTCCTCCAAGCTCTGTTTAAATTCCGAGTTTAACCATACGTGCCTTCCCTCTGGTTAACAGTGATTTGACTGTGCCTGCAGCATAATTTTACTATCATAGAAGGGTACTTGGAGGTGATAATACTATGCAGTGAAACTTTGCTTTGCCTAGTACTTACCTGTTTCCTTAATATATTCACTTTCACTTGTAATTCTAATTTGGAAAGACAAATGCCATAATCCATGGGTAATTAAGAGTCTAGACTAATTCTGTCACGTCAGTGCTTTCTTAATCTGCCCCTAATCAGATTAAAAACCTTAATTTAGACATTATTGACATTGTAGATTGAAGAATTCCAAGGAAGCTGCTACAGCGTATAATGTAGTTGCAGTTGTAAATGGCGTAGTTGTAAATGGAATTTACTGGCCATTTATAACATGAAATATTTTGCAAAGAGTGTAAAAAACTAATTAAGGAATCCAAAACTTTATTCTAACACAAGGGAAAATGAAAGTACAAATCTGTCAAGATTTTAACTCTCTTGGCTCACTTACCTTTTCAAGAGACAGGTCACTAAAAGTAAAGATAAGGGAATTATTTTCTCAAGAACTTTTTGCACCTAAGAGCTGCACAATGAGTTTCACTGAATATGTTAGTGAATTGACACAAAATCAGCCTGTTAATTAGAGAAAACACAAGATGTTTGTTCCTTATTTCAAAATAAACTGCAATCACAAATAATTTGGTACAATTGTTGGCAATAGCCAACATGCAGGAGGACTGGTTTAAATCTGGAATTTCTGTTTTGTAGCCAACCCTGACTCACTAACATGTTTTGCACCTAATAAGGATGTACTTTGATCCGAGCTGATTATGTGTTGCTAATGGGATTTCATTGACAAAAACCACAAATGATACCTCAGGATATATCAGGAAAAGTCTTCTAGTGAAGATGAAGTACTTGTAATTACAAAATTGCATCAGCAATTGTGACCAAGTTTGATTTTTATCTCTGTCCTAAAATATATTTAAATAATTATCATTAGCTTTAAAAGACATTCTCCTTCCATGGTTTTGTTAATTCTCTTCTAACTATTTTTTCTCTTGACCAGAACAATATATTTTTAAAGCACTTGATTTGAGAGTGTGTACTTGTGATGGTGCCAGTCAGTTCTGAACATAAATTAAATTGTGACCTTGACTCCTGAAGGTTATGATTGCTTTGTACTTAGTCTTTGCTTACAGCACCAGCAGTTGGCACATCACAGTTAATGCCCATTCTCTTTTGAGTCTGCTTGGGCAAAAGAGGTCGTCAAAAAGCATCTGTATTCTCACTCAGAATATCCTGTCAAGAGCTGTATTTAATTTTTAAGTTAAAGTAACTCTTGCTCTGATCTTAAAACAGAAGGCCAAATTTATCCTGAGTGAAATGCCTACTAAATTTGTTTTATTGTGGATAAGTTTATTTCCCTGTGTCAAATTTCAGCCTAAAGTAATTGCTTCTGAAAGTTTATTTTGTGATGTCTCATATGTGTTTGCAGAAATGTTTCTCTCTGTAAATAATGGCCAAAAGCTGTTGTACAACACAGTACAATACCATTCAAATACAGCCTCTCTGAATTTGAAATATCAATGGACAACTGATGATAGAACAATGGAAGAGAGTAATTTATCTTAAAGACTATTGCGCTGTTCTTCATGTCTCTCAGACCTATACAAAGTACTGAATTAGATTTTTTCCATTATTAACACTATAAAATTTAACGGATACTTGCACAAAATATACTTTTATAATATGCATCAATCACAGGTGCTGTAATCTGAGAAATAATAGTGCTAACTTGGCTTGGAGAAAAAGGCTACCATTTGGTAAGTTGTGTTCTTTAATGCCATTTAAGTACTCAGAATGTTTTTACCCTTTAGGTTGTGTTCTTAAACTTCAGATGGGGAAAGAAATTAAAGGGACAGGAGGAAGAAAACATAGAAATTATTGTGCTCATATCAAATGCTAGGGTAAGAAAATCTCTCAGCTAATTGTTTGTAAGATGGACTAGCTACAGGGTTGTAAACTAATTAGGATATAATTCACACCATTTGACAGGATAGTTGCTACAAAAAATTGTATCTGATCTTCATTACCGAATGCATTCTGCACTACAGATCAAAATTAACATTTAAATTCGGCCTTTTGACTCCCCTGACAAAAGCCCAATTTGGTTTCCAGAACTTTGCACATTCTTATTAAAACTAGATTTTTAAAGCTTAATTTTTGTCTTTTTCTTTGTTTCACTTGCATAATTCTCAGAACTGTTTCTTTTTCCTTTGTGTATCAATTACAGTTCTGTTGGTTTAGATGGTGCACAGATAGAACCCTGGTATAAATCATCCACTGGTTCTTCATTAGTAGTTTTTAACTTGCATGTTATCCATTCTGGTTTGGGTTTTTTGTCTGTCTTTTTTTTTTTTTTTT
>VWZS01002677.1:704319-746936 GCA_013397075.1 Rhabdornis inornatus
GTTTTTCATTTTTGTTTTGGGGTTTTTTTTTTTTTTTTTTTTTTTTTTTTTTTTTGTCCCCAAGTTGTTCATTCCTCTTATAGTTTATATATAAGGTAATGCAAACTGTTGCACCTAAGGCCTGAGGATCTTACCCTTATTCACTAGAAGAACAAACCTGAACCAAGTGAGGGATGCATATATTTGTTACTGTGGATGTTATAGCAGGTGATACCCTCAGCACATTTGGGATATAGAAAGAAAGTAAGACAGGGAACTTTTTAAGAGCACATGAAGCAGGAAGTTAATGATCTTGAGCTAGGAACACTTTGTAGAGAGCTTTCAGGGAGTGTTGTAGTTGAAAATGTGAACTGGGAAAAATCGCTTTTAGATTGAAACATGAAGATAATCAAAGATATTATACTGGCTCTAACTCTAGTAACAAGGACAGTGGTGTTAAGACTGTTAAAGATATATCTTGACCCACAGAAGGATCCCAGGTTGCTCAGAGAAGATGTGGATGCCTCATCCCTGGATGTGTTCAAGGCCAGGTTGGATGGAGCTCTGAGCAGCCTGGTCTGGTGGAAGGTGTCCCTGCCCACGGCAGGGGAGTTGGAACCGGGTGATTTTTAAAGTCTCTTCCAATTTAAACCATTCTATGAGTCTATGGTATAGAAGATGAGATGAGCCCTCCTTCAAAAGGGCCAGAATGGCCTCAGTCTCCCTCACATCATGTGAGTCACTGTGTGCATGCCTTGAAACCTCTCAAAAGATCAGGGTGGTCCAAAGTGCCATAAACTTCTAGAACTGTGGGATCTCTGCCATGTCCAACTCAATTCTGACTCTTCAACCCAAAGATTAGGTAAGCGTTAGAATTTGGGCATGTAGACATACACCATAGTGAGATGGCAGCCTTAATTGCATAAAATACTAATAGAATTAATGCTTCCACTTCTTGTTTTAAGGTTTTTTTGAGAGAGGACAAAATAGTGAAGAGACTTTTAAATTAAATGACGATTAAAAAGTCCACTTAAAGAGTATACAAATTACTGAATATGTAAAATTATAGTTGCCATGGTAGTGTTTGCTTTCCTATTGATTACTTGAATAAACAAAATCCTGTTGACAATTTCAGACTGCGAAATAACCATTTTATTCTGCAGCTCTTATTACATGCATCTAGTAAGTATCACCCTTTATTTGTGATATTAGAAGTGTTAGTTTTTTAGTCTCTGTTCTTATTCAGATTGTAAGGAGAATTCAACCAATATTCAGAAGTAAAAATGTAATCCACTCTTGGGTGACCTCTTTTAATCCTGTCGAAAACAGAAAGTCATGATGCTATGCTTCCAAAATGTCTGTGCTTATACATTTTGTTGCCTCAAAGCTGTGCAACACATGTCACAGAGTATTCTGGGCTTGGATTTTTGATCTTTGTGGTGATGGTAAAGGCCTTTTCTCTTCTATCTGATTTTAGTCTGCCCCCCTATTATTTTATTTTTAGGCTGAAGCTGTTGTGGAAGTTGCCATATAACTGTGTTCATGCTTCACTTCTGATGTGTTCAGATTGTCTGCACTCCTTAGAATTCTAGAAAACACTGACAATTCTTTCCAGCTTATTAGAAGGACCTTCCTGATAAGAGCAGTGCATTCCAGAAAAGTTTCTCACTGTTGTGGTGTTTCAGAAATATCTCTAAAGGAGAAAGGGCATTGGAAATTGCTAATATTGTGTCAGTGTTAATCACACTTCTGCAGCCAAAAGTATTTCAAGTTTTTGAATGAAATTTGTTGCTTAAGATCACCTTATGCCTGATGTCACTACCGCAGCATCTATCATTTTCTAGATAAATAAAAAGACTTGAAGTTTATAAAAAAATATTGCTGGAATATTAACAGGTGTGCGGGTTTTTTTGGCCTTTTTTAACAAAACCATGTATTTCTGTTACTGATTAATGTCATCAGCAAAATGAAGATCACTCAAATTGAGTTATACCAATTTATGATTATCTTTCTCTTGATTCCAACAACAAATAATGTGAAAGTAGCAGGGCACAAGAAATTCTTGTTTTACTCTTTAGCTTCCTCTGCCAATTCTTAGATGTTGATCATCCCCTCTGTTCAATCAGTATGATCACAATGGACTGGGAGCATTTTGATTACACTGTCCTATCACTTTCTAGTATTTTTTTCATAAAACTATTTCTCAAAAGGTGTTTTGGCTAGAAATACCTTCTGTCATAAAGATTATTTTTTATGCTGCAGTTTATAAAGAGATTTAATATTTTTCCTTTGGGGGGATTATTTCTTGAGCCTGCAAAATTCAAAGTTTTTAGTTCTACTGAACAAAAGTGTATAAATAAATAATCCACATTTAAGTGTCTCATAGTTGGTAAGAAAGAATTATGCAAACATATAATTATGAGATATTTGTAAAATGGAGAAGAGAGACCTCTACAGTAAGTTGAATTATCACCTTGTTAAGTGACTATTGCTGAAAATTTTACCCAAAACAAATGCACATACACATCTAAAAATCTCTGTTCTCCAGTCTGCTATCACTGAAGTTGTCAGAGTCACAAAATGAGCGCAATATCTCCAGCAATGTCATATCTCTGGCCTACATGTGGTGCAGTGTTTGACTTTGTTCTCTTCAGGATACCTGTCATCTACAAAGCAGACAGCCTGCAGCTTCCACAATCTGGCCATTTTTAGATCTTGGCAGTGCTCTGAGAGAGCTACTTATTCACAGAACATACTTGTCATCATCACCAATTCTTCATTTTTTGTATCTTCAGAGCATCACAGGTAATAACAGAATGGAGTACTTGATAATCTGAAATAGACCTTAAGATACATTTGTTTGGAGGTGTTTCACACAGCTCCTTCAATATTTGTTTGAATCCAGAAAAAAAGAGATTCAACTGCCTTCTATCTCTGCTTTCCTCTTCATCTTTCCTAGGGTTCTGCTCTTTAAACCTTAGCATCAATTTTTGCAGCTAGCAGAAAAGATGATACTTTCAAACCTGAAGCGAGTCAAGTCCAATGGAAAAATGAAGGACAATTCTTCAAAGACCAGGGTTTACTAATAGGATTCATAGAAGCCAAGGCTAGTGTCATTTGAACTAAATCTTACAAACATAGAAATACTGGGGTTTTTTTGAAACTATTTTGCAATTTCACAATTAATTCCTACTGTAAGTCTGATATAATATTATAAAGTATGTATGTTTAATGTTTGTGTTATAATAATACCATTATCAAAATGTTAAAATATAATTAGTATGCATTTGACAGGAATGGATTGGCAAAAATATTTTAACAATCTACAAATATGCATGTAAAGTCAAACAGCTCCAAATTTTTTTCCTTGTGTGAAAGTCTTCATAATATAATGTTACAAAACTACAAGCCAGAATTTGTTTGTCTGATCTGGAATGAAAAGGAAAACTCAACTTTTCTTTATATAAGGTGTATTTTGTGTGTATATATATATATATATATATGATACACCGAAAAAAAATTAATTCTAGTTTTCTGAATATTTATTAAAAACCAAGACCTTGGCTATGGCTTCAGTAATGCAAATAGGAAATCTGCTCAGTGGAATGAATATGCCTAATATCGGTGTAGGGTTATTTCCCTGTCAATGGAAAATTGAGCTTCACTAGTACAAGCTTCTTTGTAACAATTTCACAGAAACAAGGAAGTCGAAAAACTTTGAAAAATGCAGGAGATCTGAAAGGCAGAGCTTTGCCCAAGCATGCTTATGGAAACAACTTTATACAGAAACTGCACTGAAACTTTTCCTAGGCATTAAATCAGTTTTAGATGTTTGTAGAGAGAATTAATCAGATCCCTTAAGGAATTTAAGCATCTAATGATTTTGAGGAGCAACAACAGATTTTCAAGGATCTTTAACAAGTTAGATATTTTGCTCCCTTTTGCTTCATCTATTTAGTCAATTTTGGGAGGAAAAAAAACGGGGATCCTTTAAAGACTTAACAAAAAAAATCTATAAAATTGCTGTTCATGTCTACACTAATGCAGTATTTTTCTAGAAATTTTTTTTTTCCAAAGTCTAAACTACAACTAATAAAAGATTGACTTATATGATTTAAGGACCATATTGCACTTACGTAATCATAAATGAGTTTGATTATTCTAGCAGTGAAAATATGCAATTCAAAAAAATATAGAGGAGGTCATAAAAGGTGAGGATGAGTCTGAAATTTGGACTTAATTTTTCTATATCCTATACCACTGAACAAAGCAAACTGGCCCGAATAAAATAATTTATCTATACAACAGAGACTTTGAAAGCAAAAGTGGTTTATTTCACACAGCAATTTAACTCTGTTCAAAGACACATATGATTAAGTTTCTGGTGCAACCAGGTACTGACAGATGAAGCAAGTCTTTTCATTTTTGTTTCACTACCTGCAATAGCGGTCAATTATACCTGATCATATAAAAATATATCATAATTTTTATTAAAGCTCACGATTTAATGTCAAGATGTTAACCTTTCCCCATATTATTTTCTTCCTCTGATTTTCTGAGCATATGGCTCTTAATTCTTTCAACTGAACTCCTCTAATTTTTTGACTGCTAATTTTTTAGCTGCAGATACCCAGAACTGGCATTTCTCACGATGATAACATTCATTCTACCTTTTTGAAAAGCTTCTTGAACTTTAGAACTGCCCTCAGCTTTCTTCAATAGATTATTTGCTTCACTAATTTTTCTACTTTCCATTTCTAATTTTCAAGGTTGCAATTAAAAATCAATTTGGCATTTTACCGGTCAGAAGCAAACAGGTAACTTTAAAAGACATGGAGTCTAATATGTTTAGAAACTGCAAAAACCCTGGCATTTTCATTCTGTAGAGGAAACCCAGACTTTGACAGACTAGCCGAAAGAATTACCAATACTCTTTTTGTTGTTAAGTTTCATTAGAGAGCTATAAATGTTAAACAGAAGGTGGAAATTTGAGACCAGTTTTCAGCAGTTTTTTTTGTTTAAATTTGTCAAAAAATCAGTTCTGCAGAAGGTATTTGGCTTGCATCTGAAAGAGTGAGAATCCAGCCGCTACTTTCACATCACATGGAAGCAATAAATACAAAAATGAAGGCAAAATTGCATATTATATTAAGATCCGACATGTAAATATCAAACTATCCATATGGGTTCCTTACTTGTCAGTCCTTTCATCTGTAATCTACTCCTCATTCATACTTTTGGACTACTCTGTATTTAACACTGTCAATTAGTAGAGCTTTTCAGTTTAGCAATTTAAATTAAATTTTCAATTTAACAGCTACTGCAAAGACTTTTGTTAGATATAAGAAAGCAGTTTATTTGACCAAAAAAAAAATACTCCAGCTGTTAAGAAAATGAGAACCTGACAATATTTTATGATACTGGCTACAATTCAATTGCCACATAAATAGAATATATTCTAGGCTGTTACATAATACTTTTGGTATTTTTCTTATACATATAATCATGAATGTTATTGGTACATAGGCCTCACTGGTGGTCATAGTCTAAATAAGGCAAGACGATTTTTTAAAACCCACAAAGAATTGTATTTAATATTTTTATCTTCCCAAGGCTGTGCCTGGAACAGAAATTAGTACATGATCTCAGACAAATTGCATTAAACCAAATGGGATCTTGAATAAAAATAATATTATTTAAGTTATAAAATGTTCTACTTGAAAATGTTTAATCCAAATGACTTATTTTTAGTACTGCCGAGAGCAATACGCAGATATTTGCAACTTTATTATTGAATTTCTCCTTAAAGCTGAATAAAGGCAAATGCTCTACTGCTTTTATAGAGATTACATTCATATCTATATGTATGCATATAAATATCTTTATAGTGTTCTCATTCTGGTGCACAGCAGTATATTTATGTAGGGAGGAAGGATAAGTGGGACTTACATCAGTATTTAAGAAGGTCAGAATATGCCAGTTGTTTCCAGCAGAAGGTAATAGATTGGCATGGGAGTTGGGATTGATCCAGTGATCCATAGGATCTGCAGCACACAGCACAGCAAATATGCCAGGTACATACCAAACTCAGAAACTTTAGGTCTTCAGACTCTGTCACGTAGCAAAACTTATAAGGGCTCCTTTTTATGGGTCAAAATATACTTTCGTGAGTGGTAAAATTTTGCTTAACTGATACCTCCTTTAAAACTGAGTAACCTGGTAAGAAAATGCCAGGATATGCACCCCAAATGCACACAGAAAATGACTCTCCTTTCTTAGTATGTGTAGGAGACTCATCAGGAAGTGACAGTTTGATCCCAATTTCTTTATGCTGTGACTTTTCTACACTCTGTTAAAGGGACAGAATCTTAGCAATGGCTTAAGAAAAACTTCTTAATTTCTTGCATAGTAAGCTTCCCACTTAGCAAACTACATAATTATGGCATTTTTTATCTGGGATTCCTCCTCTTCCCAATCTGATGTCCATGGGGAGTACAGGGTGCCAGCTAATGTGTGCTCCAATGTGGTTATTCTCTTTTTCCAGGCTAGAAGAGCCATGGTTCTCAGAAAGCCCAAGAGTTACCAACAGCATGAAAACCCACATCAAATTGCTTTCATTTAGCAGCTATGGTAGCTCCTATATGCCCTCAGTGCATGTGAGGTATAGAAGAGTTTTGAAGTCAACTTACGTCCTTTTCTAGAGGTTAAAATAAACTAGTAACATTGTTTGCAGCAACATATCTAAAAAAAAAAAAAAAGGTTTTTTTTTCCCCTTCATACTACTCATGGGAATTTTTCTCCCAAGATTTTATATAATGTTTTCAGTGAAAAAAAATTCTAGCAATTTAAAAGATTTCCACTACCTGGTAAAAACAGCAAGAGAAACAGCATAGGTGCAGAGAATTTGACAGCTTCTTTATTTGGGTGGGATTTTTTTGTTTGATTTTTGACATGTATGGGTTTTGTTCTGGTTTGGAGGGTTTTTTGGTTTATCTTGGTAGTAAGGCATGTAAAGTAAAAGAACTAAAGCTCTGCTTTTGCCTTGTTGACACAGATAAAATTTCACTAATGCAAAAGTAGAGAGGTTTAAGCCAAAGGTGAGTATGCAATGAACAGGAGCAGGGCCAGTTCAAGGTTGAAATAGTGTTACCTTACAAGTTTGATCCAAAACAATTTCAAATTAGTAGCATGGTTTTTATGGAGTTGTATATTTTAAATATTGTGTCAAAAGCCATCATTATTGAAGATCAGTATAAAAGGAAAGAATAAAATACAAGAAACTTGTCATAGGTTTATTTAGTATATTGCATATACATATTCTGTGTTATGTTTTTCTTATATAATCTACTGAGTGTAAATCTGTGCAAAATGTGACTCTGGGTACATTTTCTGGTATTTGGAGCCCTGTTTATGTCAGGTTATATACATCAAAATTTTTGCAGCATGTGTCCTTCTAATCGGCAAGAATCCTAGCTTACACTTAGTAAATGACTATCCAAATATCTTTTCCTGAGCTGCTTCACAGAAAAATTTCAGCATTATTTTTAACTGGACATAGAACTCAAAATAATTCTGGAAATATATGCTAAACACTTGAGAGAAGTGGATTTAACTGCTAACAATACTAAGGCAATTTCAATAGCTGAATTGCATCATATATTCATTTCTACATAATTCATTTTAATTTCTTACCATCAGTCATCTCAGTTATTTTTTTAAAAATAATTTCCTAGACTACAAAGATTAATAAACTTAGACTACTAAATTTAGGTTTTTTAAAGCTTTGTAAAGAATCACAGGAAATATCTACAACCTAAATAACTTAATCATCATAACTGTTATAATTAAATCAATGTTTTCTTGTTCAGGCATGCTGAAATATCTTTAGGACATTAAATTTCATGTATTGGCTCATGATGTGTTGCTTCAGTGCTCCTTTCAATGCTGTCACTCGTTTTGAGACAAGATTAAAAGAAAGGTGAGGGGAAAGTGGCTATTCATGCATTGGTCACTTCGCAATCTGAAATCTACCTCTTGAAAGAATTATGAGAACAAATATGGGAAATTTTTGAATTGTTTTCCAGTTCAGAAATTCTGTTCAGCAATTAATTGTCTTTACTTGTTTCTACAGGTTGATGCTTGTTGTTCTAGTAGTGTTTTAATTGATTTAATGCACAAAATGTCTGGGGGAGAGGGCGTGTCAACATTTTTGACTTTAAGCAAGTTAGACGTCACAAGGCAAGAACAAAGTATGAGGAACTTTTAGGTTACAACCAATTATTTGGGTAACACAGATGGCCTGTCTGATTATTAATTTTTCTCTGACAAGTCAGAGGTCAAAATGAGAACAATTTCAAGTGAGTAAGGATCTGGATTATTTATTCAAGACAAATTCAACAACAGCTTTGATATTTTCCTTAAAATTCTGCAAACTTTTTTTGTTGTTGTTGTTTTTGTTTTGGTTTGGTTTTTTTAAGCAAAATTCTGAGGAATGTGGCAAGGCTAAATGAAAAAGTTATATGAGAAGTAATTATTGTGACTGGCTTGCATTACATAAACTCAGGGGAACAACTGTCATAGAAAATTTTATGAGTTTACCTTTCTTTTGCTTTATCAGGTAGCCAATATTTGATGCCTTTGCATTTCCATTAGGAAAATGCAGTATGGATTAGCTGTCTTCTGATATAAATGAGTATAATCTATTATAATGCAGAGGAAGCTGAACAAAACTCATGTTTTCTGTTGAATTGCCTGATTGTTTAACTGTGCTGAAGTCATGCTGCCTGCTTGTTTCTGCTCTCCTTTTCCTTATTTCTGATTGCTTTGTCATTAATGTCATTAATGCAATTCCAGCTATCAGGATGCTGCCTTTGGTACTGCAGACTATCCTAAACTAATTCTTTGGTCTTTATTCTTATTTTCTAACAAACATGCAGCCTCACACGGTAGCCTTCTGTTCTTAAAGTCATAGTCAGAAGAACTGTAGTTACCTAAGCCTACCTGAGCTTGAACGATAGGCTGCAGCATTGAATTTAAGTAGATCTGTGATGAAAGAAATGTATATGGAGAAGGAAAATCAAGGAGAAAAATCTCGATAGTATGGAAACATTCTTGGAATGAAATTGTAACTTAGTAATTAATTAGTTGTAACTTAGTAATTAATTGTAACTTTTGCTTCAAAAGTTCAGTGTTTCAAGCTATTTCAGTAGGTTGTTTTCTGTTTCTCAAAATAAACGGTATAATGTTTAATGACAGAATCCATCAGCTGTGAAGAAGTGGTAAAATTTAAACTGAATCATTAAACAACTTGCTTTATTGAGTAATTTTGAACTTAAAGCAGCAATTTAAAAATTATGACAAATGCCATATTGTCGCAACTCCTGCCTTTTCCACAATTCTACCAATACCTTTCTCTCAAGAATATCTCCTTTGTCATGTTTTATCATCTCTTTCTCTTGGCAATGAAACTTTGAAACAATTAATGTCTTAGAATTACTTAATTGCCAAAGAGGGATGTTGCCAAATACATGCTGAGTAGAGAGAAGGCTAATTAAATTACTTTTGTAATGGTTCTATGAATTTCTGCCTTTTTTCATGAGCTCCCTTACCTGATCCTACAGATGTCACCCTTCGGATCCACTCTTTGGATTAATGCCATATCTGTGTACTTTTCACACCCAGAATTTATGTAGACCTTCCAAGACTGAGGGGTTGGGGAATGGAGGTTGTGGTCACCGCATAACCACTTCTCCCTGCTGCTCCTTACTCCTCACAGATCTCCCCAGCTCCAGTGTGGGTCCTTCCCACAGGCCCCAATCCTTGGGGATAAACCTTCAGGAAAACCCAGTTCCTACAGGTCACATCCCTCTGCTCCACCACAGGGTGCAATGTGGGTATCTGCTCCCCAGGCTGCTTCAGCATCTGCAGCACCTCCTCTTCCTCCTCCTCTCACCTTGGTGCTCACAGGGCTGTTTCTCACACTATTTTTGGTCCCTTTTCTCCCTGTCCAGCATTTTCTCCCCTTCCTTAACCTTCCTTTTCCCAGCAGTGCCATCAGTTTGTCTGATGTCCCGTGGCACATCCATCGTGGATCTGGCTGTGTCCAGGACAGGGCAGCTCCTGGACTTCTCTCACAGTCATCACCCCTGCAGCCCTCTTGCTGCCAACACCTTGTTACAGACACTCTACATTTAAATACACCATCCCTCATTTCTTGTAGCCCTTTTAAGGTTCTGCAGTGCTGGCTTCCCCATTTCAAATCTCATATTTACTTGCAATCCATCAATAACCTAATTTAACATTGAATATTAGTGATTAGGCTGAAAATGTGCTCTTTGAAGCTTGTACTTGTGGGAGGTGTGGGATTTGCTTTACATGTGACAAGCTGTATGAGCTGCATAATATAATTTATTATCCCTCTCTAGTAGAGGTAATACCTTATTCTCCTTACTCTGGAAAAATAAAATCTAGGCTTTTACAATCTTTATTATGTTCTGCAATCATCAGCATTATTTTATTTTATTTTAACTTTTTTATAAACCAGGAACCTCTGATACCCATGAACTCTTATGCTGGACACACAGGAATGAAAATTACGTTCTTTGCCAATGCTGCATGCCATGCCCTGCTTACAGGCTCCCAGGGCAGTGGTCACAGTCCCAAGCCTGCCAGAGTTCAAAAATGTTTGGAAAAATCTCTCAGGCACACGTTGTGACTCTTGGGGATGGTTCTGTGCAGGGCCAGGAGTTGGACTCGATGATCCTTGTGGGTCCTTTCCAACCCAGCAGGTTCTGTGATGATGTGATACTATTTAATAAGTGGCTTGTGCTGATAAATATTATTTAGTTCTCCCTCCTAATCCATCAGATATTTATCAAACTGGACTGTGTGCTGTGAGACTTAGCTCAGTGATCTTATCTCATTTATTTGAGCAATTCTGCAGTGATGGAGAGTTACTCTGTGCTCTCCTGCTGCAGCTCCTCAGTGAATGTGCACTTGGGCAGGAGGGAGGCACATTAAAAATAGTGTTCCACTACTGGTCCCCGTGGAAATAAAGATCAATGGGAGTTCCAGCAGAGTAATGTCTCACACAAGCTTTGGATTAAGAACTTTGCCTCAATTGGGGTGAAAGTAGGAGGATGCAGAGGATGCACCCTCTGTCTTAAACATGAAAGAAGTGGTGCCTCAGCTTTATGCAACATATCTATTTTGCACGGAAATGCATCATGAAAACTTCGAAGTCACAGGTGGGATTTTGAATCACAGAGTAAATGATTTGTCCAAAGTCATGTAGCTGAAACAACGAATTGCAGTTGGATTTTTGAAAATGTAAGCCAAAATATTTTTCTGTGCTCTATTTTGCAAAAAATAACTGAATCAAACCAAGAACAAAAATGGCATTGATATTGAAACAGAGTATGAATACTACAAACCCATCAGTTATTGGAATTTACTTCAATGGTTTTTTAAATGCACACAGACAGTCATTCAAATGTATATTTTTGTATGCATTTGTGTTTAAGTAGGATAAAGCTCAATAGTGCTTGTTCCCTGAAGTTTGACCTGGACTTGTTTCTAATTTACAAACCCTAATATTTAGCAATTTAAAGGCTAATGTTGTTTATACATTTTGAATGCTAATAATTCTGTTCTATTGTATAAATATGTATTTACTTTGGAAAATCCTTATGAAGCTGAATTAAAGGCAAATGTAAATATCTGGGTTAATTTTTTGCACATTTTCAAGCGCATACCAGAAGGGAAGAGCAAAATTGGTCATTATGAGTACATAGCGATGAAAAATGGCTAGGGACAATAAAGGATAATTTCTTTGGTTTTCACAGTATAATGGAGTATGAATCATATTTAAAATTAATGACTAAGAAGACAGATCATGATTTGAATGTCATCAGTAGCTATTTTACTCCTCCCTAGAGCTGCAACAAACCTTTTATGAGAGATGAGTTCCTGCAAACAAGCCCTTCTAAACTGTCTGGAAGCTTCTAATTTATAACAGAGCTTTAGAAAATGCTTTATTTTTACTTTTTTCCATGCTTGGGGTAAGAGTAGCAGAGTGGGAACATCACCTTACTGTCCAGCAAGCAATGCGCAGTTGTTTGTTTGCAAGTAATTTTTCAAACATAACTTTTTTGAGGGGTGATGTTGGCAGCACATGTTCATGCTATTGTTTCTATTTAAGTGAACCTTTGGATTCTGTTACTGTGTGTGTGGGGTAGACATTAAGTAAAGATTATGAGTCAACAACGAGCCTTTTTTAAGAAAAAGGCATTCTGATGTTTTTGATAGTGCAAGATATTGAGCAGTAATGAAAGGGGGAAAGTGGGTTGTTTTTTTACTTCTACATGTATGTAAAGTATTTTCTTTTTCAGCAATAGTCCTGTACTGAAAGTTGAAGTCTGCTATTGGAGATCAAACTTTTACTAAAAGATGAAGCACATCTTCTGTTTCAAAGGACTGCAGGTTAGACCTCTCCTGACATTCAAACTTGGTGTTTACTGAAGCTGGTGTGTACTTTCAGTTCACAGGTTGTCCTTAAGCTGTTGGAGTTACTATAGTGGTGTATCACCTTTCATTCTACCCACCAAATCTCTCATGGCTCATTTGGCCTGCACAATGATGTTCTGAGAGATTGTTTTCATTTTTCAGTAACTTATATCACAGAGTATCTCAGATTTAGCCATAATTCTATTTTCACTGACAGGCTCCTCTCTCCTCTTCCTTTTGCAGCTGGCTCTTGAGGGGAGCACTCATAAAGCATGGCCACTTAGGTTTAGAGGACCTGCCAAATTACACCTTCAAATAGGCATGAAGGCAGGATCACACGTTGAAAGCAGGCATTGGAATGGTTTATTTTTACTAAGAGAGATAGACAAGAAGGGATACTTTCATGTATAATACCTAAAATAATAGTCAGACTTCTGGTTTAGTGCATCATTCTTTATGCTGCACTGTCCTATTTACAGTCTTGTAAGTGTCAGAAAAACACTTTTTTTTTTTTTGTATTTAGGTTCTCTTATTTTATGGCAATATATAGAAAGATACAGAAACAATTCTGCTAAAGGTAGCTGAAATTTTGTTGAAAAATGTTCCCCTTCACATCATTACAGTATATTGTTTTGGAGCTGGAATGGGTACAGTGAAAGTTAAGAACTCTGGTGATCTGTAGCTTGGCAACTACAATAGTGGCCTGAGATCTGGAAGGCACAGACATGCTCAAGTTATTGCCCTAGTAAAAAAATTTCTGGGCAGATATATATATACACACACATACATGTGCATGCATATATATATATATATTTTATATGTGTGCGTGTGTGTGTTATATGGAACAATAATAACAAAGTAAAATCCTCTCCCTGCATGCTACTTTTGTACATTTCAGGACACAGTATCCTGAGTACTATGTGGCAGGATTCTGTCATCTTAATAAATACACCCTAAAAGAAAAAAAGAAAGTATTTGAATATACCCCACCCCCAATATTTTGTATCATTTTCTTGATAGGTTTACTTCTTATTTCAGTGTGATGAAAAGCTAGGTGTCAAAAATCAGAATTTAAAAAAGAAAAGTGATTGCTGTCTCTTGATTCATTATAACATGTCTTGGTTTGAAAACAGGTATCTGCTAAGGAAGGCAGGAGCCTCTCTTGAAATGGAAAATGTAAACCCTCTCCCTCCAAATTATTATAATTTTGAAATTAAGGAGCTCTCAGGCAAAGATATGGGAATAGGAATAACAGTTCTTTACCAGGAAAATTAAAATAGAAATACAGTATTACAAAGAAGAAACCCAGAACACTGACAGAGTCAGAATCCAACCTGACACCCCGTCAGTCAGTCAGGGTGTTGGTAGCAGTCCCATTAAATGGTGGCTGCATCCTCCTGCAGTGACAGATGTGCTTCTGTTGAAGCAGTGCTCCTGTAGAAGGGTGCAGTTTTCCTCCAAAGGTCCAGTGATGATGCAGAAGGGTCTGGTTTTCCTCTGGAATCCAGTGGAAAAAGGCTACTCTGATGTTCTAAATCTCAGATTTTATCTAGGTAGGAAATGCTTGGCTCCTCCCCCTGGGTGGAACATCTCCCAGTGGGATGATGTAATTTTATCAGTCATGCAGTGGGACTCAATGGCCCATTAACAGAAGATATCTCCCTGGAGGAAGGATGGGTTGTGGAAGAGATAAAGAACACTGCATCATCTGGTTCTAACAGATAGTAATAGAACACATACCTTTGGTTACATCCTGCATTGCCACCCAAGACATTATATTATTTTCCATTCTCACTACCAAGGAGGCTCATGAACTACATGGAGTAACCCCCTCTGCTCCTGGTGACTCCTCAGTTAACAGGGCACAGGGACTAAAGGAAAGTACTCATTTTTTAACATCTTGTAATGGATGCTAATGTTGGGAAGTTCACGGGAACATGAATAAAAGGAAGGCGTCCTCTGCTGTACGAAGACAACCAGTGGAAGTTTAAAAAGTGCTACTTCTAAAGGTAATTGTCTCTAGGCATTTCTCTGTTACACTTTTTGTTTTGCACAAGCCACACCTGATACACTGTCCTGTGTAGGAGTGGTTTTGATGACTTAGCCAGGCAACCCAAATTATGTATGAACAGCTAGTTCCAATGCTCATAGAAACACATTAGAAAAACATTACACAGAAGCAATAATTTGAGATCCCAAACACGTTTTTTCCCCATTAATGATGTTTTAAAATGCAGAAAGCACTTCTGTGAAGCATGAAGGATGGTCAGGGTTACCTAATGAGGCTGATAGGTAAAATTGCTGCATGCTTGATCTGCCTTGGACCCTAATGCTTATTTGGACATGTCTTATTATTGTGTGGGTGTTAAGTCTGTCCAAGCTCATAATCAATAGATATATGGTCATTTACAGTGTTTATGTCTCTGTCTTGGATAGCTGGAACAAAGTGATCAGAATGTAGTTTGCTAGGTCCATACTGAAAATTTCTCATGGACAACCTGAGCAAACTAATTGCTGTCATTAACATGGGAGTCATATGAGCTGTGATAATGATACAGATAATGAACTCCTCACCTTTGGCCATCACTTTTTTACCTACAGGGTCAGTAAAAAAATTATTCAACCCTCAGTTACATTTTATAGTTGGCTATTTCTACCTGGGAAGATTTTGGTACTCTACAGTATCTTTAGATATCATCCATCGACTGTAAAAGTGCTTTAAGTGCATCAAAAAAAGGATGGTGGGGACCCACTGTCAAAGTCTGTTGGGAAATGGAGAGTTAAGAACCCCATAATTTTTGGTCTCATGTCTTTAAGCTTTAGAGGAAACAGTCTGAACTGACAGCTTAGCAATAGCTTAGCAGTTCTATAAAAACTGTATATCAACAAAATGGTGATAGCTTGGTGCTGTATGAACATATTGAACCAAGCAGGACAGTGCTTTGCTAAGTGTAGTCCTGTTTTGTTGACATGACGACTCAATCTCACAGAGAGACAGCGACACTCGGGCTGCATGTCTTTGTAAGCTGTATGAAAAGCCAGGGGAGAGTATGATTTTAATCCAAGCTGCTTTTGCAAAGGCTATCGGCTTGGGTTTAGGCATACTGAGTTAATTGTCGCAGGCAAAGAGGCACAGGTGTCTGTCAGTGTCAGGAAGTTAAAACGACACAAAGAATTCTACCAGCATCTCCAGGGTGAACTGTGACTCAGTGCTCAGTGAGACCCAGGCCCCCTTTCCAAGAAGGGCTCTCGAGCAGTTGCCAGGCTAAGCTGACAATGGCTGCTCTTTCCTGCCATTTCACATCCACAGAGGTGCTAGTCCTCCATTTTTAAAAGCACATTCCCACAGCCAGACACCTGAAAAAGATGGAAAAATGATACAAATAGCCACGAGGTGGCCAGGAAGAGTTTCCTAAAGTATCCCTTATCTTGCACTACTCATTTAAACAGGGAGCTGCTTAGCAGGACTGGCTCTCATCTGGCTATCAGCCCAAGGAATTACTGGATTTCCAATAAGGCATCTCAGGAGTTTTGGTTAGAAGTTTTAGCTGTAGGAAAATGACTTAGAACAGACCTAAGTCTAAAATGTGATCCCAAATCTCCTGCTCCCTGGTTGCCTACAGTGCCATGGCTTTTATTTGTATATTTTTAGGGATCATGGGACCGCTCCTGTTTGAAACAGCTCTGCCAGTAGCTGCAGCTAAAATCAGATCAAATGTCCACTATGGTAAAACATTCTGGATACTCAGCACACACCCTCAAGATTAGGTAGCTATGGTACCCTCCTCACAATTTCTCCTGGACAAATTAGAATAAAGGAATTTTTATCTTTGGAGAAAGATTCATAATAAAAGTACATATCAGTTTAGCTAAAAAAAGAGGTAAAACAAACCATGTTTAAGTTATTCCAAGTGTTCTTATCTTAATTAAAAAAAAAAAAAAAGAAATCAGTTGGAAACCAATTACAAAAAAAACAAAAACCAAAAAACAAACAAAACAAAAACCAAACAAAACAAAAAACCAAAAAAAAAACCCTCAACAGTAGTAAAGAAACTTACAAAGAAATAATAAATTAAAAATTATCTTCATTTAAATTTTATCTTTCTAATTATTTCTGGCTCCAAAATTACTCCGTGAGTAAAATTCAGTGAAGTAGGTTTAAGTTTTTAACTTAACTAGTGGAAAGCAGTTGTATTTTTTCCCCTCAAGCTTCTTAAACTAGAGATTTTCAATCACTTTTTATCATAATAATTGGAAAAGCATTCACTTACTCTGTTTTTAATCAAGCTGGTAATGAGTTCACTCAAACCACACATTGATTTTACTATGAAAGTCTCAAGACAACTGTAAGTTCTAAAATCAGTCTAAGAATTTGGTATTAAAAGAGTACGATTCAAAAAAAATCAAAGCGGAATAATTCTATAACTTTTTAGAATTTAGTATTATTTCAAAATAAGGTGTTTGGCAGCAAAACTTCAAGGCAAAAATTGCTGCCACAGCATGGCATAGCAGAGGGATATCTCTGCTTATCGTTCCAGCAAACAGGTGAATCTCATCCAAAGATCTCTATAAACTCTTCCCATACCGTGGATCTGGGCCATAACTTTCCTAGGACCTTGTCCAGCCATACGTGCTGTGCTTTTTATAGTCCTACAGGACATCCCAAACACACTGGGTTTTCTCTGGTTTCCCCAGGAGGAGCTGTGCCACTTCACTGTGGTTCTCCCAGGAAAACAGCATCCAGCACCTGTCTGTCCTTGGCAGAGAGCTGCAGCCTGCTCACTGCCTCCTCCTGGGCAGATTTGAGGGCAAGGACACAGCATTGCTACGTTGAAGGATTTGCTGTAAGCTGGAACTGATACTCCCAGGGGCTGGAACAGAAATGTAAACTCAGTGATGGGGTGATGTGAAAGAGAAGGAAGAAAAAAAGTTGCTTCAGGTCTGCCCTACTGCCTGCATACTGCCAGACCTTGTGGGAATTTTAGATTAAGTTTGCTGCCTGAATTCTTTTGCTAGTAACAGGAGGGTACAGTATCAGGCAATTTTACAAGTGTGGCTGCTGCACTGAAATATTAAAAATATTTTTTTTCCTTGTACTTTTGACCTATGAGACATGAAACTCCCTGTTCTGAGAATTAAAGCAGCAATGCAGTTTAGGCTTCATCTGTGAGAAATGGAGAATTCTTGATATGACAATTGGTGGATTAAGTATTTGTTTAAAACCAAAACCCACATAGGCAGCTAAATTGCACCATCTGGAGCAAGAGGCAGATGCAAGCATCTTTATTTAAGAATCAGTTTCTTATTATTTATAAAAGATGTGTGGTGTTAATTCACTAGTTTTTTTATTTTTTTACCAGGGAGCATCATTCATAAGAAATAGCTTTGTGTAGACATCTGGAATAAAAATTTCTTAATCATTTTATATAATAAATCCAGAATAAATGCTAATTATTAATAGTCAAGATTGCTTAAGGATTTCAGACTAGCTGACAGCCTGAACAAAGCACAGGCAGATGCTTTAGACAGGCTGTAAGGAAGACTGATAATTATAAGCAAAGCCAGGGAAGTGACCTTTTATTGTGGCAGGAACTGCAAGCACCACCACACTCCTCACCACCACACACCACACAAATTAGACCCATCCACTGACTACATCTAGAGAACCTTGTTTTCCAGCTGGTACTCTGTGCCTTTTAACTTTAAGCATTCAGAAACTGAGGCACATAAAACCATCCTTCATCTTTCAAATTTTATAGAGAAAGTGCTATTTTCACAAGAATGAAGTAATTTTGATTTCACAATGCTAATTTGTTTTAAGTGATTAATGAATTGGTAATCAGTTTTTACAGGATTTGTCTGGCAAAATGACTTTATTCATTCAGTGTTTACAGAAAAGGAGCATATGAGAAATAATTTATATGTGATCCTCAGAAACTTTTTAAGCTTTATCCAAGTTCGTTCAAAGTGAATATATAAATATAAAGATAAAATAAGGCAGTAATCTATGTATATTCAGCCAGAAACAGACTATGATTTAGAGCCTCTTAGGATAAAAAATAATGAATGAAAAAGACTGCTTAATTAAAAGTTTAACATTAAGTTGTGCTCTTTTATAAAGGTCCATCTAATTCTGTACAATTTTTTCCAGACAGAAGGCATGCAAAAGATAGATTATGCTAACAGAAAGAAAGAAAAAACTTCAGTGAGACGAAGGCAACCATTAATAAAGCAACCATTAGCCCATCAGTTGAGCTTTGATAGAGGAAGATGTAGGAAAAGAAAGACTTTTAAAGAAGCTGCCACCAAAGAAACATAGAAAAGTTTAATTTTGAATATGTGGCTATTTTTTAATCTTCAGGACTTAGCTTCAAACTTAATTTATGGTATGTACAATTAAAATCTCTGCCTGAATATAAATGTGCATTATACTGACTATCCCAAGAAAGCTACCAGCTCAATTCTTCTGGTGTAACCTAACATACCAAGAAAGGCCAAAATTATTTGTTCTTCAGTGGATCTTTGTCTTTAGTGAACATGTAGTCAGCATCAGGAAGCTTGATTTATCACAGTTGAAAAATTAGGCCCTGGCAATCTGTTCAGTAAAATTTAATTTAGATTTAATTAGTGATGCACTGTAGTCAAGATACATGGCTTCCAGAAGCTGTTGTTAAAACTGAAGGGGTAAAAGTTGCCTTTGTTTAATTAGAACTCCCACCGACAGTGACCCACAAAGATTTGCCTTTCAGGGTGGGTGGCTTTAGCCAGCACCAGCTCAAAACAGTTCCTGGGGCAGGTGAGTGCTCCTGACAGCAAAGTGACACACATAGTGACACATTTGCATTATCAGCAGCCATTCTGAGCAGCCTGTCCTCCTGGTCTTGTGTCTAAACTTGGTTTGTCACCTAATGCAGTTGCTTTTCACATTTGTCATAATTATCTTCAGACATCTGTGGACAGAATCTGATTAATCTCTTTCACCACTAACTCTTTTATTTTTGTTTTATAATGACTAGTTGTAATTTATAATGACTAAATAAAACTTGCAATGACTAATATATTAGTCCTTTAAAAGTATCAGTTTTCAAAAACTATCTGTGTATTTACCCATTGTCAGAAAAACAACTAACATTCCTATCACTCAAAAGCGATAAAAATCCAGGAGAAAGAAAACCTATCAACAAGCTTAAGAGGTAGCTTAATGGTCTCAAACTCCTTTCAGAATATTTTAACTTTAATTAGTACTTTGGAAAACAGAGATGTTCAGCATGGTATAACTTTCTTCTCAGTTGAAAAAAACAAAGTTAGAAATTGATTTTTGCCCTACACATTGACACAGCTCTGAGGATCCTGTAATGATACTGGAATGACTGAGGAGCATCTCTAAGACCAATACCTTTTTCCTGTAAGGCAATGATATTAGAGGTTTCCTCTTGAAATATTGTTTCTTTCAGTGGTGTGGTAGAATTAAGATATCTGTAGGTTGCTGGTCAGCAGCTCATTTCTTGATTGCAATGATAGCTCTTTCATTACATTTAAGAGCTTTGCTACAGATGAGTAGCATATGGTATTGGCTAAGGAGATGAGACTTTAATGAGATATAGAACATGCCAACAAAATGCATGTTAAATTGCAATGACACGCTTGTTTTGGTAGCACGTGATGTTGCGAAATTAAATTCCTGACAAGACAATGCAAACAAATGAACTTCAGCAGGCCCTTAGTCACCCAGCTTGTCCTCAAGTTGGTCCAGGAGACAGGGCAAGTGGGAGGCNGGTTTTTTCCCTGTTCTGCTGTACAATTTTGTAAAATAATTTCATCCTTTTTCTCCGATTTTGCACAAGGACATAATGAGGCACAGTATTACTTGCTTGAAATTGTAAGTATGACTGGTGTTGCAAAAGGATCTTCCAAAAGGTGTTGCATCTATCTTAGACACACAGATTTTCAGGCAGCTAAACAATAAAAGCAATCAACAATAGACTGTGAGTGATACATGACTTGCTGTAACCTGGAGCCATGCACACTATTTAATTAGCACCACTGAAAATTCTCCATCTGGGAATACAAAAACCAGTCTTCTCTTCAGCTCAAGCAATGGCTGTTGAGCCTGCAGAAGGAAACAGATACAAGCACCCCTGAGTATCTCTGGCACTTTGACTTTCATGCCTGGACTCCCAAATCACCCATTTTTTGTAAGGAAGAGTAAAAGTAATAGCACTAATAATATTGTTGTGAGTAGCTCACAAGGTTTGGAAGGGTTTGGTAACATCATTACACTGTCTTGGGAGAGATTAAAGAAATTAAATGTTAGATTCCCAGCCAAGGAATACAGATCCAACAGACATAACCTGGGCTGGCATCCTTTGATGGGTAAAATGAAGCTATAAGTGTTCCATTAAGATTGTTCCTCTTGGGTCTTTCTAACATTCTGTAAGCTTCCTCTTGCCCTCCCCCAAATGCAGAGAAATACATGTTAGAAAAGTAAAGTATGCAAACATCTTGTTTTCCTACCATGCCTTGCTAAAACAGTCAGTTTATTAAAAATTGCAGCTTCATCCACTCAGCCTTCCCAAAGCATCCTAAGTCTCATGGTGCAAAGGCATTTTTTGGAAAAAATTATGTTTTATCTCTTTATGAAGAGTTTGTTCACCTTCATGCTTGTTCATATTCGTGTTTGTTTCACCTCGACAGAATTTGGAAAACAAAAGGTAAGGAAAACTTGCAGTCCAAGTTATTGACAAAATGCATTTGTCAGGTACAAGAATTTTCTAGGAAATACCCCGAGATTTGAACTAAAAATTATCTCAAAAATATTAAATCATTTGTCATTTTAAGGAAATCCAGATCTCTTTGTGAACTTCATGGGTTGTTTTTTATATCTGTTGTAGAACTTAAACTAAAATCTAATTGTGGATGCAAGTTTACCTTATAGAACAGATCTGAACTGGAGAGAATCACTACAACTCCAGTTGTAGTATAATTGAGGGGAAAAAATCAAATTCTGAAGAAGAGCCATGACATCATCCATAACATACCTCTATGATATGTGACCTGCAGGTGAGTGCAGATGTTCTTAAGGTATCTTTAAAGTGGATTACTCTGGCAGTTCAGCTTCAGGAGCTGGACAGTAGCTAGCCCTGGTTATCACACCTGGTGCCAAAGTGAGTTTTGCACCACGCTGATCTTCAGGATGCCTTCAGCAGTCAGCCAGCTTCACTATGTCCCATGGTGGCTGTGCACACGCATCTGTGCTCTGTGCTGTCTTTTACTAGTGATGTACTCTGTTAGCTGCTTCTTGAAAAACAGAAATCTCTGTCTTCATGCTACTAGTCGGAAAAGCTTTCTTGTGCTTGGCAGAGCAAAAGGACAATGATAATATCTTCTTACAATAGTGATGGAGTAAAAGAGAAAGTCACTTTATGTATGAGTGAAGGATTTTCAGGGTATGGTTTGGTTTGTATGATTCTGCTGAGCTGTCTGAGCACACTTTCCCTGCCAAGGCTCCACCATGGCTATGCTGCCATGGGAAGGCCAGATGGGAAGCAGGACAGACAATCTGAGCCCTAGGGGCTGTTGAATTGAGATTATCCCCAACCCAGTTGCCATTATCTCCTCATGGAGTGGGAGGCCCAGAGAGCACCCTTGCTATTTCCTACGTATAATTTGTTCTCAGAACTCCTTTGGACTTGTGGTGCCTAAGATTTGTGCATTTGTTTTTGGCAGGGAGCTGTTAGGATCAATAAAGATTTGTGGACACTTGCTGTTTCTATGCCAGCTACTTTCTACAAAATATTATTTTTCTGTCTTAGGGCAAAAAAAAAAAAGTCTTTGAAATGGTTCAGAAACCAAGGATCTGAGCAGAAGCCTGTGTGGATCTGTCAGTGTGGGAAGATGATTGGAGAGGGAGCTGAAATATCCAGCTCGGCAATTTTCTTCAAACTTGCTCCGTTGTACTCCCTATTCACACTTCTCCCTGCTGGCACACCCTTATTTATCTCTTACCTTGAGCCAAAGATATTGTGCTATTCTGAGAGAAATTTTCCAAAGGAGCTGCAGCATTTCCTTGAGATGATGGATCCTGGTAAAAAGATTCCTTTGTTCACTTGGTTATGCACAAAGCATCATCTGTTTCCTCCTAATAGGTTTTTCTTCTAGGTAAATGTCTTTTAACAATGAGAATTAGAAACAAATTATATTCAGCTATTCAGACCTTGCAAGGAAAGCACAAGGACTGTCAGCCTTGTGCCTTTGCCTTTTTCCTTGTTTGAAAAGCAGGCTACAGGACAAATGACGCATTGTGCCCTCTGCTCCCAAGTAAATGAATGGTAATTTTGTATATATAAGTTATATATTTTTTAATAGCTACTGTAATCTGCATAATGCATATATGTATATTTTTTTGCAAAAGTTCCAGTGATATCAAGACAGCAAAGTATATGGTAACAGGCTTTTTCAGGCCATTTAGCCATTGCATTGCATGAAAAGAAAGATTGTATGCTTGGGTGATTTTTTTTTTGCAGCGAACAGCAGCTCTTCAATTATTCTCTTACTGTCTTTTTTGGGGCTATTTTCATTCTCACAGGTTCTTGCAGAATGGGGATTGTGCATCTGTATTATGGGAACATGACTGTCCATGAGTGTGGTACCTGGACAGCTATGTGCTCGGAAATTAATTTTGCTTTTTTATTACAGGGAAGGACAAAGAAGAACAAAAGTTTGGGAAAGAGTTTCCCTCATTAAATATTTACCATTTCAGCTCCAGATTCAGGAAAGGTAAGCTCTGAGTCATTACTTTTTATTTTTAGTATCCAATCTGCTTGAAAATGAATGGAACACAATAACCTTTAAATTCCTTCAGAAGTTGTGAGTTACATGAAATAATTTATCTGAAAAGCACCACGAGATAATGGAGGGTGTATTGGGTTGGCCAGGTTCTGATAGCAGGGAGGGCTACAGGGGTGGCTGCTGTGAGAAGCTGCTGGAAGCTTGCTCTGTGTCCCACAGTGGCAATTCCAGCTGGCTCCAGGATGGACGCACCACTGACCAAGGCTGAGCCCACCAGTGACAGTGTTTGTGCCTTGGGGATAACATATTTAAGAAGGTGGAAAAAAATGTGTACAGTGACAGCCAGAGAGGAGAGTGAGAACATGTGAGAGGAACAGCCTTGCAGACACCAAGGGCAGTGCAGAAGAGGAGCAGGAGGTGCCCCAGGCACCGGGGCAGAGATCCCCCTGCAGCCCAGGGAGGACACAGGGGAGCAGAGATCCCCCTGCAGCCCAGGGAGGATCCACTCTAGAGTAGGAGGATGCCTGCAGGAAGCTGTAAACTCCATGGGTTGTACTGCACCGGGGTCCTGGCAGGGACCTGTGACCCTATGGAGAGAGGAGCCCGTGATGGAGTTGGTTTTCTGGCAGGACTTGTGGCCCCACAGGAGCCCCATGTTGGGGTAGCATGTTCCTGAAGGACTGTAGCCCATGGGAAGGACACACACTGGAACAGTTTGTGAAGAACTGCAGTCCCTGGGAAGGACTCACATTGGAGAAGACTATGGAGGACTGTCTCCCATGAAAGACACCCCACGCTGGAACAAAGAGAGTGTGAGGATTCCTCCCCCTGAGGAGGAAGGTGTGGCAGGGATGTGATAAACTGATTTCAGACTGCATTCCCTTTCCTCCTGCACTGCTGGAGGGGAGAAAGTTGAAAAAATTGCGAGTGAAGGTGAGCCTGGAAACAAGGAAGGGGTGGGGGAAATATATTTTAAGATTTATGTTTTATTTCTCATTATCCTACTCTGATTTGATTGGCAATAAATCAAACCAATATCCCCAAGTCGAGTCTGTTTTGCCCATGACAGTAATCGATTTGTGATTTCTCCCTGTCCTTATCCCAATCCATGAACCTTTAGTTACATTTTCTTTCCTCTATCCAGGTGAGGAGGGGAGTGAGAGAGTGGCTTTAGTGTGAAAGAGTGTCCTGGCCTCCAGGCATGGTCAACCCACATGAGTTGTTGCTTGGAAAATGTAAGGCACCTTTTTCCTGCACATACACATTTTCTGACTCCACTTTTCCTATATTTAAAATTAGAACTCTGGAGAGAAGAATATGAATTGATTTTGTGAAATTGTTTTGTGTTATGTTAATTTAAAATGATCAGCTAGCACAGCAGTAATGATCACAGAGGATTGTTCTTTTGAAACAAAGATAACATATCATTGATCTGATGCTTCAAAATTCATCAGAGACTTTTAAGGCCACAAGGGAGTGTTTTGATCAGCTAGGCCTGACTTCTCACACATGGGAAGCAAAGAGAATTTCACTAACAATTCCTGCACATGTTGTGCTTCTGGACAAACACAATACTTTTTTTTTGCAGGGGCTCCTTAAAGTGAAAATAAGGCTTTCTGCCCCAGACTTTATGTTCACCAGATAATCTTAACTTCTTTTCAAAGCATGGCTGAATAATTAATCTCATTTTATCTCTGACTTGAGGTATTTATTAAAACCATGAATGGACTTCCGGAAGTCAATGAAATACACAAGTTATCTGTGAACCTATGAGTAAGAAAACTAAGCAAAAAAACATAATAAAATGCTGAAGTATCATCAATCCACTGGAGATGTAAAAAAACACGTCACAGAAATAAATGCAAAGAAAGAAAAAATGGCTAAAGTCATAATCCAGTGAAACAGTAAAATGTGCCTGTGACTCTGAATAATGTGAGAAGTTTCACCAAAGGCAATGAGAGTGTTAAAAGTTTCAGAAGACACAGGCATGCCCCTAAATGATTTAGTAGATTGAGTTTGAAGTGCCTAGTCAAAATCATTAATTTCTTTTAGCAAGAAGGTAGAAAAGAGTTTATGAGATACTCAGTAAAATAAATTACGAAACAGAAAGAACTATAAGAAAAACCTCCTTTCCAACAGTGATGTCCATGGTATTAGCTAAGGATCAATCTCAAATGAGGTTCCCACTGTGCAGTGTAATGCACTTCAGGAAGCACTAGGTGCTACTGGCTCTGCAGAACATTCAGACTGAAGAGAATGCCCCATTTTCAAGAAAACACTCTCTTCTGTTATTTTAGTATTTGCCATATTATTTCCTCTTGTTACAGTCTTGATTGTATTTCCATTTATGCTGTTTTTCTCCAATGCAGAAGCCTTTGGTTTGCATTTCTCAGCACCCAGAACCACCCCTGAAGAAAATAGGGCAGCAGCCCTGCAGGTGAGATGTGATATCTTTTCAAAGACTGAAGTGCTTTATTTTTGAAGAAGCCAAAGTACATAATTGAACAGAGTTGCCATGATTAAAATGCAATTAAGGTTGTGAAGCCCTTGAGCATCTTAAATTGTGGCATGATACAATATTTATCAGGCTTCAGAACACATAATCACATCTTTGCCCATCCATCCATGTTTTGCTTTTTTCGTATGCAAGATTAACCCTCTATCACAGTTTGATGCAGCTAAACTTATCATTTCTGTATATGACACCTTAATAATTCTGAGGTGGAAGAGTAAGGACTAGAACTGCACAGAAGACAAGCCAATGAAGTGACAAGAAAACACCCATGCTTAAGCATTCACTTAAAAATATGCTTTTTTTTTTTTTTTTACTCTTAGTGAATAATGGAGCTAATACAAAATTCTGGCAGGCATAAACCTATTGAATAATTCTGATAGTGCAATCTACAGGTGACTCACAAGCAATAAATTGAATGATGTTAGTTTTATGCAAGAAATAATATTTTAAAAGTCAGAAAAAGACATATGTATAATTCATATGGTTAATATTTGAGGTATTTTGAAGGTAAGTTCACACATTTCTTGTGTCTACATGCACATGGTTTAAAAGAAAAAAATAAAAGGAAGAAATGCCCTTCAGTTAACAACTTGGCAACTAGTTCAAATTCTACTTCTAAATTTGACTTTGTCATGTGTGCTTATTAAGAATATAATTCATCGTCTGGGAGTCTGCTCTCAAATACCAGTATCTATCATAAATGCTCAACAGTTTTCCAACATATCAGCTTTCAGAAATTGTCACAGGATCAGCTTCAACAGCTGGGTCAGGTGTTGGCAGATGACACTGTGGGCTCTAATGGTAGCTTTATGAATCTGCTGAGGAACTAAACTACTGTGGTTCAAAAGATTTACGGTTATTTTGATTTTTTTGTCACATTTAGAAGCTGATTCAAGAAGATCTTGTGATCTAAATCACGGCAAAAGGTTGCCACCCTTACACACAGACAGCCTTAATTAGCTGTTAAAAGTGTCCTGAGTTTCCCTGTTTTGTTTGTTTTTCCAGGTAGGAAGACCTGTTCTGGAGGGGAAACAAATATAGCAATATATATGCATAGGAAAACATGTATAGAAATATACATTTCTCCTTAGAAATAACTGCCAGTAAGCAAAGCAAATTTTTGCAGTTAGACACTTACAAATGTTTAACAGATTTTTGCATGTTGTGATATTACTTGTTAAAGCTTCATGCAGGCAGTAAGGTCTGTACTCATCAGCTAGGTGTTGAACAGACACAGTCTGTCTGTCTAAACTAGACAACAGAGTTCAAATCCAAAACTCCTTCCAAGCTCAAAAGAAGGGGCTTTAAAATAGAGAAATTTTCCCAATAGCTCAGCAGACTGAGGACTAGAGATGCTACTGTGTTTTAGAGATTAAGACTCAGCTTCCAGTCATACCAATTCAATTACCACAATTTCCAAACAGGATCTACAACAGCAGTGCAAAAGAGAATTGTACTTATTGTATACAACTTTAAAATTGAAAATTTGCTTTGTTGAAGAGGCAAAAAAATATCTTAAAATGAGACTGTAAAAGATCATCCTAATTTCTATTTAATCCTCCTCCTGCTGCGTCCTCTCATCATTACCCATCTTTACATTGCCGTTTGGAGAGCAGCATGAGCCCCTTTTCCCTTTGCTTTCCCTTGCTTCTGCCTCCATAGGCTCAGTCACTACTGTGGGAGTTTCACGGGTTCTTCAGGCAGTGCTTTCCAACCCCTGTGCTAAAAGCAGGAGGAAGACAGAAAAGTTTTCCATGTTAAAGGCATATTTAGGAACCATTTTGAGCTATCAGCAGGGAGTAGCTCGAGGTGGACAAAACATATGGGGGATGTGAAGAGGGTAAATGCTGTTTGACTACACGGCTGAAAAATGATTTTTTGTTTCTGAAAGGGGGTGGGCTTGATAACACCAATCACCTTTTTCCTTGTCTGCAATGCAGAAGTTTCTCTGTGCTAATCTTGGCACTGACATTGAAATTGATGTGTGGCCTTTAGGTAAGTCACTTAATCAATGTGTTTGTAATAACATTTATTTGTCTACCTGTAATGGATGTAGTAAGGACAGACTGGTTAGTGCTGTGAAATGCTATTTACTAGTAATTGCAAGTATTATGCTGTGGACTTAAATCCCTCCTTGACTGGTAATTGAAGTAGCTGAAGAATCAAATAAAAGTCTGAAACGTAAAGGTGACAGTCGTTTCAGCTAAGGTGGAGCTGGTTAACCTGCTTCTTTTTCATGAAGCTAATTATGCTTTGGCTGAGGCAATATACATGAAAAATGTTTCGAGCATGTGCCTGCTCTTACTCAGAAATAGAATGAAAGGAAATATAGGATTCATATTTGAGTCACTGGGTAATGTGCCATTGATAATGGGTCAAGAGAGAAGCTGGGTGTAACACAGAAAAATACATGTTCAAGCCTCTGTTCTAGGATGCAGGTACACTCAGGTGTCCTGAGAGCAGGATGAGCAGTGTAGATAAGACAGAATTAGATGCATCATTACCATTTTCAACCCAATTAACATCCCCGCTCTTCAGGATTAAATAAGGTCTATGACTTGCCTTTTGGTACGGCAGGCAAAAAAAAAAAAAATTAAGTCCTAAGGGTGAGAAGAATGAATAATGCTGTAGAGCAGTATGAAGTAGATTAGGAAATGAATTACAGTAAACTGTCTTATCTATGAGCTGGGCTCTGAGAACTCTTCTGAGGCCTCAGACTGCCCCCTTTCTCCCACAGATGCTTCTTTGAGAAGAGAGAAACATAAGATGGCTGCCTAGGGTAGCTAAAGAACAAAAAAAAATTATTCTTGCCATCTTTAATACTAAGAATCATCCTGTTACAAACAATCATGTTTAGTTGACACAGTAGTTAAAATAAACCTCGGCTGAGGTTTCTGTAACGGCTAGTAAAGGAGTCATAATTTGATCCTTCCTTGTGTTGAGTGAAAGCTAATCATTAGGGCAAGTGTCTCTGACTTGACTAGAACTTGGGGGAATAACTGCTTCAGGAATATTACACATATCTCACTTCAGCTGCTTAATATTTTCATGGTGAATTTGCTTGAAATTTATCAAGGAAGCAGAGACTCAGACTGTGACTGGCAGTATTTTCAAGAATACATCAAGAGTTATGAATAAAGAAGTGGTAGAATTGTAAACTGAGGAATGACTTACTTTGCCTTTCTCCAGTTTACAGCCTTGCTTTCCAATTTTAAGTTTTACAATCCAAACTCAGGGCAAACCCAGCCAGGTGGCTGCATCTCCAGAGCAGCAGTGAAAAACACAGTGGTTGCCGAGCAGGGCACCCGTGGCTCTTGGCAGTACTGCTTGACATACTGTTGGCAGGATGGCTTCCTGCATGATTGGAGGGGATAAACTTTCCCCCAAGATACAGAAGGAGAAATATTTTGCTTTCTTCTGTAAAACAGCTCGTGGAGACATCACAAGTCCCTGCACAGTGGTGTGGTACCAAGAGAGAATTGTCACAGAGAGGCAAATCATCCTGTGTCAATAAGGCTAGAAACAGAGAGGTGCCTCTTTGGGGCTCATCACAACCTGCTAGCTGTAGGCTACTCAAAGTAGGAAGAATCAGATGTACTGAGAGGCAGACATTAAAGGGATACACTCAAGGAGATTTATATTCAGAAATAAAGAATATGGGATGCTGTAGGTTCCTCAGGTTCAAAGGATGGCATCTCAGGGGAGCTCTGCTACAGTAATATGTGGGCAGAGCCCTGTCACTCAGAAAGACTGCAATGAAGAGATTAGGCAGAGGCAGGATCCAGCAACTGCTCTGATCCCATGGGAGACAGTGCTACTGGATATAAAGGCATTGCTGTCTGCTAGTCAGTGAATGCTTAGAAACATTTCTGGGAATATTTCATCAAATTGATAAAAGAACATGCTCAGTAATTTAATGTTCCTTTTGAGTTTTTATAATCATAGCCTTACAGAAAAATCACTCAAAATAGCATTTGAATAGCCATGTCAAAATGTCTAGCAGTGGCAGTGTGCTAAGTATCCACAGGTAAAAGGAATATCATGCAAGTTCAGTTGAAACAAGACACACTCAATTTTCCAGATATGAATTCTAGTTCCAGATTATAGTTCCCAATTATGGTCCTATGTTCAATTCAAATTCTCTCTAAAATGAAATAGGTACTGACTTCTGTTTAGAACAGAAATGCATATTTAAAAAAAAAGCTTGCTCCACTTCCCATGTTTTTACTTCATTGGATCTAGTTTTAACCAACGAGAAACTCAGTTTTCATTGATACAGCATCAAGGTATGTCATTCTGCCAGCAAAGACACATTGCCTGAGTGTTATGGAAATTAATATGTACAGGAGAAAGAGACATTCCATCCACCTTTAATGAGTTATTCTTAGTACTAGAAGTACTTCCCAACCCATGATAGGAGAAGGAGGTTTCACCTTACCCTGGCAAACTTCAGAGACAGATCAGAAGTGCTACAAGAGGGGGAATTCCAAGTCATCTCAATTATGTAGCACCACATGAAATAATTATATTTGGTTACCCTTCAGAACGACATGTTCTTGAGGGGTAACTTTTATGTACTGCTCCTCCAAACGTGGCTACCCTCTGAGTGTGCTGCTTTTGATTTTTAAATTGCTCACATGGCTATAACCCCTGCATGTTATCTCTAATGATGAATGACAGTATTATATTTACAAGCAGATACCATGGAAGATTTTTTTTTTCCCTTAACTGTCCTGGTTTACAATGTAAGACAAAAGAAATTAAAGGCTTTGTTAAATCTTCTCTAACATAATGGAAAGTTAATAGAGAAGATTTTATACTTTTTATTAATAGAGATAATACACAATGCAAAAATTTTTTTTTTAAAGAATGAAAAGAATAAAACTAATCAAACCTCCTTCAGTTAATATGCAAAGCACTATATAAAATATATTAACCTTAAAGGCATAAAGTACCCAATTTAAACTCAGAGAAAGACTTGTTTTCATGTTTCTGAGTATTGAATAGGTTATAAAATTAATTTAATTCAGTACAGAAATACAACAGAACCCACTTCAGTTCCTCAGGATTGAAAAAAGTCTTGATGTTTATGAAAAACTGAACCCTGATATAAAAAATGAAATCATGAAGCAGGACAGACACCAAAAGCTGAAATACTTCAGTTTATTCTAAAAATGAAAAAAAGACAGGGCAAGACATTTGACTGTTTCAAGCTAAATTTGCAAAACATTTCTAGATTTATGAAAAACAGAGACAAGAGGTAATAGTTTGCCCTTTTTTTTATTTTCATTAATAAAAATATCTATAATTCATGGACTAGAAAGGAAATTAAAAAAAACCAGGAAACATATGGCATATTTTTCTGTTGCTGGCAGTGTTGGTTTTTGTTTTTGCAGTTATGAATAATCAAGCCTTCCTTTTCCAGAAAAGTTGCTCCTTGTGCAACTCCTTGGAAAACTAGGCTAATATTTTGATGACACTTGCATCTCATATTTCACAGTGCTGTCCCTTCATCAACATGCAATGACAGCATGGAGAAACCATCATGTCTATGTCATCCATCGATACGTTGTTTCATTTTCTTCCATGTAACTTTGAATTTCTTAGGGATGTCAATACCACATGACTTACTGTAAAACAAAGGGGAAAAAATCAATGTTAAATCAAAAAAGAACTAGACAAGAGAGAGGGATAAGATAAACATGCTAGCACACAAATCAAGAAAATAAACCTTAAAAGCAAAACAATATTACTTTGGGATATTGCAGATTTAATAAAGACAGTATTTATAAAAACAGAGCTAGCATAAAAATTCCTAAAACACAAAAAGAATTCTACTGAAGAAGTCAGCTGAAAAGCTTTATTTTGAGCAATGTAATACAACTCAGATACAGAGCTCTTCACAAGTCTTCATGTAAATCTTATTCAGAGCTGCAAGTAACCCAGCAACTTGGACATAAACCTGAAAAAAATCTTAATCACTTGTAGTAGTGCTAGAGAGGTTTCAAACTACCAGAGCACACATTTTTGGCAAGCACAGAGACAAGACTGGAAACAAGTCCATCCATTTAAAAATGCAAAGAATGTGTATGATATTTTATAGTGCTACAAAAATAATAAGAGGTAAACAGTTAATCTTGCTTTTTCTTCACTTTTACAGTGTCTAATACATGTCCTCATTCATCAGCCCTTATAAATACTAAGTATATCAGATGACTTAAGTCAGACTGATATTCACAATGAGTGTCTTTCAATGTTATGAATAAATGGAATAACAATTTGATTATACAGGAGGTTATGTTCCTTGAGACTCAAAGGTTCCTGAAGGACAGCAAAGCAGCCACAGTTCACAGAAACTACATGTATGTACAAAAACAATCCAGCAAAGATGTGAGTCTGTTTTGAAATGACAATTAATTTTAAAAAAAAGAAGGAAATAGAACACAGAAGTAAGAAGATAAATAAGTATTTGGCACTATGTAACACAAATGACACAAAGAAAATTTTGGTGGATATAGCTAAATTATGTGCTTTTCAGTTAGACACACAAGTAATTTAAAGTAAGAGAAGCTAAAACATCCTATGCAAAATGATGTAGTTAATACTTGCCCCTAAGTCCTGTAGAGGAAGGTTTTGTGTTCAGAGGATGATGGTCCAGATTTAGAAGATGACTCAGCTCCCTTTGTAAGTGCTCCTTGAGCATGTGTTGAATCAGATGACAACACAGGAGTTGCTGAAGAGACAGCTGCAGGAGTGCTTAGGTCAAGAAGCAACACATAATTCATGAATTTTAAGAGTAATTCAGTATTTTAACTGTGTGCAGCTGAAACAGCAGAAGGAGGAAATAGAATAAATAATTCTAACAGTGTGGACAATTATCTTATGAATGAATAAACATCTTTGTTTGCACAAGTTCATTCCTTAACCCCATAGACAGTAAAAGAACCAGATAATGACAACAAGAAAAATGTCAGGAGAGGGCTCAGTGTACTTTATGAGACTAAGCTTTAATCAGGGTAAAACATGAAAGACTTTTGAAAATATTCCTACTTTATAGTGTACTATTTATACTAGAGAGTATACTATGGCTACTACTTCACTACTATCAACCTGACTGTCCAAAGGCAGTGAACTGCATCACTGGTAAAAAAAAAGTTAAATTTACAGAATGTTGGTATTAAAGCAAAAATATATATCTATAACAAAATATAAATATAATAATGTTTGTAAAAATCTATTATATTGTATATAATATATAACAATATATTATAATATATCTATAATAAGATATATAACAACCTATAACAATATAAATCGGTAATGATAATTTTGCCTGTAACACTGTGTTATGAGTTTCTGTGATAGCACAAAGTAAATGGCAGACGAGTTCCAGAGACTCAGAATAACTACAGGTCCATGTGTTCTCATTTATCTCACCACAATTCTTCATGTTTCAAATTCTTTGACAAGAATTCTCCTGGAATAGGAGGAGACATAAAAATATTTGTAATTTTTTACCAGGACATAGCATTTTAAATACTTAAGTATTTCTACAGCATATTTATCAACAGTTGGCTAATGTAAGACTAGTGCACAATGAGCTGATTTGCTCATGGCTCCAAAAACCATGGATATAAGGTTTTTCATAAGATCTGTTGGGATTTTAACATAAATTTGGCAGATACCACAAAAGCAGAATAAATTAGAAGAGATATTGGGCTTAAATTTTTTATGTTCTATATTGACAAACTACTGAATTGCTGGCAGGCTGTAAAACAGGCCTTTGAACAGTATAAACATTCATGATGTCTTCCACTTATAGACGCTTTTCTTGAGAAGCTCAATGACAAATTTGAACTTAACAAAGCAATGACCTCCAGTTTTATATAGCTCTGCTGACTGTGCACTTCAGCAAAACTACTGTGATTTTGAAAAATCAACCTGTCTCTAACCTATCTCCTGGATTCTCCACTAAAGAATTACAGTTTTATATTGCTGAAACTACTGATTTTTGTAAAGTAAATGGTTGAGCGATAGAGGAATAAAATTGCAGAGGATGGTAGAAATCTGAGTGCCCAGGAGGAGAGATATTGCACAATATTCAAACTAGGTGGGAATAGGTAAGAGGGAAGCAGATATTGTAAGGTTTAAAAATAAAAGCAAACTTACCCAAAGCTCAGGAATTAGAATTCCTCAACATAAACATCATTGTTCTTGTGAAGGCCTCTTGTGATGACTTAAAAAGCATTTCTTGTCTGCATCAGGAAGACTGCCAAGCTCAGGACTTAGAGGCACACTGGAAAGGTGACCAGAACATCAGAAAAGTGAGGCTTTTCTGCATTACTCAGATAAATTATACTGTTAGAATATTTACTGGGCTAACAGTAAATTCTTAGCAGTGTGAATATGGTGTAACAAAGAAGATTTTCAGTGTAACAAAGCAGTGGAAAACATGGGCAAACATGTCTGTGAATCCTTCTGGTTGGGTTGCTGAATAATCAAGCCTCTGAAAAAACTTTTGTAGGAGGAAGCCTACAGCCATCACAGAACAGTGGGAATGAATGCAGCAGGCGTGCAGTCCTGTTTTCTGGCAATTATCTCATTTACTATAAAATAAAAGAATTTTGGGCAACCCAGGTACTTCAGGACCGCTAAGAATCCAAGGAAAGCAGAGAAACAGGAGTTACATCAATTTATGGTCTGGCTGTGACTCACTCCAGCCAAACTTTGCCATGGTAAGTGGCAGGTTTTGTGAGGAATGGGGAAACTATGTTAAAAACCTGAGAGAAAGAGGAGAAAAGAGATGGCAGTCAGAGCAAGCTGATGATAGGCGGATACTGAATGGAAGCAACAAGTCTGCTTATACTTGCTCTAAAAGCCTCTGGTCATAGTCCTATGTGATCAGAGATCTCTGTCTCTGTCCCTTTACCCAGCTAAGTACAGACTGGTTTTATTATGGCTTTACCTGTAAAGGACAAAATCAGTAGACTGATAGGAAAATCAAGGAAGGAGAAAACCAAATCCAACCTCTTACTACACGTGTCCATTCTGCTCCTAGAAGTACCTGTCTTCCTCTCCTTTCATAGAAGAAATGGCTGAGCTGAGGGAATGGCACATTCAGCAGGGACTAAGCCCTGGAGACGCAGACCACTGCAAACCAGCTATTTCTGCAGTAGCAACTGCCTGCTGTGAGTGGATGTGTAACAATGTATAAGCTTGAAAAAGAGACACGGAATTTGAAATTTTGTATCATCTGGAGATGTATCACAAGCCAAAAGAAAGCAGAGACATATTAAGAGCAGGAAAAGCTGTCAGTCTCAGTCAGTCTCTGAAGGTTATGTGGCAGAGACAGGCAAGGCTTGAACTATGACCAGGGTGTATTTCAAGACCTGTAGTGGATGTCCTGGACAAAGAAATTTATTTAGTTTTAAGGCCTGTAGACACTGGAACAGTACAGAAAGAGCAGGCAACCCATATGAGGGAAGGAGAGATCTAGGGGACACTTAATAATAGCAAGCAAGAAGCAGCCCATCAGAGTGTGTGACTCAGACGCTATAAAAACTGCTCATTTTTTGTCAGCATTCACTCTCATATTCTTCTCTGGTAAAAGTGGCAAAAGGGGGATGAGGAAGTGAAAAGAGGCAGAAAAGTAGTCCATGCACATATACAATGGTAAGAAACAGTGTAGTAGGGAAATAGACCTAGAACAAACATCATGGAAATAACATAGGAAAACTGGGGAAGTCATCCTGGCACCAGCAGATCACTAACTGAAGACTGGCATAAAGAAAAAGGCAACTAATTGCTTATGCCCCAGCTTTACAGACATCAGGGTGAACCTACCCACTTGGGCAAGCCTGCCTTCCTGGTGGAACTAGGAGACAAGTGGAAAATGAAGAGTCTGGATGCTGCCTGAGAAGATAAGATAATGCAGAAAGAAACAAAGAAGCTGCATATTCAAGCAGGAGAAATCAGAACTGCTGTGAGCAGGGGGACTGCTGATTTGTAATAGGGGCTGACGGCACAAGCATTAGGAAACTGCACCAAGGGTTGCTTAAGGTAAAATGAGATTGGGCACCAATACTAACCATTTTCTGAGTAGGATTAGGTAATGGGATACAGCATCCAGACATAATTTTGAGAGATAAACAGAAAGCTTGGAGACATCAGAAAGGAAGGGTGTTTGAAACTGAGGAAAACTGACTGAGAGCCATCAGCACTTAAACTATTCTAATGGAACTGGGACTGCATTAACTTAGAAAACCAAAATTTACCCATATAATACATGATTGTAATTAATATATTACCAGTAAAGATTGCTATTTGGATTAAAACATAAATACTTAGCTGTTTGTTGCAAAAAAGCCTGTTATCTAAAAAAAAAGTTATCTAATAATATGAGGTAAATTTTCATATTAAGTAGTAATGAAGTAGTTGTTTTATTAGTATGTACTTCAACATAAAATTATCAGGAAACAGAAATGGAGCAAATAATCCTGTATATCCTCAGAAACTCATACTGAAGGAGGTGCTGGGTGCCTGGGTAACTACGATAGCTATTAATTATATTTGCTCCTTTTATTTCCCACAGATAACACAGTTTAAGCAATCCCTTCCAAATGCACTCATACTGGAAGCTGTGTATCACTTAGTTTACTGCATAATTTTGTTAAGCTGCATACATATGGAAAAAGTGAAAGTCATACCACTTTTCTTTTAATTGAAATGTCATCGCTGCTTTTTAAAACGAGCATGATACAATCCTTTCTAATAAGAGAAAAAGGATCCAACCTAAAGGACTTATCTCTAAGCAAGGAAAAAACCTATGTGAAGATAAATTAGTTCTTCCTAATCCATGAATACTGATGTTCCCAATAAAAATGTCTACCTATTTGTCTTGGATGAAGATTTCTATATTTATAGAAATACAGAATTTTGAGTCTTCTAAGAAGAAAAGGTGAATCACCAAGGCACGCAAAATTTTCTACGGAAAATTGTATTGCATACAATACAACCACCTATGGCAACGGATTGCACACCTGTAAGTGTAGCTCTGTATCACCGGGATTATGAAGGCTGTGCCTTCAGTTATAGTACTGGCGATATTTTAAGACAAAAAACACATAATTATACTCTCAGACCCTTTTGAGTGCTAAAGCACTTTCTGTATAACAAGCATGCATTACATATATGTATATATAAACACATTATTAACGAGGGTGTTGGGTTTGTTTGGTTTTTTCCCCCCAAAATTTATCCAATGTTTTGAAAAATGATAGTGTTAAAATATTAATCGGACTAACAAGTTCTCAGTTCTGTATTTGGTGTTTTATTCTAACTACAGCAAAATTTTGAGTGTAGCACTAAGGATCTGGTCCCTGCCCCATCTTCCTGTTCATTCAACACACTGTTGGTCGCACCTGAGAATCAACTGGGTCAAATGTCACCGACTGCCATTAAAAAGTAAACCAGAACTAATAGTGACGAGATCTAAAAGGCTGTGGAAAGCATTTTGGACTTCCAAAAGTTCTGCATTTCACACACAGTTTGCACCAGATCCATCTGCTTTTCCTGTGGTGAACTCGGGATAGACTTGAACTCATGAATACAACTGGGGTACCATTCTGCTTTTTGAAAACTAAAATAGTTCTATACATACTAATGAATTTATATTGACAGAGCTGTCAGAGCATTAGCAGTATGCATCTCCTCCTTTCTTCCACCTTACTTGATCTCTCGAAGGATTAGATGTGTTACCCTCTGAACGATTATCTGGCAACCTCACTTTCTTTTCTGAGTAAAAGGCCAGGCAGTCTAAATGCCTGTGGTGTTTCAGGGAGGAAAGTGGGACTATGCAACCAAGAAGTGCCCAAGGTAAGATTATTCCTCAGGGGTTTTAGGGAAGACCAGACAATGAACAGCATGAAAGTAAAATTGCTGCTCATACTGTGGGGTTTCATCCTCAGTTCTAAGTGTATTGAATACAAGGAATACAACGTTTGGCAAGCGTTAATAAGTTGCTTGTTTAATAGTAATTAATTGTAACAGGAACCACTGCAATAACAGCAAGAATATTCCTCTGGAGCAATTATCCCAGAGAGCTCAAACTACTTATTTTTTAAGTGTTAGAGATAAACATACATCGGCAAAACAGAGGTGACAGCTACAAAGTATTGTGTTATAGCGTTAAGGAGAGACTCCAGAATGTTTTATGTTCTTCCTCCAATGCATAAACATATATGCAAACACCACGAAATTGCAGTAAGTTGTAGAAAGTTGTTACTATTGGCAGTAACAAGTAATTACTTTTGAGAAATATAGAAGGCGTACAACCAATAGATTATCTAAAACATCCAAAAATATTATGAAATTCCTGAAGTTTTTATTTGTGTTTTGTATCTGTGAACTGTTTCACAAATTCTTACTTGATTTTTTAGTAAGGCTCATAGACATTTTCACAACAAATATTGTTCTACATCTGTGGATGTTTTAAAATTGGACACTTTGAAGTGTCTTGATTAATGTGTAAGCAACTTTGAAAGATATTTACATTTTTTTATATTCTATTATACAAAATAAGGACACCAAAGCATAATCACACTGCAATACTGTGAAAGCAAGAACCAGTCATTACTTAGAACGTTCAGGTTGCTGGAATGTGTTTTTATTTTGCTCTGAATGGTAAGTGAAAGTGACATTCCCATCAACTGTGCTTACTGGAATCTTACAAGCCTGAAACTGACTTTTTAGTGTTTCAGATCGTGTATTTGTTTTGATCTTTGAAGATGTGTTGTTATGTAAAGCTCCTGAAATCATGATAGGGCAAAGGTGATACCTTAAAAGATGGCATCAATACCCTACATCTTTTATAAATCACAAACTTAAAATTCAGACCTCTAAACTAATAGATATACCAACAGATACTTGGAATGTTTGCTGCAATATTCAAGGATACATGCTTTGTTCTTCATATGTAATCAAACAGTTGAATCCTGGCTGTAGTACAGTTTTAATTATGGAATAATGAAGTGATGTTTGGCAGCAGCTGTGCAACACTGACCATTTCCTTTCTCCTATGTGTCTCACCTCGGCAAATCCAAAAATAGGGATATGTGTCATGAGATCATAGAACAGCTTGTGTTGGAAGGGACCTTTAAAGGTCACCTACTACAACCACCCTGCAATGAGCTACAGCTCCATGCCCAATGTTTGACCTCTTTGGGAAGACTACCGAGATAAAGGATAGTTGTTTTTTAAGGGGGGCATTTGCTTTGGATCGGGATGACAACTGTGCAGTTAATTTCTTGAACAAGTAACATGGGGAAGTTTGGCCCGCCAATGTGGCAAAATATGCTAATTTTCATTCAAACTTTGAACTCCACTTTGCTTTAGGTACTGAATGTGAAGAAACCTGTCCAAAAGTGGGAGGATGAAATGGGTACTGTAACATGCTCAGATGTCTGAAATGTCTATAAAGGATAGGGGATCCTCCAATCTTCTTCTGGAACACTGAAGCACAAATCCTTCTGAACAGCTGTCTCTGTCCACAGGAACACCTTTTCTTCATAGTTTGCATTATGAGATCCAGTATAGGCACAAGTCACAGGTTGTCAGTTCTTGCTCGTGGACTACCATGACTATCTTTAAGTCATGGGTAGGTGCAATGGCAATTAAAAATACATCTCCCCACATGAAAGCAAGCACAGTGGGCCAACCATACCTAGATGTAAAAAGACTTTCAGGAAAAAGAGTTGGGAGGGGTTCTGCCCAGATTAAAACGATAACAAGTCCCAATATGGCCTTTAAGTGTGGAACTGAACCATGCAAAGGACATGCCTTGTGACTTGTCACTTTGGGAGATCAGCAACACTTAAACGTTCTCACCACAGGGTTAAAAAAATATCCTGCTGCCTTTGATACCTGCCATCTCTTCTCAGACAGGTTAAACTGTGGGATTGGGCAGTCTCTGTATTAGCTGCAGAGCAGAAGCCTGTATCCCAAAGACAACTCAGACAGGCCTGGAAGCATCCTACAGAGCTAGGCCAGGACCAGGGCCCAGGCCTACTCTAAGACACTTGGTTTAGAAGAACCTGGAGCTCAGGAATTTGCTCTGTAAGAGCCAATCAAGGCCAGAGACTTCACAGATCCGTTCTGGCTGAAATAAGAAAATAAACTATTGACGAGGGAGAATCTGAACCAGTGACTTAATGAAGAAAAAGATTTCTCCCTAACTTAGCTCCTACGGTCTATCATTTTTGTCACCTTTTGCAAAGTAAGCGCAATATACTAATGAATCAAAATGGAGGTGCTGCATGACAGGAGTAGCCATTTTTCTCTTCAAAATTTTAGTTTATCTTTGAACTTTGCATATTAAAAAAAAATCTAAATCGATTTTATAAATTTAACTATACAGTTACTGCTCAGCACCACTGCAAAATTTTAAAGTATGCATAACTTAAGCAGGAACATCCTTTGAAAGACTACTTTGGAGTAATTGATATACTCCAGCCTCACTGGTAACTGGGTGCCAGACACATGCCTTAGACACCATTCTTATATGATCCACTGCTGTCCCCATAATAGAGCAGTTATTCCCAATAGTCCTCCTCTTTCTGTTTCTATGGGCAGCTGCAGCTGGCAGCTTTGTATCCATCCCTGACAAATGCACAAAGACACATTCAGCTGTTGGGACAATATCCATTGTCTGAACTGCCAGTTTTGCCTCCAGGTAGGGGATTAAATGGCAGTGCCCTGAGAGCCAGCCTCGGCTCATGGTGGGAACACCAGGATCATGGTGTAATCAATGATCAAAATAACATATGCCTTAGTATCTTGCAGTTACTTGTGACAAAGCAGGCAGACAAAATCATGCCCAAGTTGTAAAATGAAACATGAGTAGATACAAATGATATGCTTAGTCATACCCTGGTTCACAGAGTGTTAAATATATCATTGGGGCTTTGTCTGTTATAAGGACAGGGGCTATCTGCAGAATTTAACTTCCTGAAGTTCAAGGTTGCTTGTGCATGAGGCTGGATGCTGTGCCATTCTACTTAAAATGAATGTTATGAAGGGGTGCCTGTCTCCAGGAGGTGCAAGTCACAGCTACATTCCTACACAAATTGCTAATGCTCATTTATAGATGTCTCTCTTGTGTTTATGCTGTGAACTTGCTTGGACTTCCTGACAATGAATAAAACCTCATTTTTAAAAAAGAAACTCTGCTAAGACTGAAGCTCCTGTTTCCAATGCTCATGTATTCAGAGGCTGCAGGAATTGCTCTCCCACCTCCACTTCAAACAGCAGGTGCCCTCTCCAGTGCCAAACACCTGCAAGCCCCAAAGCAGCAGCACGTGTAACATGCAACTATTGTAAAAAAACCCAATTTCCTGGCTCTTGATAATAAGCTGAAAATTCTCTTCCCCTTTTAGTTGGCCAGGCTAGTTAAGTGTGAGAGTGAGGGTGATCCATTTGCAGAAGAATACAATTCACACAGTATGAGGAAAGAAGCAAAAAGAAGATAGTAAGAGCTGTCAAACGCTGGTTTAGCACAGGCACTGAAATCACTGCCACACAAAAAGTTTTGACAAGTCCAGGTAATTTAAAAACAGTTTTTCAGTCTCCAGTGACTGAAGAAATTGTGGTCACTGTGAAAAAAAGAAATCTTGATCTATCAGAGCAGGATATGATGACTAGTTCAGCTACAGCATAGATGCTGCTTCTTTCAATAACCAAACCAAAACTCCTTGGGCCTCCTATTAGGCAGCTGCTCTAGCAAACAGTATGACTATTGCCCTACAGTCTTAGGACAGAATACTTGTTGCACTCCATAAGGAGAAAAAGAACAAAGGTACTTGGACTTTTGCCTGTGTATTTAGAAACTGCTACAGGGAAGGAAATACAGTGTAGTTAAGTGTACGTGCACTGCTGATGAAACAAATAATTACAGAAACTTTCATTGTAGCCAGTTTTGGGAGAAGCAATAAATGAACTGTTAGTGCTCATCACACACGGTGCTGTTGGTCATTTGGCAGACAGGAAGGAGAAACAGCACTTCAATTCAGAGGAAGCCAAGATAGGGGGAATGAGTCTCAAACTGAGGACAACAATTTTGGAGATGGTTGTGGGAACGAGTTAAGGTATCTAGAACCTGACAAGTTTATAAACTGTGGCTGAAAAGCATTCAAAAGAGGCCTCTAAATAAACTTTCTCACTACATATCAAAACAAAGCAAAATTGTTGGACCTTAAAAAAAAGTGCTCAATGCTGGCCTAGAGGCATGGTCAGGCTGGTGATTAGTTGCCTTGGATATTTGGTGGCCTATCCAAAACCGAGACGTGTTGATATTAGCCCAAAAACTTCCACAGCAACCTACCTGTGCTATTCAGCATTTCGAGCTGCACTAGGATCAGTTGAACCAATCTTACCACGTTTGGAATTTATGTGTCTGATAAAGCAACGTTTTGCTGTACAGACACGGCGTTTATGAGAACTCATGGACGCCCCCAGAGTCTTGTTTTGCTGAGCTGTCTGTGAGCACGCCAGCACCCTATCAAACAGTCGAGAAATTTACTCCAGCACTCATGATGATGCCAAATCTGCTTTGGGGGGGTGTTGATGTTGGCTGGGATGTGCAGTGGGCTTTATGTGTGTGGGAACACAGAGTTCACCCGGCAGTTGACACGCTGAAAAAGACATCAAAGAGCCACTAAGAAAACAAACTGAGAGTACCGCCGAGCCACGACAGGCAGACATCCCCCTCCTGCCGGGCGGGTCGGCTCCCGCAGATGCTTTTTCTTGTGTCGCAATTTTTTTTTTTTTTTATTTCCTC